>BSBM01000581.1:0-600000 GCA_027924585.1 Larix kaempferi | reverse complement strand
TTGCTCTTTAGGAAAGCTTTGTAGGTACCATGAGCAAACTTATCATCTGGAAGTCCTTCAACCACATCTTGGGCTTGCATGTCCTGTAAACGCTTGTAGTTGAGATGTCCAAATATCTCATGCCACAATCTGTTTTCTTCATTGGCATGATTATGGAGAGCGGTAAGAAGTGTGAAAAATCATAGAATTTTGAAGTATGATTTGGAACTCCTTTTGCAATGATTTCCCCTGAAACCATGTGTTGTATCTCGACTTCATTTGGAGAAAATATCACTCTTTTGGGCTCTTCAATATGAGTCATTTGATACACTGAAAGTAAATTTGTTGCAAGAGAAGGAACATAAAGCACATCAGAAAGGTAACCATAGTCAAGATTGATCCTTCCACTTCCCTGAGAGGAGGCTTCTGAATCATTGCCCAATCTGATGGAAGGGCCAATTGATCTTTCGAAACTGGAGAAGAGATATTTGGAGGAAGACATGTGGCTTGATGCTCCTAAGTCTATAATGAAAGAAGAATATGTTGATGCATTTGTCATGAGTGCATGACATATTTCTTTATCTTCGGATCTATAAGGTTTAGTATCAGAATTTTTCTTCCTTGTACATGCAGGTACAGGAAGATTGTTCTTCTCAAGTAATTGAGCCATCAAATCTATAGTCTTCTTCATGTAAGAACTCTCAGGATGAAACCCTTTATGACAGTATGTGCACTTGGATCTTTTCTTCTGAGTGTTGTCACCAGATCAGGTCATGAATGTTCTAGTTAGCCTGGCACTATCATATGAAAAGTTAGCTGGAATTCACCCTATTTATGGAATTTATTCTGGTTTTGTTCCTGTATTTGCTTATGCATCTTTCGCTCATCGTGGCAACTTACCATTGGACCTATAGCATTTGTTTCACTTTTGGTTTCTAACACCTTATCCAGTATTATTGATTCAACTGATGAATTGTATACATAGCTTGCAATATTGTTAGTTCTTCTAGTTGGCATCTTGGAGTATGTAATGGGAATTCTTGGGCTTGGATGGCTTATTCATTTTATAAGTCATTCTGTCATTTTAGGTGCTGACAAGTTTTCGTGGCCTCCATTTGTTATGGGTTCTATAATGTTGAACATCCTTCTGACAATGAAGAAGCTAAAAAAAGTTATCATGGGAGTGATAATTCTCTGCACTCTTCAATTTTTGACACCTCTTCTTACAGATATACGTCAATGCACTCACTCTGTCGGCAATTGTGGTATTAGCTTTCATGGGATAATGGATTATGAAGAGGCTATCTTTCTTTGACGTATTGATAAAAGAGATTTTCTTTTTTGGCATTGAGATTGGAGTACTTGTTGGATTTAGTGCATCTCTTGCATTTGCGATACTTGAATTGGCAAATCTACATGTCGCTATACTAGGTCGTCTTCCTGGCACCACACTGTATACAAATATCAAGTAGTTTTCTCCTTCTGTTGATGAGGTTATTATTGTGACAAGTTCATTAAAGAAAGACATGAATAGCAAGACAGATATGTATCGAGTCAATGCAACATGAGTTGATATCTTAAACAAGCTATTGTTGACAAGATTCATGTTGTAGCTAGTGTTGCCCTTGTCAGTGGAATTCACTTTCTCCAGACCAATCCATAGATTGTGAGACGATGGAGTAATGAGATCTAGGAAGCAGTTCAGTCCCGAGTTGCTCTTGTACGATTTCACGCTCTAGCGTTCTTCACCAGATTTGATAAAATGATTGTTTGGTTGTTGCAAATGATTGTTTTAAGGCATTAATCCAATATCAATAACTTCATTAAAGATCAACATCTAGAGTATTAGGGAAACAATTGAATTATCCTCGGATTAAAGGAACTTAACTTCATCGGTGACAGAGCATCCAAAGACAGAGTCAGTTGGACACCTGACAGCGCTGGATAGCAGTCAATGCTACATCTGGACTTTAAAGGCAGAATTTGAGCTTCTAGGAATACAAGTGGAAGATATTTGATAGATTTAAGGATATTCGGTTCTATCAACACCATATTTTATGAATGAGGATCAGTATCCGGCCCCAGACTTCTAGCAACAAATCATAGATTGTTTTTATTTTTAGTTTGTTGATCATTTTTGTTTCCTAAAAACTAGATACAGCTTAGGGATTGTAATTGATTTAAAATGCTGTAATATTCAATGTAAAGGGAGAGTTCCAGCCAAGGGCTGAGGCAGGGTTAGAATAGACTACTATTGTTGGATGCAGGCAGGCATGTATTATGTTTACCTTGATATGAAGGAGTGCTTTGATATGATTGTAATCAAAATGAGATTATTTTGATAAATAATGCATGTTGTTCATAATTTTGTTCTGTGTATGGTCCTATTCATCTGTACCAGAATTCTTATGTTTCAGTTGTATGTTCTTGGAGATTTGAACAGAATAACTCATATATTTTTATAAATTCGTGCTCGTACTCTTTTTATTAAAGTATATTACATATGTATATTTGTTGCAGCCATGTCTGGTATTATATCTTGATCTTTGTCCTATTTCTATCAGTTTACAAACTATCATTCCTATCCTCTACATACTTTTAATATGTGCTAGCCATGCTCCTTATGCAGTCAAGGTGCATATTTTAGCACTAACATCTTTTGGCGCCGTTTCTGGGGACGAAGGAGCGAAGTCATCTTCCCCGGGGTTTGATATTGATTAGATCCTCTTCTTGACAGTGAACAAGAAGTGGACATTTATATGACTACATATTTCTTCACCGGGTGACTCCAAAGAATCCAAAGGTGACTCCATTTGTTGAGGATCCAAAATGCCATCAAATCATCGAATGGAGGCCATTGTGGCTGCAAGGTTTGCTCCTTTGAATTTTGCTGATATTAATGGCTTTCCAAATGCAGTACCTAGCATGGACGAGTGGGGAGAATTCCTTCCACGGTTCAAAGAGATGGAAGAGGACAATCTAACACTTCATGTAATAAAGTTTCATCAGTATATGGACCAGCTAAATATACATCATGAAGATGTATTGATGAAAATTTGTATGTATTCATTAGATGGTTGTGCGAGACAATGGTACATAACTCTTCCTACTTCAAGTATTTCATCTTTGAGAGACTTTCACACTACGTTTTATTTATATTGCAAAAATTTGTATCCAGTTGAGTATCTTTTTTAGCATTGTTGTGAGGGATATGCATTATATATTCAAAGTTTAGTAGAAGATTCTTCCAATAGTGAAGCTGATGCGGATGGTTATGCTATGAAGGAGGAAGAAGATCTATTATCAGCTGCATCTTCCTCTATTTCTGTTTTACAACAGGAAATTTTCCAAAATTATGATATTAAAGTTGATGGTTGCAATACTCCAGATACATAAAGCTCAAATGTTTTCAGTACCACAATTGTTCTGACTCTGTTTGAAGGTCCTACCATCGATGATAGCATTATAGAACCAAAATATTCATCTTTATCATTAGAATTTTATCATGTTGCATATGATGACAATCTCAAAGTCCAAAATCCAGATATTTGTGATGTGGTAAAATCTGATCAGCAGATTCAAGAAGACATTCGGCTTATTATCAATGAACAGCCAGAGCTGGTATATGACAATTGTGCATCTAATGGAAGTGAGGAATGCATGGATCAGTTTGTTGATTTTCAAGATGACATTGTTGTTGTTGTTGTTCAAGAAAATTGTGAGAAGATTCAGGATGACCTTGATACCTTCAATTGCCAATGCCCAAAAAAGCTTCATGCTCTCTTTCCAACAGAACAAATGAAATATCACTTGATAAGTAAAGAAAATGAACAATGTGGACTTCCATATCAGCTGGAAATGCAACACAATTGGTGGGATCCAGTGGACATTTACATGCAGTCCTGTTTTTCAGAAAGTTTCAGCTCTCTGGAATTTAGAATCAAAGTAGAATATAGTTGTAAGTATGTGTTGCAAACCAAATTTGTGATGCAAAGCTCAAATTCTTCTTTGATTTGTATCTGCATGCAAGAGGTTCTTACAGTTGCTTGGATGCTATTATGGATTTATTGGAAGTATGATTACACATGATTAGCTTGATGTCTGCAAGGTATGAGTGGGAGTTGTAAATAAATAAAGCTCATCTCTTTAGCATCTACTTCAGTTCGCAGTTGTTTGAATTTCAACATTCAATAAGCAATTTCTTTTTAAGCTTTCGAATAAGTTGCAGGGATTTGAGATAAAGACTCCATTGCCCAATGGATAAGGCACAAGGTTTTCTTGTTCTTGGTATCCCACAGGGAGCATGCCATCCCCAGCCAAAGCCAGATGTTGTCACCAGATCAGGTCATGAATGTTCTAGTTAGCCTAGCAATGTCATATGAAAAGTTAGTTGGACTTCACCCCATTTATGGAATTTATTCTGGTTTTGTTCACATATTCGCTTATGCAATCTTTGGCTCATCGAGGAAAATTACCATTGGACTTGTAGCATTTGTTTCACTTTTGGTTTCTAACACCTTATCCAGTACTGTTGATTCAACTGATGAAATGTATACAGAGCTTGCAATATTGTTAGTTCTTCTAGTTGGCATCTTGGAGTATGTAATGGGAATTCTCAGGCTTGGATGGCTTATTTGTTTTGTAAGTCATTTTGTCATTTCAAGTGCTGATAAGTTTTCATGGCCTCCATTTGTTATGGGTTCTATAATGCTGACCATCCTTCTGACAATGAAGCAGCTAAAAAACGTTATCATGGGAGTGATAACTCTCTGCACTCTTCAATTTTTAACACCTCTTCTTACAAATATACCTCAATGCACTCACTCTGTCGGAAATTGTGGTATTAGCTGTCATGGGCTAATGGATTATGAAGAGGCTATCTTTCTTTGGCATATTGATAAAAGAGATTTCATTTTAGGCAATGAGATTGGAGTACTTGTTGGATTTAGTGCATCTCTTGCATTTGCGATACATGAATTGGCAAATCTACATGTCGCTATACTAGGTTTTCTTCTCGACACCACAGTGTATAAAAATATCAAGCAGATTTCTCCTTCTGCTGATGAGGTTATTATTGTGACAAGTTCATTAAAGAAAGACATGAATAGCAAGACAGATATGTATCGAGTCAATGCAACACGAGTTGATATCTTAAACAAGCTATTGTTGACAAGATTCCTGTTGTAGCCAGTGTTGCCCTTGTAAGTGGAATTCACTTGCTCGAGACCAATCTAGAGATTGTGATACGATGGAGTAATGAGATCCAGGAAGAAGTTCAGTCCTAAGCTTCTCTTGTACAATTTCATGCTCTAGTGTTCTTCACCAGATTCGATAAAATGACCGTTTGGCTGTTGCAAATGACAATTTTAAGGCATTAATCCAGTATCAATAACTTCATTAAAGATCAACATCTAGATTCTTAGGGAAACAATTGAATTATCCCCAGATTAAAGGAACTTAACTTCATCGGTGAAAGAGCATCCAAAGATAGAGCCAGTTGGACACCTGACAACGCTGGATAGCAGTCAATGCTACATCTGGACTTTAAAGGCAGAATTCGAGCTTCTAGGAATACAAGTGGAGGATATTTGATAGATTTAAGGATATTCGGTTCCATCAGCACCGTATTTTATGAATGAGGATCAGTATCCGACCCCAGACTTCTAGCAACAAATCATATATTGTGTTTATTTTTAGTTTGTTAATAAGTTTTGTTTCCTAAAAACTAGATACAACTTAGGGATTGTAATTGATTTAAAATGTTGTAATCTTCAATGTAAACAGAGAGTTCCGGCCAACGTCTGAGGCAAGGTTAGAACAGACTACTACTGTTGGTTGCAGGAAGGCATGTATTATGTTTACCATGATATGAAGGAGTGCTTTGATATGATTGTAATCGAAATGAGCTTATTTTGATAAATACTGCATGTTGTTTATAATTTTGTTCTGTGTATGGTCCTATTCATCTGTACCAGAATTCTTATGTTTTAGTTGTATGTTCTTGGATATTTGAACATAATAACTCATATCTTTTTATAAATTCGTGCTCGTACTCTTTCTATTAAAGTATATTACATATGTATATTTGCTGCAGCCATGTCTGGTTTTATATCCTGATGTCTGTCCTATTTCTACCAGTTTACAAACTATCATTCCTATCCTCTACATACTTTTAAGATGTGTTATCCATGCTCCTTATGCAGTCAAGGTGCATCTTTAAGCACTAACAATAAGAATTCTTGGTCTTCCTTGAGTTCGAAGCCCCATCTGACTGGTATGGACTATCTGTAGGCCTTGTATCATTCGATCTCTTGTTAGAAATATTTTGCTTGCCTTTACCATTCGCTCTCTCTGCAACTATAAGGGTTTAATCCAATTTGGGTTTGATCATTCCCATAGAGATCAACTTCTCTTCCTCTTGAGTAAGAGATTCTATGAAATCATCAAGTGAGGGAAACTTCCATCTTGGAATGGACAACCTAGATGAATGGAAAGTAGAGACAAAAACTGAGAAGTTTTCCCCCAACTTTGAGAGAATGGCAAGTATAAGCTACTTGTCTTCTTTCACTATCTCATATCTTTTCAACTATAATATCAAGCTTTTGAACTTGGTGAGGAAGGCATTGATAGATTTGAAATTGTCAGGACTCAAACATATGAGCTCATTCTCCAATGTGTGTCCTTTCATATCATCTTTCTGTCCAAAAATGGATCCTGGCTTGTCCCAAACCTCTTTAGGAGATGTAAGATCGATGACATGTAAGTGAATATCTACAGAAATTGAGAGAAGGAAGAGACCAACTGCTTCATCAAGCCTGTCCAAGTACTTGGAATTTTCAACTACAAACCATGTGTTTTATCTCGACTTCATTTGGAGAAAATATCACTCTTTTGGGATCTCCAATATGAGTCATTTGATACACTGAAAGTAAATTTGTTGCAAGAGAAGGAACATAAATCACATCATAAAAGTAACCATTGTAAAGATTGATTCTTCCACTTCCCTGAGAGGAGGCTTTTGAATCATTGCCCAATCTGATGGAAGGGCTAACTGAGCTTTCGAAACTGGAGAAGCGATATTTCAAGGAAGACATGTGTCTTGATGGTCCCGAGTCTATAATGAAAGAAGAATCTGTTGATGCACTTGTCATGAGTGCATGAAATATTTCTTTATCTTTGGATCTAGAAGGTTTAGTATCAAGATTTTTCTTCCTTGTACATGCAAGTACAAGAAGATTGTTCTTCTCAAGTAACTGAGACATCAAATCTACAGTCTTCTTCATGCAAGAACTCTCAGGATGAAACCCTTTATGACAGTATGCGCACTTGGATCTTCTCTTCTGAAAATGCTTGGTATTCCATGAGTTTGAAGCCCCATCTGACTGGTATGGACTATCTATAGGCCTTGTATCATTCGATCTCTTGTCAGAAATCTTTTTCATGCCTTTACCATTCGCTCTCTCTGCAACTATAAGGGCTGAATCCAGTTTGGGTTTGATCATTCCCATAGATATCAACTTCTCTTCCTCTTGAGTAAGAGATTGGATGAAATCATCAAGTGAGGGAAACCTCCATCTTGGAATGGATGACCTAGATGAATGGAAAGTAGAGACAAAAACTGAGAAGTTTTCCCCCAACTTTGAGAGAATGGCAAGTATAAGCTACTTGTCTTCTTTCACTATCTCATATCTTTTCAACTATGATATCAATATTTTGAACTTGGTGAGGAAGGCATTGATAGATTCGAAATTGTCAGGACTCAAACATATGATCTCATTCTCCAATTTGTTTCCTTTCATATCATCTTTCTGTCCAAAAATGGATTCGAGCTTGTCCCAAACCTCTTTAGCAGATTTAAGATCGATGACATGTAAGTGAAGATCTACAGAAATTGAGAGAAGGAAGAGACCAACTGCTTAATCAAGCTTGTCCAAGTAGTTGGAATTTTCAACTACATTGGGAGGTTCTACTATTGTTCCGTTGAGTATTCAGGTGAAGCTCTTGGATCTCATGAAGAGAGCCATAGTGGCGTTCCACTCAACATAGTTGGAAGATGTGAGCTTTAGATCCATTTGAAACAGAGAAAGTCGAATAGTTGAAGAAGATTCCAAACGGGTGAATAAACCTGCAAAACAAGAGAATTTTTGTTGATGGAGAATGCTACACTTCGACTAAACACTACCTTAAGGACACTTGGCACATAGACTAAGTCCTTCACACCTGGATAGACCTCATTGGGTTTCTCCAATGAATTCAAGTGATAGCACCAGGATTTAATGCTGTGGAAACTCAGAGGCTTCTGGTGCACAAGTGAAAGATAGTTGCTCAAATAAATGCAACAACTGTTGCTGCTGCAATGGCTGCCATTCGAATAGCTGCTGACTACTCTGATACCATGCGATAATCTGCAGGGATCTAGTAACTATAAAAAACTCACAATCTGACTGTCAAGATTATTTGCAAAGAATAAGAAGCATGCATTCAATAATCATTCATAAACACAGAATAATGGACAATGTCAATATCATAAAATGAATAATGAATGTAGAGAATGTGTTACAATAATCAATGATGAGGCATCATATAGGATTCTAACTAGCCAAGTAGGGCATTCGAATCTGAGCTCAAAGTATAGCTTGGAGATCAATGGAGACATCATCCAGTCAGCAGTATCAGTCATAAATGGTAAGAGCCAGTGAAGTGTGTCAAACTGAGTCTAACATAACCATCTAGGCATAAATCAGGGAATGGAGACTCCAAGGAGGGCGCATGAGGATGTCAAATAGTCAAGTGCAACTCCAGAACTATCTAAATAGAAGCTACCAGTAGTCAACATGAGAAATCATTGGAAGAACTACTCAATCAATGCACTAACTGAAGGATGACTCCTGGTAGGTGAGATAAGGCGCCCTAACGGAGTGATAACTGAAGGTGGGTGAGTAAGGGCGCTCTAACTGACAGTGGTAGGTGAGAAAGGTGCACTTGACATGCACAAAAGTCAAGAAGCGCGCATTAGGTAGTTAGGAGGCCAAATGGGGGCTATAGACAGGCTCTGGAGAGCTAGAAGCAAGCTCTAGGTGCTGGGGAGACCACCATGATGATGACTAGATGCATGTAGTGGCATGCAAAGCATGAATTTTTTCATGCATGCATGCAAAATAAAAAAATGATGATGTGAATATTCCAACACCCCCCCGTAAGCTATACTATGAGAAATAACTGAAACAGAAAAATAGGGCCCTGGTGACAAAGACCAAAGGTCACCCAGTACAATCAATCTAAAATAAGCTAAGTGGGGAAAGAGGGAAAACCCAGTGGGAAGAAAGCCATCCCTCAAAGTAGACTGAAGGATGATAATGAAGCATATCATCTCTCACCCCAAGAAGTGATCCAAGGTAAGTGAACCTCTTCACCGTGAAGGTCTTGGTGAAGATATCTGCAATATGCTCTTCCGTCGGAAGGTAGAGCAGTGAAATGATCTGATCATGCACTAAAGCTATGATGTAATGCATGCGTATCTCAATGTGTTTGGTTCTTTGTCTGAGAACTGGATTTGTGGAAATCCTAATGGCACTCTGATTGTCACAATAGATGATCACAGGTGGACTACTGAATGTAATCCCAAACTATGACAAGATGCCTCTCATCCAAATGCACTGTGTGGTTGCATTTACAGCACTTCTGTACTCGGCCTCTACTGAAGAAAGATCTAAAGCAGTTTTCTTTTTTCTCTACCAACATAGAGGTCCAGATCCAATCATGAAGACAAAACCAGATGTAGACTTCTGATCTGAGCTATCTCCATCCCAATCAGAAATAGTAAATCCAACTAGGTTCAAAGCACACCTAGCTGAGTAGTGAAGGCCATGAGTCATGGTACCTTGCACGTAGTGCAAAATCGTCTTTGCTTCCTTCCAATGAAGCTCATGAGGCTCCTGCATGTATCTGGAGACAACACTAACTGCATAGGATAGATCAGGCTGAGTGTGTGTGAGGAACAAAAGGCTACCAATCAACTACCGATACAAAGTACAGTCTACCAAAGGTGTAGAATATCCATCCTCAAGGCTGATCCCTGAAAGAAAGGGGAATGCAACTCGTTTTCATTTGCTCATGTGGAACCTCTCCAGAAGATCTGAAGCATACTTGGATTGAGCAACTTTGATTCCTGAATCACTCTGAGTGAATTCAATACCAAGAAATTTTTTCAACAATATTGGATCTGACATGGAGAAGGAGTTGTGCAAAGCAAACTTTATAGATCCAATACATGAAAAACTGCTCACTGTAATCAACAAATCATCAGCATAAAGTACAATGAGCAGTAAGGAGTTACCATCATGTCTCATGTAGAGATTCAAATCTGATTTGCACGTCTGAAAGTCTTCTGAAAGCAAGAAGGAGTCCATTTTTGCATACCAAGATCGGGGAGCTTGCTTAAGCCCATACAAGGACTTATTCAATCTGCAAACAAGTGAAGAATCATTAATATAACCCTCGGTTTGCTTCATGTAGATCTCCTCCTCTAGATCTCCATGAAGGAAGGCACTCTTGACATCCATATGATGCACTTCCGAGTGTTTTGATGTGGCAAGAGAAAGAATAAGACAGATGGAACCCATCTTAGCAACAACAGCGAAAGTCTCAGAATAGTCAATCCCATGAACTTGGGAAAAACCTCTTGCAACCAATCTAGCCTTGTACTTGTGGGAGGCTCCATTTGAATCCATCTTAGTTCTGTAGATGCACTTGCATTGAACAAGTTTCCATCCAGGTGGGAGTGAACAAAGCTCCCAAGTCTCATTTCTTTGAAGAGATTTGTACTCTTCTTCCATAGAAACTACCCATCTTGGATCTTGGGAGGCTTCAAAGTATGATTTTGGATCAGATCCTAACATAAGAAAACATCTCTCAACTAGAAATGGATATGATGGAGAGAGTGCAGTTCCTGTATCATGATGATCAGATCTACCTTTGACAAGATCAATGGTGGAGATAGGAGTTGTGGTGTCCCATGTAGCAATAGGAGATAAACCTTTAGGTGCTAGATCTTCAGGTTCTTGTGGATCTAGATCTAGCATTCGCACTTCTTCAGGAGTCTTTTTCTTTATCTTCTTTTGTGGATCTTTTCTCTTTAGGCAACCTTTTTAGGTGCCATGAACAAACTTATCATCTGGAAGGTCTTCAACCACATCTTGGGCTTGCATGTCCTGTAAACGCTTGTAGTTGAGATGTCCAAATATCTCATGCCACAATCTACTTTCTTCATTGGAATGAGTATGGAGAGAAGATGGCTCGGAGAGCGGTAAGAAGTGTGAAAACTCATAGAGTTTTGAGGTATGATTTGCAACTCCTTTTGCAATGATTTCCCCTGAAACCATGTGTTTTATCTCGACTTCATTTGGAGAAAATATCACTCTTTTGGGATCTCCAATATGAGTCATTTGACACACTGAAAGTAAATTTGTTGCAAGAGAAGGAACATAAAGCACATCAGAAAAGTAACCATAGTCAAGATTGATTCTTCCACTTCCCTGAGAGGAGTCTTTTGAATCATTGCTCAATCTGATGGAAGGGACAACTGAGCTTTCGAAACTGGAGAAGATATATTTGGAGGAAGACATGTGTCTTGATGGTCCTGAGTCTATAATGAAAGAAGAATATGTTGATGCACTTGTCATGAGTGCATGAAATATTTCTTTATCTTCGGATCTAGAAGGTTTAGTCTCAAGATTTTTCTTCCTTGTACATGCAAGTACAAGAAGATTGTTCTTCTCAAGTAACTGAGACATCAAATCTATAATATTCTTCATGCAATAACTCTCAGGATGAAACCCTTTATGACAGTATGTGCACTTGGATCTTCACTTCTGAGAATGCTTGGTCTTCCATGAGTTTGAAGCCCCATCTGACTGGTATGGACTATCTATAGGCCTTGTATCATTCGATCTCTTGTCAAAAATCTTTTTCTTTCCTTTACCATTCACTCTCTCTGCAACTGTAAAGGATGAATCGAATTTGGGTTTGATCATTCCCATAGATATCAACTTCTCTTCCTCTTGAGTAAGAGATTGGATGAAATCATCAAGTGAGGGAAACCTCCATCTTGGAATGGACAACCTAGCTGAATGGAAAGTAGAGACAAAAACTGAGAAGTTTGCCCCCAACTTTGAGAGAATGGAAAGTATAAGCTTCTTGTCTTCATTCACTATCTCATATCTTATCAACTGTGATATCAAGCTTTTGAACTTGGTGAGGAAGGCATTGATTGATTCGAAACTGTCAGGAGTCAAACATATGAGCTCATTCTCCAATTTGAGTCCTTTCATACCATCTTTCTGTCCAAAAAGGGATTCAAGCTTGTCCCAAACCTCTTTAGGAGATGTAAGATCATTGACATGGAACTAAAGATCTTCAGAAATTGAGATAAGGAGGAGACCAACTCCTTCATCAAGCCTATCCAAGTACTTGGACTTTTCAACTGCACTAAGAGGTTCTACCATCGTTCCATTGAGTATTCGGGTGAAGCTCTTGGATCTCTTGAAGACATCCATATTGGCTTTCCACTCAACATAGTTGGAAGATGTGAGCTTTACATCCATCTTAAACAGAGAAAGTTGAATAGTTGAAGAAGATTCTGAACGGGTGAATAAACCTGCAAAACAAGATAATTTTTGTTGATGGAGAATGCTACACTTCGACTGAACACTACCTTAAGGACACTTGGCACATAGAATAAGTACTTCACACCTAGATAGATCTCAGCGGATTTCTCCAATGAATTCAAGTAATAGCACCAGGATTTGCTGTGGAAACTCAGAGGCTTATAGTGTACAAGTGAAAGATAGTTGCTCAAAGAAATGTTGCAACTGCTGCTACTGCAATGGTTGTAATTCGAATAGTTGCTGACTTTTCTAATATCATGTGATAATCTGCAGGAATCTAGCAACTGTAACAAACTCACAATCTAACTCTCAAGATTATTTGCAAAGAAGAAGAAGCATGCATTCAATAATCACTCATAAACACATAATAATGGACAATGTCAATATCATACAATGAATAATGAATGTAGAGAATGTGTTACAATAATCAATGATTAGGCATCATATAGGATTCGAACTAGCCAAGTAGGGAATTCGAATCTGAGCTCAGAGTCTAGCTTGGAGATCAATGGAGACATCATCGAGTCAGTAGTATCAATCATAAATGGTAAGAGCCAGTCAAGTGTGTCCAACTGAGTCTAACGGAACCATCTAGGCATAAATTAGGGAATGGATACTCCAAGGAGGGCGCATGAGGCTGTCAAATAGTCAAGTGCAACTCCAGAACTAGCTAACTAGAAGCTACAAGTAGTCAGCATGACCAATCAGTGGAAGAACTACTCAATCAATGCACTAACTAAAGGATAACTCCCGGTAGGTGAGATAAGGCGCCCTAACTGAGTGATAACTGGAGGTAGGTGAGTAAGGGCGCTCTAATTGATAGTGGTAGGTGAGAAAGGCGCACTTGACATGTACAACAGTCAAGAAGGGTGCATTAGGTAGGTAGGAGGCCAAATGGGGGCTATAGAGAGGCTCTGGAGAGCTAGAAGCAAGCTCTAGTTTCTAGGGAGACCACCATGATGATGAGTAGATGCATGCAATGGCCTGCAAAATACAAAAATGATGATGTGAATATTCCAACAGTTGTGGTAGTGCATGCCATATGAGATAGTCATGGTTAAGGCCTTAATGTAGTTGGAATGGTAATGCTATAGTGCTACACAAGTATCCCATGAAATCCCTATTCATGTTAATTTGGGATGAAACCTCTTTGCCAACAACCAAGGAGTCAGAAAACTCCTAACGTGTTGTTCGGGTGGATAAGGAAGGCACCCAGATAAGTTAGCCAAGTGATTGGGGAGATGGTTGGGTGATGTGTGGAGGCAATAGCCACACTTTCCAAAACATCATGGTGGAATGCATGACATGAAATTATGGTAATCATGAATCGATGTGAGGTTGTATTGAGTGAATGCACATTAAAAGATTATGTAAATGTTGTGAATGTGCATGCATATGTGTGGATGCACATGTTGAGATGCATTGTGTGAATGCATGGTTGTGATATATATGTTTCATTGCAATTAGATAATAGATGAAATGATGAGTTATTGTCAAATTCTGATATCATTTCATGAGTTGTTATGGATGCAAGGGAAATACTTACATGAATAAGGTAGTCATGTTTGATGGGCTACCGGGATGCTCTATTGGAAGGATGGAGTTGCATGAAATGATATGATTTTGTAATAATGAATATTGAAAGTTGTATTTGACTGCATATATAATGTGATTGTATCTTGCAATTTTATTGCAGCAATGATGCATATAAAGTAAATATATTTCATTGCATTTGAGATATTAACAACTTGTAGTGTTTGAATTATTGAGTGCTATAATTCTTAGATCACTTTAGTGACTATTGTAAATGCTGCAATGAAAAGATTATTTGCATGGATACTCACAAAGTGTTTGACTGATTGAAATTTCAAATTACAAGTAGAATTGTCTTGGATATCGCAATGTGGGTAAGTCCATAATAAAGTCTGGAATCTACCGTGTGCAAAACCCAAAAATTATGAGAAGAATATCATGGTTGTGAAACTTAATTTATGTACAAAACATATTGTAAATTTCAGATTTGAAATTTTGCTAATAATTACTGGTGACTGTTTGTCTTATGTAGAATTGTGTCGATCGTAAATGTTGTGGGTGGATGTCTATGTAATGGGATAAAGTGTAAAACCATAATGGACATGGTTCTACCACTTATAGAAGCCAAAAAATATGAGGATGGCCTCATGGTTAAATAAATATAATTTCTGTAGGAGACATAATTGTAAATTCAGATTTGAATTTGACTATTAATGACATTAATCGGTTGATTGTTTGTGAATTGTGTTAGGAGGACACATTGCAGGAAGACCATGTGTTATGGCCTGCAAGAGTTAAACATCATGAGCAGAAACTCATGTTTTGGAAATCTAGTTTCTGTATGAAACAAATTTGAAAATTTATGATTGAAATTATTATGATAACATCTCATGTAAACTGCATGCGTGTATGTAATGCAAGTGAGATAGTGAAAATATTCCATTGGGGCAAATGTTGTCTATTGGAGCCAAAAACACAAAGGGAATGCCAAAAGTATCTTGGGTTTGAGAAATCATGCAAAAATTCCTTACATGTGCTTGTCTCTCCACATAGTTGTTAAACCCAATACAAGCATGGGTACTCAGGAGGATTCCATGAGTACTGGTAGCCTTTCTACGCTCACACTGAAGAGCAATGGAGGGATGGGTATGCCCGGGGGACTATGTAGAAAAGAAGGGGTACCATCCTTATGTTGTGTGAGTGGGTATTGTGGGTCCATGCTAGATTGCAGTCAAGTAAGTTACCTATGGAATTACTGGAGGGAACCACTGGTTTTCATAGGAGAAGGATCCATGTGATTGCATTATTTTGTTTTATTGCTTGATAAACATAGTAGAGATGTTGGCTTGCGAATGGTTTTTGTATGCTTGATAAACCCATTCGTAGAACTAGCTTAGCATACTGGTTAATGGAATTCCTGGTAAACTCAATCCACATACTGGCTTGGCATTGGTTATTTGAATGATGTGGTGTAGCTAGTGTGTTGGCATAACATTTGTTTTATACATATGCACAGTTGATCTGAGGCTTGCAGAAACTTGGTTACCCTTCGATGCACACCCTGAAGAGCACTAGAAGGGGTGGGTACACTCAAGGGACTCTATTGAAGAGAAGAGGTACCATTCTTTTGTTGGTTGGGGCAGGTCTTGTGGGTGCCATAGTTGTCTGAAGTCAAAGTGGGATACCCGTGGAGCTAAAGGAAGATGCCTATGAAGATAAGTATTTGGTTTTTTTGCATGTTCTTGCTTATTTAATGTGAATATACATGTGTATATGATTCAGTTGCGGTTTTGAAACTCTTGTTAAGAGATGAATATGCAAACTTGAGAGCAAATTATAAAAATCCAACCATTAAATAAAAATAAATAGAAACAAAGAAACCAATATAAGCTAATGATAGTTGGGAGTGATCATTAGCAACCATAAGGCCAAACAATGGAACACAAAACAAACCAAGAAGACCATTTACAAAAATAGAACTATGTAGCATAATCTACAACAAATTCAAAACAGACAAAGGAGTTTGTAAGATTAAAGAAGCAATTGAGAGCCCAAGTAGTACCGATAATCAATGGACCATAAGATAAGAAACAAAAGGAAAATATTTGACATAGCCTGGGAATCCATGAAGGAGTCCCTGTGAATGGAGGGAGGAAAAATATCCTCAAACAAAACAACCCATTCATCCAAAAATAATTTGTCCTTTGAGAGATTATTCACCACACCAGTGTACTCTCTATAAATATGTTGGAAAAATATCTAGTCAAAGTTCTGCTTCAAACTCAAAACCTGGTGCTTCCACCCCTCCAAGTTAAGGATTGAGATGGAGGAGATTCCGAAAATCCATCATATGATGATAAACAAATCCCCACCCACTTGCAAATGTGGAAAACCTTTCCTATAAAAAGAAAATAAGTTAAGCCATAACGCGAACAGCTCATCTCTGGTATTGGAGCCACAACCACCCCCATATTGAGTTTAAAATTTAAGTCCATGTTCACCTTTAGTACAACGCCGATGACACACCTACCCTCAACCCATTGGAAACCCCCATCGAAGAATCCAATGGGTAAGTTATCAAGGAAGGAAGGTTCCTTAAGTATTCTATTGGTTAAGGACACCTCCAACACATGTCTCTACTGAAAAACCCCTATAATATTTTGAGCCACCAAGGTGGCAGATGTCCTACCTTCTTTGAACAATAGCTTATTCCAATGGGACCAAATGCCCTAGCATAAAAAACAAGGAAGTTCCCTCAAATTTCCACACACTTCCTTGTTCATTCAATGCTCAAGATTGCATACTAGAGATGATGCCATCCAATGGCCACCAAAACTCAACACACAATTTAAAATCCTCCACATCCTCTTTAAAAAGGAACATTTAGCAAAGAGATGATCTGTATTATTCACATTGAAAAGAAATATGATACAAGTAGAGGGGCCATAACCACCTCTCTTCAAGTAGTTATCCCAAGTGAGCACCTTGTCCACCAAGGCAAGCCAAAAGAAAAACCTGATCTTCAGAGGGGCCTTCCAACTCCAAATAATTCCTTGCCACCAACAAAAATTATGACAAGGAAAAGAATTAGCAATGGATTTGTATTCAATATTTACAGTTACCTGGCTACTTGCATTGTTCCAAGACCATAAGAGACAATCCTACTCGTCACGGAAGATAATTCATGCACTATTCAGAGATTTAATATATGCATTCCATTCGACTTCCATAGCACTAGATAGACTGAGCACCTCACTAATCTTCCAGCTTTATTGATTCCCCAACTCCCTAGGAGCCAGGGTGACTTGATCCAAATTACCAATCCCGATCTCCTTCAACAAATATAAGAGGTTTGTCAGCAAACTAAACCTCGCCGAGCGACCAATCCAAAGTTCCTTTCCCACCATTACTTGTCTTCCATCACCCTCCTTCCATCCTAACCAATTAGCAATAACCGACAAGGAGATATTCATAACAACTCAAAATATTGAGATATTAGAGACCCTATTTTTCACTATTCTAATCCATTCCACCATGGATGAGGTTTTTAGGTAATTATCTTTGATAATATTGATCCATAAACTAGATCCTATCAAACACTGCTGGAGGCTTTTTTCTTCCAAATCCTGCTTGAACTAGAATATATTCCTCAAGACCCATTCCCCTCCTGCTTCGGCATAGCCAACCCGTCCCATCTAACCGGGTGGAAAACTTCATTCTTCTTCTTACTGAACTAAAGGAACTTAAATCATTTATGTTTAATATTCTCTAGAATGAACTTAGGCACTTTTTCCAGTAACAACCAACATACAAGGATGCTCTCTAAAATGAAATTTTCTAAGAAAAATATTCCTCCTAAGGACAACCATCTAAAGTACTAGTTGTCGATCCTATGGTCCACCTTCTTGAGAATCCAATCCTAATACATTATCTTATAGCAGTTAGGTTTCAAAGCATACCCAAGGTACTTGAAACACTCCTCCAGACTTGTCAATCGAAAAAGAAAAATATGTTGGGTCCTATTACAAAGGTGATTGCTAAGCATATTTTGGAGTAGAACCTAGTGTTCCACACTTATGATCATTCTAGAGGCTAAAAAAAACAATTTTAATATCTCATGATATGTTTCCCATTCCACCATCGTTCCTTCACCAAAGTGAAGCACATCATCAACGAATATCAGATGTGTCAAGACATGGATATCTAAAATTCTTACCCTCGAGATTCCCCTCTCCAACTTTGCCTTCCCTATTAGCCATCTCAATCCTTCTACTATCAGTACGAAAAGTAATGGGGACATGGGACAACCCTTCCTTAACCCCCCTTTTCCTAAAAAATCCCATTGGTGATCCATTCACAAGATCTTCATAGTTTACAGAAGTGACACATGCCGTCACCCAGTTACTAAATTCTAGATCCAATCCAATTTGTAGCATAATCAACCTTAAGAAATTCATGTCCACACAGTCATATGCTTTAACTAAATTGAGTTCCAGTAATATGGCCTCCAAATTCCTCATTTTTATGGAGTGCAAGCCCTCTCGGGCCACCCCTACTTCATCTAGAATATACCTATCTCTTAGATAACCAAATTGTTCTCTAGAGATGAACTTAGACATATGTTCCTTAAGCTGGAGATGATTACCTTTGCAATCACCTTATATGCCACATTTCAAAGCGTAATAGGCCTAAATCCAGAGAACAAAGAGGCATTCTATTTCTTAGGAATGAGAGCAATTAAATTTGAATTAAGAGTACCCATAATTTTTCCACTCTTACGAGATTCTTCCACCATTGCTAACAAATCCAACCCAATCAAATCGAAAAATTGTAGAAAAAACTCAGCAGTCCGTCCATTAGGCCTTGAACTTTTGGCTTTTGAAAACAATATGAGAACTTTCTTGATCTCTTGTAGTATAAAAGAGCCTCCCACCACACTACTCTATCGGCATTGAAGAAAGAGGGAAAACAATGGATTACCTGCAGTTGTTGATTGATGCACGAGTATTCTGAGGCTTGGAGTAAACTTTGAAAATACATCACAACTTCCTTCTCCAAGGCCTCCTGTGAGCATACAATTTGTCCACTTTCATCTATAACCTCCCAAATGGCATTGGAAACCCTTCTATTCTCTGCAAATTTGTGGAAAAACTTAGTGTTTTTGTTTCCTTGGGTCAGATAAATGGCCCTACTATTGAGCTTCCACATCTCCTCTTTGATAGTTAATAAATGCAATTTCATCACCTCCAAGTTTCCCAAAATATTGTTCTCCTCCATAGAGAAAATGCTTGAGGGGTTTTTGTGATAAATATCCCTTATCAACTCTTGTATCCCTTCAAACTCCCCATTCAGATCATTATTTTTTTTTCTTTGCCACTTAATGACAATTTTATTCAAATGTTTAGGCTCCCTTACCATGTGTTCCATTTCCAAGATGCCATATGTTAATATGAAAGGGTGTTAATTACATCTAACCAGATCTATGAAATATGGCTCACTTTCAACTACAATATTGAATTTGAAAGGGAAACAAAATCTTATGTCCTCGAAGTCTAATTGTAACACAATGGGGTAGTGGTTTGAGAGCAGACATGGCTCCAACCAAGACTAACATCTAAATTATATGTCCAGAATGGCCTCCGCTACGAGAAATCGGTCTAGTCTTCTACCTACAACCGCCTCCCACATTCTTTTGTTTCTCAAAGTAGGCATGAGAGGAAATGGATCAATGTCTACTAATCCTTCCTCCTCAAAAACATGTAATTCTATCAAGTTTATCTCTTCTACCCCATGACTCCAAGACATTTATCATGAGGTTGAGATCCCCTCCCAGTATAAAGCCAAGATCTTTGACAAAATCATCTAAACACACCAGCGACCAAAAATATTTCTAGTTCTCTTGAGGGCCATAATAATTCAATATTTTAATAAGGATACCACCACCCAAAGCCGTCCCCTGAAAAAATATGCCTACCATCGAAAAGGATGCTTCCAAATTAACCTTGGATGGATTCCACGCAGAGATCAAATCCCTAGAGATCATGTTTGAATCCAGAGGACATACATACCATCTAGGAAGGAAGGATGAAACTACCTGCCTCACCTTCTCACCTACAACCATGGTTTCCTTTAGAAAAAACAAATATGGGCTGGCTGTTAGTTTTTTTGAATTTACTTCAATCTGATCTAGGATCTTAACTAAGAGAACAACATGTACAGCATATCTACAACATATCAATCATGGAAACAATAATGCAAGCACAAAAGAGACACAGAGTTTACTTGGGGAAAACCATAAAGGTGAAAAACCCCAATAACTTCCTCAGAGATAGAGAGAGCAATGATACAACCCAAGCATAAGAGATAGACATCTCCTAGCAGCAGCTTATCCTCCTCCACAAGTGCTCCACTCTCCAAAGAGTGTGTGAGAGAATAGAATGATCAAACAGAGTGCCTCCTGCACTCTATTTATACTTGACTTGACTTTCCTAATAACCTTTACTAGGTCGGCCTTAACTTAACCACATAACATAATGCTGACTGGGCCGACCCCCAATAGGGTGGTCTAATAACCCTTTGAACCAAATGACTTATACAGGGCCGACCCCAACAAGGTGATCTAATAACCCATCAAGTATAAGTTACAACACTTACAATATAAATGACGACACTTCCGTATAAAGGAATAATAACATCTCTATAGGAATACAATATACATATATGTGAAATACATTCTGAAGTTACATATACATCAACACTCCCTCTTAACTAGGAAGGTATTTCTCGACACAGGTATTCTAGCACAAGTCTTCTTCTCTAGATCATTGTCATCAAATCATCGTCATCGTCAATGTTGCTGCTATCTCAATCAATCTCTGAATCTACTCGTCATAGGAAGTTCTACAAGGCCAGTCCTTTTTCATACTGGATGTAGGCCCACCACCTGGAGGTCTTCATCATCACTGGCCATATTGTGGAATTCTCATGACTTATTATGTGCGTCACAAAACCTCGAAAGAGCATCCCAGGATTTTACGAGCATTCAGCTCTACCTGTCAGATCTCCTAGGGCTATTATTATATGTGACTGTCACAAAACATTAAAAGAGTCTCTTGACTAGCAAGAACCCTAAAGAGTATCTAAGGCCTTTTTCATCCTGTCCAGATCTCCAGGACTTATTACATCTGACCCCCACCACAAAACCTTAAAAGAGTGTCTTGCCAAGCAAGAACCCTAAAGAGCATCTGAAGCCTTTTTCATCCTGTCCAGATCTCCAAGACTTATTACATGTGGTCATGGAAAAACCTTGAAAGAGCATCCCAGGACTGATTACGAGCACACAGATCAACCTATCGTATCTCCCAGGGCTAGGATTACATGCCATAGGACAAAACCTCGAAAGAGCATTTGCCAGATCTCCCAGGGAGCTATTATATGCCAGCGAAAAAACCTAGCAAGAGAATCTGCAAACCTCCCAGGGATAGGATTATATGTTCTCCAAAGAAAAACCTCGAAAGAGCGTTTGCTAGATATCCCAGGGCCAATATTACATGCCATAGGAAAATCCTCGAAAGACTATCTACAAACCTCTCAGGGCTAGGATTATATGCTTTATCTACATAACCTGTTCCACGTCCACCGAGTATCAACCTGATACTCACCATACATAATCCTAATGTACACATGATCATCCTAATCATCATCACTACATCGTCCTGATGCATGTCATCTGGAGCAACATCCTGAAGTTCGCCATCCATGATCATCCTGATCATACAATGCATACACCTGATGCATACATAGTATCTTCCTGATACATATCAACATACATGATCTACCTGATCATACAATTTATCCACCTGATACATATACAAATACATGATCCACCTGATCATATCCAGCATCCAACATGATGCATACATACATATACATATAAATGATCCAACTGATCATATCCAGCATCTAACATGATGCATACATACACATATAGAGCAGTAACTGGAGCATCATCCTGATGCTCATCATCCAGTGCTTACATCCACATCCATGTGAAGGATCCTCCTTCCAACATGCTTGGAATGGCTTCAGTAAATGTGTCCATCACTTCTTCCTCGAAGTGTCGTCAATCTGAAGAACACCAAGCCTCTCTCTGAAGTACTCAAACTTCACTTCGGCTAGTGGCTTCGTCAGTACATCTGCAATCTGCTCATCTGTTGCAACATACAGGAGCTTCACTGCTCCTCTCTACACCATATCCCTGATATAGTGATATTTGATCTCAATGTGTTTCGACCTGTCATGGAACACCGGGTTCTCAGACAACTTCACACAACTATGGTTGTCACAGAAGATACTAGTAGCCTCCAATGGTAGATCAAATAAATCAGACAGTAGCTTCCTCATCCATATTGCCTCACAACTAGCCGAACAAGCTACAACATACTCTGCTTCCGTTGTACTCAGTGCTACGCATGACTACTTCCTACTAAACCAAGAGATCACACCTGGTCCCATACTAAAACAACACCCATAAGTTCTCTTCCTATCTGCAGCACTGTCTGCCCAATCTGAATCAACATAACCCTGTAGGTTAAACTTTTGATTCGCATCATACTTGAGCCCATAGTCAACTGTACCTTTCAGGTACCTCAGAATATGCTTTACAGCAACCAGGTGAAAACTCCTGAGATCTGTCAGAAACTGGCTCAATGTGTTCACCGCAAAGCAAATATCTGGTCTCGTGTTCGTCAGGTACATCAAGGACCCAATCATCTGACGATACACAGTGACATCAACCGGATCAGATGAAGCATCACACAGAAGCTTCAGGTTTGATTCCAAAGGTGTGGCCATGGCCTTGCAGTCCATCATCCTGAATCTCTTCAGGATCTCCACTGCATACTTCCCTTGTCCAAGGAAGATACCATCTGCACTCTGCCACACCTCCATGCCTAGAAAGTAGTGCATCATCCACAAGTTCTTCATCTCGAACTTGGCAGCAAGCTTTTGCTGCGTGTTGACAATCAATCTATCCTCACTTGTAACAAAACAGGTAACCTGCATACAAAAGTAGTATCAGTGGATTGCCTTCCTCGACCTTGTAGTAAAGGTTGGAATCCGCTTTATTCTTGGTAAATCCCAAGCTAGATAGAAAGTTGTCTATCCTACCATACCAAGTTTTGCACATATATGACTTCCCGTCATGTGTCTCAAGACCAAGTGGCTACTCCACATACACTACCATTCATGAAAGTTGTCTTGACATCCATCTAGTTTATCTTCCATTTCATCACCGCAGCCATAGCAAGTACTGATCTGATGGAAGTGTGCATGGCTATAGGTGTAGAAGCCTCTTCATACTCAATCCCTTTTTCTAGGAGAAGCCACGAGCTACAAAACTCATTTTGTATTTCTCCATGCTACCATCTGCAGCATGCTTGATCTTATAGATCCATTTGGAAGCCACAACAGACTTCCCTTCAGGTCTTGGGACTGCATTCCAAACATCATTCTTCATGATCGATTGATCATGGCATTCTTCCATTACTTCATCCCAGATCCTGGGAACTTCAATATCTTCAATAGATATATTTGTTGGTGGAACAAATGTTGTAGTCCTTCTTTTGTAGGTGAAGGTATACGATCTTTCCTACAAAACAAGTTAAATTGAATGATTAGAAACATCTCATAGTTTTCAGAACAAATTCTTACAAAAAAAAGAAATATGTCATACAGTCATGCAATTATTTTAGCCAATGCTTCAATACAACATTCATCCATATCGTGTAACTTTCTAGATGTCTTCCAATCTCTACCAAAACATTGTTAAGAGTTTGCACTACTCTCAACATGTCAGCAAAGAGGTATAATTCTAGATAAGTAGCAATGGAATGTTGTACAGTGCCATAGGCCACTTACCCATCACATGCATATTAGTAGTATATTGTTCATTAATGCAATTATTCTAATATGCATAATACACACCCTAAGTCTAGGAACATAAGCATATACATCATTTGAACAATATTATTTAAACAAACAAATATGCAAGAAATCACAATTCAAATACTTATCTTTGTTTGGTTGTAGGGTGGACTCCCTCTTAGTCTTTGCTTCCTTTCTGCAACCCCATTCTGATGTATATTGTGAGAAGTGGTTGACTCCCTCTGAATATTTGCATCCTTGCAGAAACTACTGGAGTGTGCTCCCTCTTGATCTTTGCTTCATGGATTACTTGTCCTTGAACTTATATCGATCATCGATCACTGGATTAGTATGTTAGCTAGTTATGTCTAACATACCCACATGATGTCTTCTTGTTCTCTTCAATGACTTGTGCGAGTAACCTGCATATTTCATAGGTTAACCATTATAGAACCAAGTTATACATACCTCGTAAATAGATCTTCTAAGTGATCCATGACAATGGATGAATCTTTGTCTTCATGTCACCATGATCATATGTTCTTGAGCTAGAACATGATTTGTCTTTCTTGGTGTACCTTTCATGTTAGCGGACAACGTAAACCTCATACAACACCATAATGCATTAGTACAATAATAAGTGTCAACACCGTAATCAATGAATATCTTCTATCATGCATTCATAATTTTATTAAGGTGATACGACAAGTCTAAATTTAATCAAGATTGTACTAACCGTAATAATATGAAGACAAACATACCATAAACTTAATCATGAACAAAATTCGAAACATACCTGTATGGGTCATACCTGTCGAGATTGCTTGTAATCTTCTTATGTAAGGCCTCAGCCTCATCTCCCTCTGAAATAAGAACTTCTTCACTTATGCAGGTGACCAATCCATTCTCTTCTAGGATTAACCCAATCCACTTGATTTGTAGGAACTGGATCTGGAGCTGGATTAGGGTTTGTCAGAGAAACCCTAAAAATTCAAACTTTGAATTTCAAACTTCTGAAAGGATAGAAAGATGCACCTTGATGAGTTGATCAAGCCGGTATATTCAGAATTTGAAAACTGCAAAGTTTCACCCCTCAAATTTGCCTTTGAAACTTTCGGATTCACTAGACATGACCCCGAACTAGGGTTTGATAAAGCCCACCCTTCTGCCCAATCAAAAGGTTCGATCCAAATCTCTAAGCTTCTATTTTTCTGAGGAGCTTCCAGCCGTGGTCACAGATTTCAAAATTTTCATTTTTGCAGAAGCCCTAATTTTCCACTTTTCCAATCAAAGTTCCGAACTAGGTTCTGATCAAGCCCGGCCTTCTGCCCAACCAAAAATTCTGATCTTGGTCTCTAAATTTTGATTTTGATTAGTATCATTCAGTTGTGGCCTCCTATTACAAAAATTCCAACTTTCTCTGAAACCCTAAATTCCCGAAGCCATGAATGAAGGTGCTAAAAAATAAATTTTTTTTTACAGAAATATGTACCTGATTGTTTCTGGTGTAACTCTGAACTTTCCAATCCACAGGGTCTGAAACTTCTACCTGTGGTAGCCTGACCTGTCATCTTTCCAACCCCACAGATCTTACCTCAATTGGATTCTCTGAGAGAGAGTTATGCTAAGTGTCACAACGTGAACTGTTTATGAGATAAAACAAGAGAGTTAACTTGTACGGTGTGTCACATGTCACTAGTTCAGTTTCGGCCTCTAAAAAATTTACCTAAGAAAGTACAGTCCATGCACTACCTGTCACATTTTACGAAATTTCATTTGGAGCTTCCTAGCCCAAGTTATGACCTTTTTTCCTAGGTCACCTGTTTATGACTCAAATCTGGAAGAGGCAGAAACCCTAGATTGTACAGATCATAAAACACAAAGTACAACGAATTAGAAGTTGTCCTTTTGACACAAGGTACATGGGGATCTTATATTCGACCTTTAAAATTTTCAGATCCGAAAATTTTTCCAAAATGGATTTATAGCGAATGTGCTACGATGACTGGTTTTTTCTATATCAACCATGCCTTCTTTCAGGCTAGCTCTGATACCATGTTAGTTTTTCATAATTTACTTCAATATGATCTAGGATCTTAACTGAGAGAACAACATGTACATCATATCAATCATGGACACAATAATGAAATCACACAAGAGACACAAAGTTTACTTGGGAAAAACAATAAAGGTGAAAAACCCCAATAACTTCCTCAAAGATAGATAGAGAAATGATACAACCCAAGCATAAGAGATAGACATATCCTAGCAGCAGCTTCTCCTCCTCCACAAGTGCGCCACTCTCCAAAGAGTGTGTGTGAAAATAGAATGATCAAATAGAGAGCCTCCCGCACTCTATTTATACTTGACTTGACTTGTCTAATAACCTTTACTAGGTCGGCCTTAACTTAACCACATAACATAATGCTGACTGGGCCGACCCCCAATAGGGTGGTCTAATAACCCTTTGACCCACATGGTCGATCCTCAATAGGGTGGTCTAATAAACCTTTGACCGACATGACTTATACAGGGCCGACCCCAACAAGGTGGTCTAATAACCCATCAAGTATAAGTTACGACACTTACAATATAAATGACGACACTTCTGTATAGAGGAATAATAACATCTCTATAGGAATACAATATACATATATGTGAAATACATTCCGAAGTTACATATACATCAACACTGGCAGACCTAATTAGACTTCTTAGGGAAACTATTCCCCCCCCCCAACCAAAGCCCCTAAAATTGAGAGATAGAAAAATCATAAGGGACCACTCGACGAGGGACTCCCTCTCTAAGGACCTTGAATCCTCCATGCAAGCTTCCAACCGGATTCAAACTGGAAGTTCATTGCCTCTAGAATCACCGTAAAGGAATGAAATTTTCTCACTACCTTTGACCTTAGTAGTTGATCCAATCCCACCCTCCACATCCCCCAAGGGCTTGAGCCTCGCACATGATTTCAATTTTAATCAAGGCTTACCCGCCAATTGAGGGTCTTGCACAATCCTGACCACCAGTGAATTGGAGATGAAAATATCCAAATGATCTTTGATTAGAGCCTCCTTATATGACAACTTATCTTTATGATTCTTGCAATCCACAAGATTTCCCAAATCTTGAGAGAAAGTATCCATAGAACCCAAAATGTCCATGGCCCCCTGCTCCTCCCTCAACCCCTCATCACTATGAATCCCCCTGATATGCCTCGACAAATATTCCCCTACTGAGCCACAACTTCCCCCAATAAAAGACAAAATGAACCCATTATTTCCAAAAATAATCACCCCTTCCTCTCCTATTATCCAAGATCCATAAAAAATAGACAGATACTTCGTCAAAGAAGAATTCATAAGATCTTCAGAAGAAAGCTAACTATCATTTTCCGTTTTCTCTTCAAGTCCCATTGTAGCCTGGCCTTTAAAACTTTCTCCTTCTAACTACACATGATCCTCATCCAAATTGTTCAGCTTGTCCAGCGATGCAAAGAGCAAAAGAGTGTTATAGTCCTCAGACTCCAATGAAGCCCTTTCCTTCACTCCCCCTACAGAGTCCAAAAAATACTTTGACCCAAGGATACCAAACAATGATCTAGACGATTCCCCGTACTTCTACATTTGGAGTAACAAAAAGGAACCTGTGCATAATCCAAAGGCTGTACAAAATGTCGCTTGCCCCAGGACACCTCAATTTTTGTAACCAAGCCTTTACCAACGTCGATATCCACAAAAATCCTTGCCACCTTTTTGTCTTCACATGTCACATCCCTTTCCATCATTCCCACTCAAGGAAGGGAACATGACTACAAATATGGGCTTTCAAACGCATCCCCATTTGTCAGTAACAAATTCATAGCAAATAAAAACACATGTGTGCAAATGCATAATCAAAATAAACACGGTGGAATTAAAATCTACTACACACATACCTAAAATGCATTGATTTGAATAATCATAATAGTCATCCATTAAAGACAATGCATAAATTAAAAAAAGAGAATACTTATATTGATGTGAATTTGTCCCAAGTAACTTGCTATGCAACTGCAACGTTCCACCCAACCATAGGCCAATTATGCTCTCAATCTCTCAACACAACTGCCACCCTCGAGTTGGGCATGATTTCCACAAGGAAAGGGGAAAATAACTAACACATAGCCAAGTCTATACACATCTCAGCCAAGCCAGTCTACATCTGGGTTTATCATGCTATTAAGGTAGTAGAAAGGAAGGAATTTCTAAGCTAGCGAGCTCAACCACGGAGCTATTGGTACCTATACAAGATCTAGCTAGCTTGGCACCCTCAATACCTACACACCCAACACAAGGAAGTATTCCCTTCACTGCTACACATTCCCTCAGGACATACCTTCCCTTCTAGTGCTCCTTAGGGTGTGCATAGAAAAGTAGCCAAAGCCCTTTGATCGTTTGGTGAGGTTACACTCTTCACTAGGTTTATCAAGCCAATCCTAATCCTCTTCTACTCCTAGTTTCTTACTCACAAGTTCAAGCCAAAACAAGGATGCACATAACATCAAAGCACAAATGTTGGGCATGTAAAAACATTTTAACTATGGGATTCACAAACAAGATTCCCATGGGGTCTTCCAATTCATGGAACACCAAAAACAACTCTTAAGATGGGAAAACAACAGCTGTGAGCTATCAATTGAGTCCCCAACAGGTATATGGGCATTCAAATGGAAAAAAATGACCTCTATGGACCCCCAAATCGAATTTCTCTTCCTCCACGTCGTTCTACCACACCAAAAATGTGTTTCCCAGCTAGAAAATGAAGGAATACTTAGCAAAAACGTGGAGGAAAATGCCCAGCAAGCTATGTCGACGTGAGAGAGAAAAAACCATGCATGAATAATGGATTGGGAAGCAAATTTGTGGCTCTTTTCTTGCCTAGGAAGACAAACACGATATTCCAAAAATGGTGGCTTTCCCATACACGAAATTGGACAACCATAACTCTCCATTTCCCAAAATAATAACTACCTCAACCAACTCTTGGAATAAATAAACGATTGGGTACAAAAGTCAAGACGGCTAGTTGATGGTTCATGGGTTCTCTCATTGACACTTGGATTTACACTATTGGCTCCAAGGGTTTGAATATGTCCCTCCCTATTCCTTGTAAAAATCATGCCCCCATATTCTTGTTGCATTGCATAGCTAGTTGTGGGTATTTTTATTTAAAATACAATGATTTACATCGTATTTACAATTTCTATCGTGTCATGATAGCATGCGATCCACATGCATCGATTTTTAATTGTCGATACATAAACGATAATCGATGGTGGGGCCTTGGCCTTGAGATCCTCACCACAATTTTATAACGATATTACATCAGTTGCATTTTTAATGCAATAGGGTCAAAATCGGGGTTTTACATCACACTTCAAGGACTCTTCATCGAAATATAGGAACCTCCCCAAGGATAATAGTAAAAGCCTCATTTCCCCATAGCTCCCTGGGAAAATCGGGTAGCAATACCCAAAGATGTTGTGTTTGTAGAGGCTCCATCCATGGGTCAAAACCTACATGCCATTTCTTCATTACCAGACTCACTGATCCCATCAACCAAACATTCACTAAGATTTTCTTTCTTTCCGCCTAGGAAATGAATTCATAGGCCATCTATTCTTTGACCAATCGTTGGACTTTGGGCATGTATTCCAAAACCGGATGCCACTTCTCAGCTACACATGATAAAATTTATGTTCTCTTGTGTATTTTTCGATGGAATTTTCCTACTAGGGCCTTCTCCACTAGCACCTCCACAAATTCCATTCCAATATATTGACCTAGCACTACTTCCAACTTACCCGCTTTTACATGAATGGCTTTCCTAGCCCTTTTTACCTTTGCACCCCCAACTTCTTAAACAAAAAATCTTTCCACCATCTTTTGCCCCACCACCTTTTGTATCCCACGACAAAGAATACAATGAGATGACGATCCTTGGATGACCGACTCACCCTGCAACACTTCTTTACCATATGGTCCAGCTTTCACCACCCCTCCCAAGCTTGTCGAAAAATCTCGAAGAACACCTTTCCTACATGTCGCCTACGTCGTCTCCCCACATCGTCAACAAGACAACTAGGAAGCAAGACTTACACCACTACAAAACCCTATCATAAAATCCTAAAAACGCGTCCATCATCAAATCCTCACATCAAGGTTGTATAATAGCAAGTCCATATCTCTTCCTAATTCATTACAAGGAAGTTTAAATTTTGAATTCATTGTTTAATAAACATAAACAATTAACAATTTTAAAAATTAAATCTACATTAATAATGACAAGTTAATTTTAAAATTGTTTATATATAACAACTAAATAAAATAAAAATAGGTAAATAACCGTGGTCACCCTTTCTAAGTGTGCCATTAACTTCCAGCTTACGTTAACAATATTTAGGAAGTTGGTACCCATTTGACGAGATGTGGCACCCTTCCCTCTAAACAAGGGACCTGACAAAGCCCAACTACGAGGAGCGTTTCCAGAAATGTGGGAAAAGCGTGAATCCCCATATAACAAATATAACAAATATACTGACCCAGTGACCATCTCCTTATTGGCCTGCTCCTGCATATACTATATATAGATGTATAGACGAACTTAACCAAACCAGATCTGAGAGTGAAAAGTTCTTTCTCGTTGCGGAAGAATAAGTTGTGTGGGTTTCATTTTTCGCTTCACGACACTTTAGCTCAGCTGATCCAGAAGCAACAATGGCAGGTCCTAGTGCTGCCACCCCCATCCTGAAGGACGAGCTGGACATAGTGATACCCACGATCCGGAACTTGGATTTTCTTGAGATGTGGAGGCCATTCTTTGAGCCCTATCACCTCATCATTGTGCAGGATGGGGATCCATCTAAGACCATCAGCGTGCCTGAGGGCTTCGATTACGAACTCTACAACAGAAACGATATCAACAGGATACTCGGCCCCAAGGCCTCCTGCATCTCCTTCAAGGACAGTGCTTGCCGCTGCTTCGGCTACATGGTCTCCAAGAAGAAATATATCTTCACAATTGATGATGATTGCTTTGTTGCCAAGGATCCCTCTGGCAACGACATCAATGCTCTCCGGCAGCACATTATGAATTTGCTCTCCCCTTCAACCCCATTCTTCTTCAATACGCTGTATGATCCATACAGAGAGGGAGCAGATTTTGTTCGTGGATACCCTTTCAGCCTTCGCCATGGAACACCCACTGCAGTTTCTCATGGCCTCTGGATGAATATTCCTGACTATGATGCCCCAACTCAGCTTGTCAAGCCCTTGGAACGCAACACCAGGTATGTTGATGCAGTTTTGACAATACCAAAGGGTACTCTTTTCCCATGTGTGGGATGAATTTGGCCTTTAATCGGGACTTGATTGGTCCTGCAATGTATTTTGGCTTGATGGGTGATGGCCAGCCTATTGGTCGCTATGACGATATGTGGGCGGGATGGTGTATCAAGGTGATCTGCGACCACTTGGGGTTGGGAGTGAAGACAGGGCTGCCATACATTTGGCACAGCAAAGCCAGTAACCCCTTTGTTAATTTGAAGAAAGAGTATAAGGGGATATTTTGGCAAGAGGACATAATTCCATTTTTCCAATCTGCTACCCTTCCAAAGGAATGTACCTCCGTCCAGCAGTGCTACATTGAGTTGTCAAAGCAGGTAAGGGACAAACTGGGGAAAATAGATCCATATTTCCAGAAGCTCGCAGATGCCATGGTCACTTGGATTGAGGCTTGGGATGAGCTCAATCCTTCTGTCAACGTTGCTGCAGAATCTGAAGTTACTCCTAGTGGAGCAGCTAAGACATCAGCAAAGTAGCCAGGATCTGCCAGCTCTGAAACATGTCTCTTGTTATTTAGTTCATCTTAGTTTTGGTAGATGAATAGTCTATTCTAGTTGAGGTGTAGTTTTTAATTCGTATTTTGATTCAGTTAGATAATAATAGGGCCTACATTGACGTCCAGAGAAACATTCGATGGGGTTCAATTATTTTTGAGAATCTGCATGCAGTAGCATGCTTGCATCGAGAATTTGCATGGATCTGTTTTTGATCCAGTAGGGCGTGCATAACATCGGGAGAAACACTCGATGGGGTGCCTTTATTTTTGAGAATCTGCATGCAGTAGCATGTTTGGATTGAGTGTTTGCATGGATCTGTTTTTGTTATTGAGATTAAGGTTTTTTGGGAGTGCAAGAAAGAAAGAAATTGCAGACCACTCTGTGTTTGTTTAAAAAATTGCTCAATTTTAATATTTAACCCAAATTAAATGTTTGATAATGAATTCTAACTGAAATGCAACATGTATGATATCAAATAGAAACTTTGTTCCTACTTTTCTTAGCCTCACCATAGCTAACTTCAATGATCTATCAATCTTCATAAACATGTATTACAAGAGTAATCTATCTGTTGTGATGTTTTACTTGATTAATCTTCTTGCTATGAACCTAGCCTTCCTTGAATAATAGGTTATGCAAACTGTTAATTTTTATTTGTGAGAGATTAATTTATATGGTTATGCAATCTTTTCTGTACTTGTAAATTTCAACTTAAAATAAATCTATCTGATGTATGTCAATATATATTAATGATTATTTGGTATTTTTCTCTTGAATTTTCATATTTCAGTTACGTATTTTCTTTTTCTTCTAATCATTTGTTTGCTTTCAAATTCAGAGAATTGTAGTCCATCGAGTTTTTTACTGTTTGGTATTTCATTTATCATGTGATTCATCCAAAATTTTGCAGCCGATGTGCCTCTGCATTGGTACATTGTCCCTTGTGTATTATTTTGAACTGTATCGGTCATATTCTTTTGAGATAATTTAGCACTGATGTAGTATTGTTTTTTCACAAAAGACTACACTGTCCTCTTTTTGAAAATCAGTTTTACTTCAAGGTTGACTGGACTCTGTTATGTACTGATAACCTGAGTTTCCTGTAGATTAGTATCATGTCAAAGTTGGCAAGTTATATCATTATGCTTCGTGCCTCCCTCCAGCTCCAGTGACAGATAGATTATTCGTAATATCGCCATTATGAAGAAACTTCTCATACAACTTTGAACCATTAATTTTCCGTTGATTATAATATCTACAGATTACTATTAACTTCTCTAGCTCCAGCATATCTAGAGATTACTATTAATTAGGATCTATGACTCAGAGCATCTCTAGATAACACAGAAAATGAATCATTTTTTGTCATAATTTTAGCACAATGTCGATACAGTCAAAACTGTGATTCCACAATGCCCCAAAGGTTTTGGGGAGTTTCTGGTTCCATCTATAACATCAAAGAAAAAATTGAAACCCACCAGTTCAACCAAAGCATCAGGATTTGTTTGCCACATGTCCGTCCAGAAAACTGCATTTTGTTCTCTGGATCGACATGAACACCATAACTTAGCGTTGTGATCAAAACAAACGCAATCAGAGAGATGGCAGGCTGTGATCAAAACAAACATCAACAACCATAATGGTTTATTCTGGGCCATGACAAGTGATATTCAAACGTGTACACATTCAAACCAAATCAGTGGTTTCCTCTTGGCCATGAATGACAAATAGTATATTCATATTTTTACACAAATGATCTTACTGGAGAGGAGAGGAGGAGAATTTTGCATCGGGTGCTCTCAACATAGTAACAATATAAAAATTAGTAAAATTATTTCATAGTATGTGAATTTAATTTTAAATTTTAACAGAGTTCTTTAATTTATTTTCGTCTCTGTAAGAATGGATCTGCAATATATAACATGTTGACTGCAATATATCACATGTTGACAATGTTTCATTGTTTGGCATGAGCCATTGTTACAGCTACCCCTTCCCCGCTCTTCCTAAATGAAGAATCTGTTAGAATAACACAAAAAATGATGAAGACAATTAGGAATAGCCAGCCGTCTTAGCAGCCATAGAAACAGTTCTCCTGACCGTCCACTATAGAAATAACCCCTATAAAGATTATTGGCATTATATGTAAACAATGCCATAATTAAACATAAATGCAAACCTCTTAGTGTGGGTTTTCATCAGCTGGTCTTTGTGTATCTTAACTAATGAATAGTATATATCTTCCCATAGAAAAGGTTATCCTTAACGAAAAATAGGCATGACACTATTTTTTAAGCATTGAATCTCATTAAGTCAGCACATCATTTGAGATGAATGTTGAAATCTCCATGTATGGATTTCTTTCAAAACAACTAAGCTCTGAACTAAAATCAAGTTACATAAAGCTGTAAAGTGTTGTATGGTTACTTTTTGTTGGTTTCACCAATGGATGCCACCACTTTTGAGCGAAGACTCATAAATCAGCAAGGTCTCAAGGACTGAATTCCATGTCGATTTTGGTCCATGCAACTGAATTCAAGGTTGAGATTAGTATGCATTTTTTCTTTTTCTTGGATGAATGGGTTTCTCCTGTAATAGAATCCTAACATATCTGGTTGCAATCTTGAATTTCCTCTTCCCATCTTGAATTTCCTGTGATTGCTGGTATTCAAATACAACAACATGAGCAAGGGAAGAGGTAGTCTCTCCATTACAACATCTTTGGGACTTCGGACTTTGCTCATACCTATTGGATAGTCAAAATCTGCAATAGTGATAAGGATGGTCGCTAGAATGTATGAATGTCTGAACTCAACTTTGTAGAAAAGAAAAAGGTTCATGCCATCCTACAAAACCTACGACATATTTTCATTTCATCTTCATAGATCACAAATGGTAATAAGTCAGTCTGGAAATAAGGGGTTGGCATAATTCTGAATCTTCTCCATATGTAGAAATAATTTATACATTTAACTATACTATAATTGTGAGCAGCAATGTGTAAAGAATTGTCCTTTTCACCATTTAGGGTTGCTTTACCATTTGATCGAGATGAATCAGATTCATAATTTCTATTCTTAGTCTGGATATGAACATCCTGTTCACACGTGAAAACTTCACTTGGGCCTAAATTTCCCCCTTGAGAGGAGGTTCACTGGTTGCCCCCTTGGGAGGTTGTAGGGTTTTGGTGAGCACCATCAATCATCTGTTGTTGATGTTGAGGAAATGGATTAGTTAATACAGCAGGTTGGAAGGACCCTTCCTACTAGCCCAACAGCTTCTGAGTCATTTCCATCTTAGGAAATGTATAGGTTAAGTGATCTTCGTGTCATAACAAGCAAGGAAATTTCATTTTACCTTTTTCATTATTTACCCTTCTATGATTAGTGTTTTCATTATTGTTTGCATTGTTATTACCCTTATTCCCAGATTTCTTGTTCTTATTCTTTTTCCTTCCAGGATTTATGTTTCCCTTAGGACCGTTGTTTAAATTGTCAAAACATCCACAAGAGCGTTGGGATTAAGGTTTTGTGTATTGTTTGAGGCAATTGTTAGTGAATTTTGACCAACAAGGTGTGTACCCTGGCTAGTTGTGGCAGTAACTACTGAACTAATCACACCATCGGTATGTGGTCCAGGAAGTGGTTTGGTTGGATCAACCTCTGATCGAGTAGCATTAGGCAAGACTTCGTAAAGCATCATGGACTACAAGTAAACTAAGTCCAGTTGTTAGGATTTAATAATAGCCTGCTCTTAATTTTGAACCCTTGAGAGGGCACATCTTTCGCAATACATGGTTGTAAAGACTTAATGAACCAACGTGTTAAGAACTAATATGGAATCTAAGCTTTGACCAGGATCATTCTCCTCTACCATTCGTGAATGTTGTCGGAGATATGAGTGGACTTGTCTTAACAAAAGGAGGTTAGAACTTCAGTACCAGTTTCATAACGAACTGACATTTGAAAATGGTTTAAAAAGGTCACTGCAACAGAGTTAAAAGTTTGGAAAGAAGCACGTGGTAATTCGATATAACACTTTTATGCCATACCCGTTAAATCCTTTGGAACAGTCTCAATCTTATAGAATCATCCATCGGGGATTTGGATGAACACCATAGATGAAAAGTCATCACATGGTTTGCAGGGTCTTCTTTAGGTTTTCCTTCAAACTTAGGAATGTCTAAAGGTAACTTTGTAGGGAGTGGTGGCCATCTAGGTTCATGTAGAACCAGATCATCGGTCAACTTAGTTAAATCTGGAAAATTTAAAGCATTCAAAAAGGGCAACTTCATTTGAGCCATGGTGTTCCAAGATCTAGGAGCATTAGTTGTGCACTAATTTGTGTTAACATTGGTGAAAAGTGAGTTATAGTGACCGAAATTATGACCAACTTGAGGTTGTGGGAATGGTTGGGTGAATCCCCTTGAAGTCCCCCCCATACCACCCATGGGTTGACTACCTAGTAAAGATATAATTGTTGGGTTAACCATGTCTGGTCTGCCTATCCCAGAAAAGGGAATGTTCCCAAATGGAACAATCTACCCCCAAGGAAATATGGCATTATTGCCCCCTAGTCCAAATGTGTCACCATATGGAATAGTTGATTAAAAGGGTTATTAGTGCCTATGCTTCCCATCAATTGAGAAGACAAGCTAATTTAAGGCATGGTGGAACCACTAACAACTCCAGAAATAGGGGTGGGGTTGGGAGTGGACATGTGTCCACTAAAAGGTACCAACTAACCACTACCTGAGGCAGTAGTATATGTAGATGTGGGAGGCATGGAGGTAGGTATAGATTGGAATCCCAAGAAGTTCATCCCAAAAGAAAATGGGTTTATACTTTGAAAACCATAAGAAGGTCCTCATGTTAGGATCAATGATGATGTTGGACTCCAACCATAACCTACGACGTATGATGCATTTGCACCAGCTCCTCCTATAGAAGAAGTACTAATTGGGGGAGTCACCTCCCTAGTACTTGACACTTCACCAGTGCTTTCCATAATGACCCACTGGAATGACGGATCACTTAGCCTAGAACTATTAAACTCAATTCCTTGGCTAGATTTTGGGTCTTGCAAAGGTTTAAACAATCTTGAAGGATCTGTAAGGTCCTCAATTGTAGGAAAATCTATGTTCTCCTCAAGATGAAAAGAAAATACTGGAGAAGAGTTATTCAACTATTCTGCCACATTGTTAAAGTGTCCTTCCTCTAATGAGGATTCGGACTCTACAGAACTAGATGTGTTTTCTTCGTTTGATTTTTCACTATTTTGTCCTAGGTTTTCTTCCTCTACCCCTTGAGGAGGTGGATTATTATAATCCATCCTTCACCTAGGCACAAGTAATTCTCTCTGTTCAGAAGAGTGTCCTTGAATTCTTCGAGACCTGTGTAGAGGTTGATCAACCATGGTGGCTCATAGAAGACACAAAGGAGAAGTCTAAAAATATAAAACAACAAACAACACTTTCTAGAAAGTCCCTAAAAAGATTACAACAAGTAAAGAAAATCTCATAATGAAAATTAATTGGTTGCAAGCACCATTAAATGAAGAGCCAGATATGGGATCTTTTAAATATTAGCCTGGAATGATCGAGATCCAAGTCCAACCAACGAAGATAGAGAAACAATTACACTAACCTTTCAATCACCAAGGATTCAAGTATTAGCCTTTCTCCAACACCCTCCCAAGGGGATGAATATTTAATGGATATCTCAAGGCCCACAAGATATCCCTTTGCAGCAACCTAGGAGGTACCTAGGAACAAAAACTATGGTCACCACTTCATGCTCAATAGTCAGGTGGGATGGTCATTGGATGGAGCTTCTGCGAATGGGCATGGAGCGTAGGCATTGTATAACAAGTCCTAGACCCGAAACTGTCAATAAGCAGTGGTGTCACCCCAGGACTTTCCACGCTTGATCAAATATCATACACGCATAACCCCCCTCAGTCAAGCAACAAGGTTATTTTTTATACTTGAAAGAAGTTTACCTACCACTTGATGTCAATTTTAGTGGCGCTTTCCCGACAAGTATCTTACACTATTGATGGATTTAACACTCTCTAGTAGTTTCATAGTTTCCCAATTTTATGTGATTCTAGAGAAGTTAACTTTCAACTCCCCGTATCCAAAATCCTAGCCTAGACTATTACGTGTGTTTCTTTCTAAAAAGAAAACCTAGTAGCCTATTCAGACTGGTTTTGCTTGTTAAAAATGAAATTTTCAGAACTTTAAAAGGGAAGAAAACAAATACACCTAAAAAGAATTATAAATGATTGAATGCACAATTTCACCCCGTTTTAACTAAAAGATGGAGCACCCCCCTGCCTTACCCTCTACTATGCACTTTTTCAATTTTCCAATGTTTTTTATACACAATGCAAGCTTTAAACATAAAATGCAATCTTAAATTCAAATATGTCTTTCAAAATATGTACAATGCAATTTTTTTTTTTCATGCAACATAAGAAATTCAATCTTGTCTTTGAAAGCAAGTACACAACCCTTTACTAGATTACAAATTGCGATTTCAATTATTTCTAAACATGCAAATTTGAAATGACCAATGCACCCTTTTAGTTGGCTACCCAATTTTGATCCAATCCTAAGAAAAGGATGGAGTTTTTAGTTTTACGTGCACCCACACTTCAAGGACAAAAAGAAAAGAACCGCTTCTTTTGGTTTTTTAAATACAAAAATGCCAACATGTACAAAAACGAAACTTAACACACACTACAAGATTAAAGCAATTTTGTTTATGTTTTTCAAGTGCAAAATATCAATATCCTGGGACCTTGCAATGCCAACACAAATTCAACTTATAAGAGATCCAACCAATTTTCGTTTTTTGAAACAAAGCACAAAAGCACACTCTTGACCAATCACACAACTAAACCAAAGTAATACACTTTTGACAACCCTATCACACACAATTGAAAGCATCTTGAAACTCGAGACCTTTCAATCATACAACAAGCAAAGTAGGGGAAAGTATATGAACTCGATTTAAAACACCACTTAGAAAACAAACCTACTAAGATTCTAGGTTTGGTTATGCATTATTATTGCACCCAACCAATGCAATTAGGGATTGGAAACAACCCAAAGACAACCTTGAGCTTTCACTTTAAGGAGGAATCAAAAGTACTAGGTTTGAAAAGATGAAAATAAATCTAGCAATGAAAGACTATCTTCAAGAGTTTTTACACCAATAACTTGAACACACTGACAGAAAAAAGGATTGCAAATTGAACATGGTACTTACTAAAAGTATGAGCATTGCACAAGAAATCTGAAACTTCAAAAGAGATTGATCAAAAGTGAAAGGGTGTTAAAACCAAATAGTATTTTAAAGAATACTTTTCACTCAACAACCACCACAAGACTGACTGAAAACAAAGGAAATGAATGAAAACTACCTCTGGGAGGAAACAATAGGGTCCTAACAATCAATATTCTTGGAAAATACCAACTCAACCAGTGAAAAATATTAAATCCAAGATACTACTTGAAAACACCTCAAGCCCATATAAATACAAAGATCCGACTGAAAAGACTTAAAACAAGTAAAAAAACTACCTTACCAAGTTCACAACAAAGCTTCAACAATCAGACACTCTTTATACTTTCCAAAGCATAAAGGACTAGGGAGAAAGTTTCACCAACAAGTTTTCAATCAAAAAGGTCTTATAAACCTGTCAAAACTGGACTTACATGAAGCAAAACACCTCTGAGGAATCTTAATAAGACCTAAATAAGTCATCCAAATCAAGGACAACTCAAGAATACCTAAGGGTTGGTAAATTTGTAAGACAACTGCAACCTACAGGAGAAAACTGATGCAGGAGCATTGGGCCTAGGCAGAGCAGTCGAAGATGATCGACACAGAGAAGGCCAACCAGAGGGAGTGCCGACGACCACTGGTGCGGAAGAGAAGATTGCCTGTCGAAGTCAATAAGTCGTGCAGGAGCAATCGATATGCGATCGACAGAAATGTGGAAGGTCGAGAGTCGACATGTTAGAGGTTGACAGACGAGAGAGTTGCAGCGGAGACATCAAGGGTCGACATGTTGTCGAACCGTGACTTCGACAGGTTTGGGCATGAGCCAAGCGTGGAAGAAGGGTCAGACTGGCGAAGCCTGAGAATGCAAAGAGAAGTCGACAGGTATGTCGAAGGCTGACAGAAGACAGTATGGTCGACGTTGTGATAAGACTGACTACTGTAGTAGTGTCAGAAGGACGCGCAGAAGTCAAGCAGAGTACTTGGTAGTCGTTCGGGGTTGCTAAGGAAGTTATGAGTAGTTATTGCAGGTGGTTGGGATCATGACAGATGTCGCCACAGGTGGAGATTGTGCAGCACGGCAGAGGCCCTGGAAATTGTAGGTCTACAGGATCAGGGAGATTGGTGGACAGAGGAAGAGTGTTTCAGGAGTTGGAGTAGACCTCGGGATGCGCAACTGAGAGAAGCAGGGTAGAAGACTTGTGCACAGGCACAAGGGAGGTAGTTCAGTGAGTTCCATTTTGAAGTTAGCACAGAGCAGAGCTCTGGAGAAGATTTGTAGATTGGATAGGACAGTCACACATCTACTGAGCGAAGGAAGATTGAGCCATAGCTCAGAGTTCCACAGTGAACCAAGAGAGGGTGAAGATCGACACACTGAGATAGCACACAATTACTTCTGTATTGTAAGGCTAAGGCCGACATAATTAGTTGTTTTACATTCCTTGCAGTTTGCATTGTAACCGATTGATTTGAAGTAACAGAAGCCAGCTTCTGGCATCCTGTTTACATTTTGTTTATGTGAACGCATGTGCTATGTGTAATCGTTAAGCAAGAACCCTTGTCGGGGTGACCTTGCGTCAAGTAGTATCAGAGAAAGAAGAGAATCTTGTGAGAAGGAAGGCAGTGATATCAACCTGACCAGGTCAAGTGGTATCAGCGGTGGAAGTAAATCCAGTGTGCGAGTGTGTTTACAGCTCCAGCTGTGGTTGGGTAGAGTTGTGCACAACCTGTGAAACCGGTTGTGATTGGACGAGTGGGAGTTTCAGTTGAGCTTGAAAATGGCTCACAGAGGCGTTAATGTCCAAGGTGTTGGACAAAGAGTGCATGGCGCAGCAGTCACAGTTGATCGTGAGATGTTCGACGAGTGCGTCCGAACAATGCGAACTTTGACAAATGAAGTCACATCGATGAAGTGGAAGCACAACAACGAGGAGGTCGAAGAAGTGGAAGCACAGGAAGCAGTAGGAGAAGAACCAGAAGACAAACTCATTAAGCTTCTGACGGATATGAGAGGTCGGATGAAGATAGACGTACGTACCTACTCGGGATTCTGGATCCAGAAGACTTGATCATCCGGTTCAGAGAAATGGAGAAATACTTCCGAAATAGGGTAGATCAAGGATCGCAGGCCGGTTAAGACTACATGTCTGAGGTTGAAGGGTCAAACCTCATTGTAGTGGGACAATGTGCAGGTTGATAGAGTCAAGAAGGGCAAGGAAAAAATCAAGTCTTGGGACAGAATGGTCGCCAAGCTAAAAGGGAAGTTCTTGCCGAATGACTATGTGATTTCCTTGTTCTGGAAGTTGCAGAACTTTCGACAAAAAGAGATGACCATGAAGGAATACACGGAAGAGTTCTACAGATTTTCGATAAGTTCAGGACAAACCGACGAAGGCAAAGAAGCTATCGCAAGATATTTAAATGGCTTGAAATATGCCATTCAGGATGAGTTGAGCATGTCAAGATTTAGAGAGGTGGTGAATCCTACCAGTTAGCTCTGAAGGAAGAAGAGAAACTATCAAGGAAATCCTCATCGACCAAAGGCAGGATGACTGGTCGAGGTGCAAAGACTGTTTCCACGAAAGGCCAAAGTAGCGGGTATAGGAGAGAAGCCGTTGAACACAACTGACATGCGGAAGGGACATCGACTAGAGAGAATACGCAAGAAAACCGACGCGATGGTCAAGAGACATGCGGTTGAGGTGCATATGGTCGAAGTGGTCCATCAGATAGAAAAGGAGTTGACAGGCCAGCCATAATCAGTTACAAATGTCAAGGAGTCAGACACAAGGCATATGAATGCCCAGAGAACCTACATGTTGCATAGAAGTCGAAAGCCAGACATCGAAGAGATGAGCAGGTTGACAAGAGGGCAGAGTCGACATCCGATAGTAGTGTAGATGAGAAGAAGAAAAGTCGAAGCCTGATGGTTAGGGGAACATTGGTTCAAGAAGACCGACGCGACGAGAAAGATCCGTCACAGGGAAAGGCTATCTTTCGAACTAGAGTGCAAATCGGTGAATGGCATTGCAAGACCATAGTTGATGGTGGAAGCACAAAGAATCTTGTGTCGACAAATGTCATCGACAAAGTGGGGTTGAAATGTCGGGAACATCCACACCCATACAAGATATCATGGTTGTAGAAAGGACACCATGTGAAGGTGACCAAACAGTACCTAATTAACTTCAAGGTCGGGAAGCTTGAAGACAGTGTACTGTGCGACGTAATCCAAATGGATGTGTGCCATCTGTTGTTAGGGATGCCATGGAAATATGATCGGAATATGATCTATGATGGTCAAGCCAACACAGTCACAATGTGGAAGAATGGCATGCAGAGGACTCTGAAGCCGAAGTAGGAGGAGCAATCCGACTGCAAGCAGGGCGAGAGCAACTTTTGGGAGAAGCGTGTGTTGATGTGTTCAGCAAAAGAATTCCTCGCGGAGGAGGAAAAGAAGTCGAGATGTTTTTCCATCATTCTAAAAGGACCATGTGTCGAGAGGGCACAATGGAGAAGATTCTGGTTGAAGTCGAAAAGATGTTGGATGAGTTTCGGAGCATAGTAGTCGATGAGGCACCGACAGGATTGCCACCGACGAGAAGCATATCCCATCAAATCGACTTAATTCCAAGGTCGAGTCTTCCAAACAAGGAACCGCATAGGATGATTATGATGGAAGGTCATTTACTCAATCGACAGGTCCAGGAGTTGTTGGACATGGGATTGATCAGAGAATGTCTGAGCCCGTGCGTCATACCAACAGTATTAGCGTCGAAGAAGGGTGGAGAATGGAGTATGTGTATAGACTCCTAAGCTATCAACAAGATCACAATCAAGTACCGGTTTCCATTGCCTAGGATGGACAACTTGATGGATTTCCTGAGTGGAGCGAAGTACTTCACGAAGATTGACTTGAAGAGCAGTTATCACCATATTCGGGTTAGAGAAGAAGATGAATGGAAAACAACATTCAAGACGAAGGAAGGGTTGTATGAGTGGTTAGTCATGCCATTCGGACTGACTAATGCACCCATTACATTCATGCGGTTGATGAATGAGGTATTGAAACCATTCTTGGGTAAGTTAGTCATAGCGTATCTAGACGACATCCTGATATTTAGTCAAACCAAGACAGAGCACATTCGACAGGTATTGCAGAAGTTGCAGGAAGAGAAGCTAATGGTGAACCTGCAAAAGCGTTTCTTCATGAAGGAAGAACTAGTGTAGTTGGGATTTGTAATCTCGGGTAAAGGGTTAGTGATGGACCCAGAGAAGGTGAAGGCAATACTGGATTGTCCGGAACCGACAAGTGCAACTGGAGTAAGGAGTTTCCATTGACTTTCCAGTTTCTACAGGAAGTTCATCAGGGGATTCAGTCGGATTTGTTCACCTTTGACAGAGTGCATGAGGAAAGGGGAGTTCAAGTGGATGGAAGTTTCCCAGCGAGCTTTCAACAAGTTGAAGGAAAAGGTCACTGAGAGCCCAGTGTTAGCGCTGCCAGATTTCGACAAAGTTTTTCAAGTCGATTGCAACGCAAGTGGAATGGAAATTGGAGCAGTGTTGAGCTAGGAGGGCCGACCAATTGCATTCTTCAGTGAGAAGTTTGATGATGCGAAGCGAAAATATTCGGTCTATGACCAGGAATGTTATGCTATAGTCCAAGAATTGAAGAAGTGGAGGCATTATTTGTTTCCCAAAGAATTTGTGTTGTACACAGATCACCAATCACTAAGGTATCTGAACACTCAGTCGAAGTTGAATCAGCGACACATGAAATGGGTTGAATTCCTGCAGGGATATACTTTCATGTTGCGACATAAGTCGAGAAAGTCAAATAAGGTTGCCGACGCACTGAGTCGAAGAGTTGCATTGATGAACACGACAACAGTTTAGGCAACAGTCATAGATTCGGTGAAAGCAGAGTATGCGACCGACGGGGATTTTGCGAAAGCATGGGAGGCTTGTCGTGAACCGTGGAGTGTCGACAGGACTCCATACTTGGATTATTTTATCCAAGAGGGATACCTATTCAAGAGACAACAGTTGTGTATTCCCAGAGGATCAGTAAGAGAGAACCTAATCCAAGAGTTGCATAGCAAAGGATTAGCAGGTCATTTTGGCATTGACAAGACCAGGGCATTGGTCGAAGAGAAGTATTATTGGCTAGGAATGACGACAGATGTCGGGAAGTGGGTACGACAGTGTCGAGTTTTCCAGTTGGAAAAAGGGAGAAGTCATAATACGGGGTTGTATACACCATTACCTATACCGAATACCCCATGGGAGCACATGAGCATGGATTTTGTGCTAGGATTGTCGAAGACGCAGCAAGGAAGCAACTCAATCTTTGTTGTAGTCGACATATTTTCGAAGATGACAGACTTTATTCCGTGTCGAAAGACAAGCGACACCACAAGCATTGTTGTACTATTCTTCAAGGATATAGTCAGATTGCATGGGTTTCCAAAGAGTATCACATCGGACAGAGATACCAAGTTTATGGGGCATTTCTAGAGAACCCTATGGAAGAAACTGGACACGAGGTTGCAGTTCATCTCGACATATCATCCGCAGACAGACGGACAGACCGAAGTGGTGAACAAAAGTTTGGGAAACCTTCTGAGGTGTTTGACGGCCGACAGACCCAAGCAATGGGAGAACGTGTTGGCGCAAGCGAAGTTTGCATATAACAATTCTATGAATCGGTCGACAGGGTTGATCCCATTCCAGATTTTTCAAGGAAGAATCCCACATGGAGTGGTGGATTTGGTCGAGTTGCCGACAGAAATCAGGAAAAGCGCAGATGCAGAATCATTCGTAGAGTATATGAAAGAAGTGCATGAAGATATGCGAAAGCACATTGAAAAGAGTAATGCGGCATACAAGTTAAGAGCCGACAGGAAGAAGAGGATACAGTCGTTAAGGGAAGGAGACTTAGTCTATGCACATTTGCGAAATGAGAGATTTCTGACAGGAACATATAACAAGTTGAAGCTGGAGAAGATTGGACCATGTAAGATTCTGAAGAAGTTTTCGGACAATGATTATTTGTTGGAGCTGCCAAAGGACTTGAGCATTTCACCAACGTTCAATATCTCAGATCTGTACAAGTTTCAAGAAGGTTCAAGCAACGGAAGCGTAAACCTTCCACCATTTCACCAACGTTCAATAATCTAGGCTTGGACAATCCATCCACCAACAATTCCCTGTGTAAACCTTCATATCCATTGAAAACAACAAAATGTGTTAAATGCAAAGTAAAAAAATATGGAAATCCATCCACCAATTCTCATTTCTGTAAAAACATTCATATCCATTGAGAACACCAATCACATTTCTGTATAAACATTCATATCCATTGAGAACACCAATCAATATGTGCTGTTTGAAACAGTCAAAAATATGGAAGCAAAATCTGATAATAGACATCATCAATATCAGAGCGAGGTTTCAATCCTCGGAACCGTGGGTTACGGGCCCACCACGCTTCCGCTGCGCCACCCTGATTGCAGATACAAAGTTACCTTCACAAACTTTACTAACTAATTCATAGATCTCCACGTTTCCAAAATATTTCTGTTGTCAGCGAGGTGACTAGGGTTCAAATCACCAGGGAAACAGAGCAGATTTGGATGAATCTAAAGAAGTTGATATGGTATGATATGAGGTGATAATTAGCCTTGGAAAACTGTGGTTTCATGGGATATCTGACTCTGCTTCTGGTAGTAAAATACAAATAGAAATTTATATAATTACAATTATTATGATTATGCCAGGGAAGAGCAAATTAATTTCAACTACCGGAAAATCTCAATTCATGTGTTGGAATAGTTCATTGGCTCAAACCCTCCTATATTTTCGCACACTTTGAAAGATTCACAAAGCGCTTGCTATTCAGCGATTCGCCATTTTAAGAAGGGAAAGCGATGGAATATTAGAGAGGAACGACATGTGGCGTTTGGCTTTTAAGAATTTGAAGAATTTAAGGTTGGGCACAAGGTGGAGAGTTTGGGTTTGAAGAATCGATTTGATTACCATTATAGAGTTTGGGTTTGAAAAATATAAATTTAAGGTAGAGTTTGGGTTTGAAGAATCTAAATTTAAGGTTAGGTAGGATGAGCTTTTATTGACAAAGTAGTGAAGGCTATAGGATGGAAACATATTCTTAGATTATAAAAAAAATTGCAAAAAGAGGTATGGATATTTTTGTGTCACACTCTTTTTAGAACATTATTGCCTTAGGAATGAAGAGCTCAAATACAATTGACAAGATGCAGAGTAAGATCTAGGATAAGGAGACACTCCCTCCCAAAGTCCCATCCCACAAAAGATGATGCTTGTAGAGCAGCAACAACGATTGGTTGTAGTTTAGCTAATTATAAATTAGAAATTAATTATAATTTTAATGTTCCTAATGTTTTGCCCCTAGGGCTGGGCTCAGAGCAAAGGGATACCCTTGTCCTCAAAGACCCCAAAAGTCTTTCCCTCAAGAGGGGAATAACAAGGGTAAATGTTCAAATCCTCACTCTTTTAGAGAGGCATCCTAAACAAAGCATCTCCCCCTTTTGAATCAAAGACTCCTTAGGCAAGAATCTTCATTGTGAAGAAAGTAGAAGGCTTCTTGATGTTACAGATTGAGTTTCTAGTTATTAATAAAAGCGTTAGCAACTTCAAAAACATTACCCTACTATGTAGATTCAATGGTCTATGGCCATCATGTATAACTCTCATCGAATGTATTAAATCCAACTAGACCATATCACAAGTACTATTTTTTTTCTCTAGAGGTTCTTTTCTTTTTTGTTTTCTCAACTAGAAGACCACAAAAAGTTCATCAAAGAAGAACCATAGTTCTAGGGTAGAGTTTGGCTCTTATTCAAACTGTGGTACCTAGATTTCAACCTATATACACTATCTATTTCAAAACCCTAGTTTGAGGTGAGACTATATAGACTCCCCCTCCACTTAAGGGCTATCAAAATGAGAAGGAATTGGAAATTTTTCTTAAGATTGACCCATGGTAGATCAATAAGGGAATAATGACTTATGTAAAAAATTGCAGATCTTCAAGACGTTAGTAAAGTTCTACAAGACAAAGTCATTATAGAGTAATTATTCTTTATGGACCTAGGAATTGGAGTTTGATAATGTGGATTTTAGATGTAGAGTTTATCTAGAGGCAAGTGATATGAAGGAGACATTCCCAAATGTGAATATCTTTTAAGGGGGGAAGGAAAAACAACAACCCATATGTTAGATTTTCTTTAAAATGAATCGATGAGGAGTTTCTACTAAAAAGGATGAATCCATAAAAATTTGGAGCTAGTTTATGATTCTTCTTTTGTTTGAGAGTAGATTGTTTATAAGGTTATAGTCTCAAAGATACCCAATCAACCTACTCAAATTGTCTTTCACTTCAATGTTGATATGCTTGCTACTTTATCCTATTCTAGGTCATTTGAAGGTTTTCTTTAAGAATTTGCAAAAGTATTTTCCATATGTGAGTCTATTGCTTGTACTTTTTAATGGTCCTACAAAAAGGATGTGATGCTAAGAGTTGGATATCCATAAAGATCTTCGAATGGAGGCATCTTAGTACATGCGTGATAGGTGGTATTACACCACCATTCCACTAAAGGAAGCCAATCCACCCATTGATATTGCTTGTTTGAAGAATATGAATGAAGATAACCCTCTAAACATTTATTAACTATTTGTGTTGACCATCTATTTGTGGATGATATGTTAAACTCATAGACAATGTTGTTCCCCTTATCTTCTATAACTCCTTCTAAAACTTTCCTATCAATTTTGGATGTATATCACTTACTATTACTTTATGAAAACCATGAAGTCTGTGAATTTCCTTTATGAACACTTCTACCACTTGACGTGCAGTATATGTACTTTGAATCCCAGAAAAATGTGCATATTTTGTGAGTCTATCCATAACCACAAAAATGGCATCCTTGCCTTCTAATTTTGGTTACCTTGTAATGAAGTCCATTCATATATTTTCCCATCTTTGATTATGTATGTGTAAAGGTTGAAGTAACCCATAGAATTAAATGCCTCTTCTTTATTTCTTCGGTACACCTAACATTCAATTACAATTTTTTTAATATCCTTCTTCATTCCTTCCCAATAAACATATTTTTTATCCTTTCATATGTTTTAAGGAACCCCGAATGTCCTACCATCAAAGAGTTATGACTCCCTTAATATTTGGTGTTCCAAATTTGATTATGGACATTAAAATATTCTACCCTTGTACCAAAGGATATCTCTCTTCCACTTTTAGTTTTCCGTAGAGCTCTTCCCTTGTTTTAGACAATGTGCTTTATATCTAGTACTATTGTCTTCTTGCCATTCTTGGCAAGCTTCTTCCAATCACATCGGAATGGAAGATGTAATGAAATATATGTTGGAGACTTCTTCTATTATAGAAAGGGAATCTACTGCTATCATTCACACTTCACATGCTAAATACATTTTTGAGTAGCTTATATGGAAAACCCGTGTCTCCCTACGATGGACTCAGCTATGCAATTCGAAACGTACATTGAGTACAAAAACTTGACACAGGTTTTCCATATAAGCTCCTCAAAAGGGCATATACTACCACATTATCCTTCCCTTTTTTGTATGTTATTTCAAAATCAAACCCTTGTGTTTTTGCTACCCATTTTTGTTCTCTTTTGATGACAATCTTTGCTCCAAGAAGTACTTTAGGATATCATGGTTTGTCTTGACTTTAAAATTCCTTCCAATGATATATTGTCACCATTTTTTTTTCTGCATGCAAAATTGTTGTCATTTCTTTTTTATATGTAGATTTCACCAAGTCTTTTCCCTTGAATTATTTACTTTCAAAAACAAATAGTCTCCCTTCTTACATCAATACTTCTACAATTCCTTATCCTATTGCAATACATTTGAAAATGAATGTTTTACCAAAATCAGGTATTGCCAATACTGGTGTAGAAGACATGACATTTGTTCAGAGTGAAAATGACAAAGTAGCCTCTTCAATCCATACATATTATTTTCTCTTCAAGAGAGATGGGAGTGGGCCTCCAATGCATGCATAATTTTTAACAAATTTATTATGATATGTTGTAAGACACAAAAATCATTTAAGACCTTTGTTGTTCCTAATAATGGGCCATTTTGTGATATCTTGAATCTTTTGAGGGTCCACCTTAAGCCCTTCCCATGAAACAATATGACCCAAAAACCTTTAGACTACTTATTTCCCAAAAGCACATTTAGACCCTTTTACATACAATTGATTGTTCTCAAGAATTTGTAGGACATGATCCACATGTTTATTTTGTACTTCCCATGATTTGATTTTTTGTACATAAGTATATCATCAAAGATAACCAACACAAAACTCCTAAGATGAGGTTGATTTTTTTGTTCATAAGACTTTGAGAAGTAGAATGATGCAGGAGCATCAGGCCGATTCTAGGCGCATGGAGATGGGTGCCATTGCAGACATGATTCGGGAGTTTTGGGTGCAGTCACAGTCACTCGCAAGAGATTTTGGGTATAAGTGCAACAACACTTAGGAGTTTTGGGTGCCATTGCAGGCTTGGCGTGGGAGTGTGGGTTCATCATAGCCATCCACAAGAGTAGAGGACAAGAAATCTCAGCCGTCCATTGAGATATATGGTGAGGCGACAGTCATTCGATGAGATGATCAGGGTTAACAGCCGAAGGTTTGATCGACGAGGTGGCCGAAGAGAATCAGAGTCGAAGTCTGATGGAAGAAGACCGATAGCATATTAGGATCGACACAATGGATATTGTTGTTGAAGTTGTGAAATGGTGTGCATATGAGGGAAGTCCGATGGGAGAAGTTTGACAGAACATGCATTGGCTTAGCAAAGAGCAATTGTTGGAGTTGTTGTGGAGAAAACTGGAGAAAGGTCTGGTGAAGAAGTCTCGATGGGACATGTGGAAGCATATTGGAGTTCCATATTAGATTTGTGGAACAGAGTCATCAAAGGAAATGCTGATGAGAAGAGGTGATACATCGGGGAGACATATCGAAGGTCGATAGAGAATTCACCGAAGGAGAGTGCCGACAGGTAAGCGCTAACAATGCAACGGCAAGGAAGACATCGGGGTTGATGTTTCAGTGTGCAGAAGATGCAGAGTTTAGAGACATCGATCGAGAAGGCCGATAGGTAATCAGATCCAACATGACAGCGCGAAGAGGCAAAAGGAAGGTTCATATGGAGCACAACAGTCGTTGATGGATAAAAAGAGCAAAGGTGATGGGCAGCCATTGGATGGAGGTTAGGTAATGGATTACACCCATTGGATCTAGATAGAGTGGAGAATGTATGGGAGCAAGTGTCGATGGTGATCGAGACGTCAATGTACAAAGATGCGACAATCGTCGATGGTCGATCGACACATGGAGTAATGACAGTTGTTGAATCAGTTGTAGTGAAACAAAGGTTCCCATCGAGTAGAGAAGGCTAAAGGAAGGGTGCAAGGGATCAGGAATGGTCCAGAATATGAAGTTAATGGAGGATTTAATGTTGCAGATATAGGGATTGAATGTGGATCCAGGAAGATGCCATCTGTATAAAGGAGATTAAGTCTAGGTGAGGCTCGAGAAGCTTGCCATGAGTGTATGAGTAAATGCAGGAGGACAAGCATTGAAGGAGCCACAAATTTGTTGTGCAACAAGAAGCTTGGAAAGGAAGCAAGTGAAGAAAACGAAGGTCTCTGGAAGAGAGAGGAAGAGGGGAGAGAGAGAGAGATAGAGAGATATGGGTATTTGTGTGAGTAGAGCCGATCAGAGTAATGGCATGCATCAAGTAAAGGAAAAGTGGTACCAAAGATGCATGACTTTGAATAATAGTTGTTAAAGCGATCTAAATCAAGTGGTACCAAAGCTGTGTGACTCTGAACAGTGACCGTTAAGGCAATCTACATCAGAGAAGGAGCATTAGTCAATCCAAAAGGCATGAAAAGAACCCATAGTTTCATTCATGTGTTTTAAAAGTTGCTTTGGGAATGTCTTGTTCTCATAACCTGATTTGGTGGTAACCTAATTTAAGATCTAACTTTGTAAAAATAAGCCACACCATGAAGCTCATCAATATTTGGAATAGGAAATTTATCTTTGATGGTGATTTTGTTTAGATCTTTGTAGTTAGGACACATCCTCCATGCATCATATTTTCTTCATACTATCATTATTGGTGCTAAAAATGAACTCCTGCTTGGTTGACTAATACTTGCATCCAACATGTCTTTTACTATGTTTTCAATCTCTTCTTTTTGTTAATGTGGATATCTATAAGGCCTTTTATTAGGAGTACTTCCATGTATGAATTCAATTTGATGTTCATGATCTCTAGATGGAGGTGGCCCCTTAGGAAATTCTTGGAAGGCCCTATGATGCTTTTTCAATATACCTTTTAATTCCTCCAAAATATTTTCATATTCTTATTTCCATAGAATAAAGTTTAACAATAACTCCACGATTACCCTTTTTTACGAGTTTTTCCATTCTATGAGAGCTAATGACCTGAGAGGGTGCAGAATTTAACCCTTTGAGTTCATATTGAATTCCTTCCAATTCAACTCTCATGAATAATTCAATATAGATTGTAGAAATTATACCCAATATTCTCAACCTTTTTATCCCCAAAAAAACATCTGCTCCTCCAATAGGAATGGCATACATTGGGATTGATAAGTTATATTCTCCCATACTAATTTTAATGTTATGGCATTTTCCTCCATAATTAATACTTCCCCCATTAGCAAACAAAACTTGAAATTTTGTCACTAGATACACAAAACAATTGAGGTTCTAGACTAAACTTTTATCAATGAAGTTATGGGTACTACATGAATCAATAAGCACTATGACCTTTTTCTTCATAATGTATCATTTAATCTTCAGGGTTTGAGGTGCTGGAAAACCTGCTAATGCATGAACATATATTTCACACCTATATGGATATATGTTGTGCAAAATTTATAAATCTTTTTTCTACAAAATTTCTACCATATTGTTCTTCTAGGTCTCTTGTAAATAGACCCCAAGCATATTGATAAGAATGAAGCTTCCTTTTAGCTACACATTGATATGATTGATAGGGTTTTGTCTCAAAATACAAAGTTGCTAAGAAAATCCTTTGCTTATCATCCCTAATGTTATCCAATTAGAATTATTGCTCTATTTGGTTCACCCATGTAAATACATCCATTCCATCAAACTTCCTAAATTCAACCTCGGGGAAGTGAGTACCCTTAGGAACCTATTTGTGATTAGCTCCAATATTAGAGTGAAATTCTTCTGGAATAAATTTATTGATGGAATGTTGTTCCACATTAATACTATCTATATTTGTGTGTGTTGCTTGGATCAACGGATCATATTATCACTTATATGGAACCTCTCATTCAGGGTGTATGTATGATCATGGCTTATAGGGAACTTTGTAATTGTGATATCCTCTTATTCATATTATATTTTATTTATGATTGTGACAAATCAACGTTTTTGTTGTCCTCTTATCCAATTCTTTAATTTCATTCAACAATTGGGATACACAGCGCTACGTCGCTTCACCTTCTTCATAAATAATGGATGATCTATCTAGAGGTTTAACAAGTGTAGCAGTATTTCCACTAGCTCTTGTCATATGAGCCCACTAATATTTAGTATATTTCTCCTCTATTTTCTATCTACCTTCCTTTAGAATCACTCTAAAAAAATCTTCCAAAAATTATGTCAGTTTCAAGTGAACATACCTTTTAAACCTTGATTTGAATATTGTCCCATTGGACAACTTTCCACTTGAGGTAACTCTAAAATTTTGGCCCCTCCAAGTCTGAAATTTTGGCATGTATTAGCCTAATATGTCTTCTATGAAATTCGATTAATTTGACCAAATTATGATCAACCTAATCAAATTTATGGTAACTTTCCCAAAATGTGTTGATTTTGGCCCCTTCAGAAGAGCAAACTTGTACAGCTTGCCACATGTCGAATTTTTCAAATTTGATTATGAAAATTTTACCTAAAATACTTGTTTTTTCTACTATTAATTTTTACTAGTGGAACTAAATTTGGACCTTGAAAGATTCATATATAATATGTTTACGTAGAACACCTATTTGAAACTAGTTTTTGGACTAGACAAAAACCCTTACTCCCATAAACTATATCGTTGAAATTATAGGGAACCAAAATCTAAAATTTTTACCACAAGTACTTCTATTTGTCTCCTCATAACCTTGGAATATTCATTGTCTGAAAAATTCCTAGATAAAAAAATTATAGAAAAAATGGCAAGATGAATTGTTTTGAAGAGTCAAGCCAAGGACAACATGCTTTGATACCAAAGACATATAATATGAACTAGAGAGAAACAATATCCCAACAATGCAGAACGCTAGTGAACCTTGCCCTAAAGAAACAATGAATATCGATCCTCAAGATAACTCCAACAGTTTTGCCCTAAAGTGGAAAACTTCCACTCCCTGAAAATATGCTTCATTGTATCTGAACGATGGAAAACAACATAAAGGCCATATGAAAGTCCACTCTTATCCAACCAGGAATTGGGTGGGATCACTTGATAGACTACTAACCAAGCAAAAACTCTTAGTTTATAAGGAATTCAAACCAACCAAACATTATGAAGTCTAGTATCCATTTATCATGAGGATTCTTGGACACCCAACATGCATTAAGAACCAAGGATAACGAATACTTATGATGAAGCACTGAATACATCCATTGGGAGTCATACTAGAGAAGTAGTTGAACAAAGCTCCATCCATAATCCCTCAAAAATAGGCCAATCAACCCTATATTCATATTAAATAAATCAAACTACAGAACAAGTCTTCTCAACTCCATGATCAAAATACGTTTAGGCAAAGGGAGACCATAATCCTAAGCAAGAGAGTGCCACTCCTTCTAGAAACAAGAGAGAAAATCCTGCAAATCACCCTAGAATAAAATGCCCTTCCTATTATGCCTATGTATCTAATAATGAGGTAGCTCTACAACATAAGAACCTTGAACCCTCCAACTAAAAATAAAACAACAAGCTAGATCCCAACTTTCTCTATTTCCCTCCCATTGCCAATAGACCAAACCTACAACAACTTTCCAATCTTACCATATGCTCGTTGAAATGAGTGATCCTAAAATACGAAATAAATGGGGCAATGAGATAATATCAAATAATCCAAAGGCCTTTCAAACTCCACCTATATGTGAGTAGACATCGCCCATTGTAGAAATAAGACCTTCCAAGGTATTGAACCCTCAAGACATTGCACCACCCACTTGGCCATAAGAATAATTCCTTAGGTGGAAACACCAATCAAACCAAGGCCCCCCTCATCCTTGGGTAGGTGCACACATCCCATTGAATCAATGGAAGGCCCCTCTCTTGACCATATATAGACCACAAGTACACCCTCAAAATCTTCTCAAGTGGCCCCTCTCTTCCATTGTTTTTTGTTGCAGCATGGTAGCTTTTGGCACTTATATTACATTCTTGACTAACTTGGAATTCCCCAATTTTGAAAGGGTTCTAGCTCAATGGAAGAACGCCTGCCTTACAAGCAGGAGGTTGGTGGTTCGATTCCTCCATGCCCTATTGATATTTCAATATTGGTATTTTTAATAAAATATATTTTATTATGATTTATTATGGCTATGGAGGGGGTTTCAAACCGTTTTTTTATGTTGCTACGAGGAGGGTTCTAAACCGCCTTCATATGTCACTACGAGGGGGGTTCTAAGCCACCTTCATATGTCACTATGAGGGGGGTTCAAAATTGCCCTTGCATGTTACAACGAGTGGGGTTTAGAACCACCCTTGTAGGTACCTAAGAGGGGGTTACAAACTGCCCCTATAGGCATCTACGAGGGGGGTTCCAAACCACCCCTATAGGCCTCTACGAGGGGGGTTCCAAATTTCCTCTATAGGCCTCTACGAGGGGGGTTCAACACTGCCCCTATAAACCTCTACGAGGGGGGTTCTAAACTGTCCCTATAGGCCTCTACAAGGGAGGTTCCAAATCGCCCTTGTAGGTTTGTATGAGGGGGATTATGAGGGGGGTTCACAATCGCCCTCATAGGTCTCTATGAAGGGGGTTCAAAACCGCCCCCGTAGGTTTCTATGAAGGGGTCTACCAAGGGGGTTTAAAATCGCCTCCGTAGACCTCTGCGAGGGGGGTCACAAACCGCCCCCAAAAGTCACTTTTGGGGGCGGTTTCAATCTCGTCAAAAACCGCTAAAGGGAAAACCTTTTAACATCGGTGCCTTTAGGGGCGGTTTTTCCAAAACCGCCCCCAAAGCCAAACCCCCCCCCCCCCCCCATAGGTCACTTTTTGGGGAGGAAGAAAACCCCCCCTAAAGGCCAAAAATGTAGTAGTGAACAATCTTAGTACACATGGTCAAGAAATGTGCATCATAGTGGTGCGATCCAAAAGTAGTGAGCAACATGATTTGAGCACCAAGACTCTGATTTTTTATCCCCAAAAGTGTTATCACTGTTGAATTCCCCACACTGAACATGTAATATCCTGGATCAGATTTGATGGATATTATCTTAAAAAATTTAATGCTTATAGCAGAATTTTTGCAAACAGAAACTAGTACAGAAGCTAGTTAGGGAATAACTAAACAATGGCTCAATTTGCTAACTCTAGGATTAGGAATTAGGTGAATTAAGATTATGCCAAATGTATGGGGATGTGTGCATCATAAAATAGGTAAGAAACAGGGCCAATTACTAATTCCTATGCACAAATCGCTCGAGCCATTTAATTTTCAACAATTAGATAAATCTGATGTCTACTTCGACGCTTTATGGGCTTTCCAGCACATGCATACTAGAATGGGGAGTTATACTGAATGGAAACAAGGGTATGTAAGGAATATAAATCTGTAAAATATATTGGAGTAGGATTTCTGAGGATTTGGGAGGTTCTAAGTGGAGTTTGGGAAAATAGGTTGGATTTCCTCTTGGCCTTCCCAAGGACTGAATGGAATTTTCTAATTAGTGTTATGAATCTGGAATATGATTCATTATTGTCCTAATAACTCACATAAACTTACAGAATTGAATTTGAGTTCATACCATATATTTTAGAGGCAAAACGATAAAACTAGCTAGTTGGACTTCCTGACTAGTTCGACTTCTAGTGGACCCAAAATATGTACAAACTAAACTAAATTGCATTATGAATATTGGTATGGATTAATTATGACCTACATAACTTTACAGAATGGCATTTAGATTTATAAAACTCATTTTACAACCTTTTTAGCAAAACTAGTCAAAATTACTAGTCTAATGAGCATAGGTAGGAAAATGACTCAATTAATTGTAGAATTTGAAAGGCATATTTATAAATAATATTAAGGATGGTTTTTTAGATAATAACCATCATCTTAAAAATATTTTTTCAGCACCAAAATGACTCTAAGGTTCTTAGTGACCTCCAGCATGAAGAAGTTCTGGAATATTTCTCCATCATGGCATAATTCTAATCACCATTGATTGATGTCCAACATAGAATTAGAGAGAAGAGAAGAAGATAGAAGGTTGTTGCAGAAGTGGTTCCTTCTTCAAAACTCTTGAACTCTTCTGAAGCAATTCGACCCAAACTTGTGATCAGTATTTAACGGCTCCATATCAGTCTTCAATGGATGCAAATTAGTCTTCAATTCTTTCCGTAGAGAGTAGAGGAGAGACTAGAACAAAAATGGCTAAGGGGAGCATCACCCAAAGCAAGGTTGAGGCACATCACTCAACAAGAGGAGCTATAGCTCACACCTTCAATTACAAAATGGTCAAAATATGTGAATAGGAGTTTCTTGGCTTCTTTTATAGAAGTCATGGTGACCTACTGAGCAAGTTGACATTCTTGGTGACCTATGAAAACCCTTCCAAATGGGCCACCTATGAATGAATAGACTTGCCTTGATTGATTTTTCCTTACAATCTTTTATCTCCTTTAGAAACTGCGCCCCCCCTTTGTATCCATATGTTTCCTGCTTTGTGAAATTTTCCTGATTTGTAAACTGGCCTCCCTTTTGGAAACTGTGCCCTCCTTCTTCTTTTCTGGTTGTTTCGAATTTGTAAACTGAACTCCCTTTAGAAACTGCGCCCTTCCTTAGCTTTTTATGGTTGTTTCCACTTTTTTGCTTTTGGCATGTTCTTACACCTTCTATGCTTTTCTTCTTTTGTTATTTTCTTGCTTCTAGTTCTATTATAGCAACCTTATCCTCATGAGGGCTCCCTCTTGGCCCACTTTCTCCATTATTTAGGAATTTAATTACAAAAAATTATTAAAATTAATAAAAATAATTCTTCCACTTAACTTAGGCTAAATTTAATCCTATGCATACATGATGAAGTAAAATTATTTACCTAGAGGTTATTTTGTCCCTTTTTCCTATGGTCACTAAATTAGCCAAAATTGGGGACATGATAGTCCTCCCTCCCAAAATTGCTTGTCCTCAGGCAAGAAACCAACTCCAACCAAGTATGAATCCAACCAGTGACTTCACTCCTCAAAATATGCTACTAACTGTCTAGAATTGGAATCCTCCATTCCAAGCTGAAATACCAAGGGTCCATCATGTTTCTGTTGCTCCACTCTGATTATAGTCATTCTAAAAATGACTAAATCTTCTTTAACAAAATTTTCAGCCCAGTTAGGATAACTGAGTAGAATGCCTGAATCCCACTGCTTCCTTTGTAAGGACCCAAATTTTTCTGCCACCTTTGGAAAGTTGTCACTCCAAGGAATGTCTGGATCCCATGGTCCCTAATGAATACCATCCACCATCATTGTTACATGTGACAACTTGTCACTCCAGGGTATGCCAGGATCCATCCACCATGATGGAAGTGTGCCACTCCCAATGCAAAACTGAATAGTTGTGATACTTTTCCACCAAACATGGAACTTCTTGAGAACATGAAAATCAAAATGAATCTCTTGTGCATGTGTACTGGATATATCTAATGGCTGCAAATTATATCTTTGTTGCTGATCACAATTCAGGACAATGTCGATTATAACAAAAGAATTATTGCAGAAACAAGAAAACCTTTTACCTCCCAAGGTCTTCATTGCAATGATGCCTCTACCCATCCAATCAATGGATGAATAAGCACTTTTATTTACTAAACCATATGGAATGTGATCATCCACCTCCTCTAGAAAATAATCTACCACCCAATAGGATAGCTCATGTGCTAGCCTTGTTCTAGTGCAAAGGCTCATCATTCTACAACTTGTTCCACCAAGCTGGCCCACGTGGAACTTCCATGCATTCCTATTCATGATGGAGCCATCCGAGAGATGCCTCTGTACCTTCTTGTCAAACTGGGAAGGGAATGTTTCACTTGTCAAACCATGTGGCTCGACCATTAAGTCATCAATGGGATATGTGAGAGCCTCCTGCTCCTCATGGGGCACCAATAGGAAAAATACCTTTACCCAAATTTCATCCCTATGTGTGTTGGCTTCCATAGGTGTGTGGGATGAAGTACAGTGAACCAAATCTTGTAAATAATCATTCATCTAACTTGTTGTTAGCTCAACCAAAGTGAGATCGTGTGCCTCCTCCAAAACCATGCAGCTCCCTCCTGGAGGCAACTCCGAATCTCTCTGGAATTGAATCGGTGCTTGGTCTTCAGTTTGCTTGTCCTCCATCTCCTCAAACACGTGCAAATCATACTGTACTTCATGTTCCACCATCACAGTAAATTCTCTTTTTGTTTCATGTATGCAATCATCCATATAAGAATGATTGTCTACAATGTAGGGACTGAACTGTGATTCTTGCAATTTCTCATGTAGTTGCTCAACATGCTACTTAGATTCTTGAAGGGATCTGTGAGTACTCGTCAAAGAATCCTAGGTGAATTGAAAAGCAAGGGTGATCTTGTCAATATTTTCTTCATCCCTCAAGGATGTGCCATGATACAACTCTGCAAGCTCTAGTAAGAGATCTCTATCAGAAAGGAGCTGATAGAAATTTCCTCTTAAGCTTCTGATATCTTTCTGAATGTGCTCAAAATATTCAATGGAGGGTTTCTCCTCCATTGATGCAGCTTTCCAACGGCAGTGAGATACCATAGCATAAGTTTCATGGAGGATTTCCAGGGCCTCTTTGTTCTTCCTCTCACTCAGCTTCAAAGTCCATGCAAGGAAATGAGGTTCTAGCAGACAAACCTCCTCTTCTTCTCCCATTCTGGGATCAACTTCATGAAGTTCAATCGAAGTTTTTAAAGCTGATCCAACTCTTGCTGTTGCAATATTTTCATCTTTTACATCATAACTTAGGCTGCAACTTGAGTGCTCATTCCTCTCTGATGCACCAGGAAAACCTTCTCTCAAAATTCCAGCCTTCTCCAATTCATGAACCCCAACACCTGAGGGCTCAACCAAGCTAATCTTCCCACTAAAAGTGGCTGTCACATCAAATTGACACAGAGGCACATAAAAATCAGAATTGAAGAAATTACCATGTGTTATATTCTCCTCCTCGTGTGATGGACTTATGATGGTTTTCCCTCCACCAAATTTTGTGATTCACACCCCACTGAGGTGTGCTTATTTTTTTCTTCTTTATGAAGCTCAAGAGGTGAGTGTAAGTCTGATTATGTTTATCCTTTGGATAAGATCCAAAATATTCCTCACCATCATCAACATTCCCAATCTCTTCTTCCTTACACTCCTCCACATATAATTTTTCTCCTTCATTGCAGTCACTTTGTAGTGACCTACTCTTCTCATAGATGCTCTTCATTCTGCAACCTTCACATGCAAGTGGAATATGCTTACTTCGAATGGATCATGGGGATGAAAGTAAACATGGTTGCTACAGAAATTAGAACGTTTATCATGCTCATTCTTGGTATTTCCCTCTTCCTTGCTTGGAGAGAGAGAGTGATCTATTTCCTCCTTGCACTGGCTAGCACAACAATTATTCACTTGTGCTTCAACTTTGGCTCCCTTCGGTACTACTAACCCCACTTCTTTGCACACACTTTCAACAATATGTGCAACCCTTACTTCATTTTATTTGCAGTAGGGGTCCTTGAACAGTCTCTTCATATCCAAAGAGCAATAGTATTGGAAAGGCAGAACCTCCCTTATCTCTTTCTTCAAAGTAGTGTATTCCAAGACATATTGGAATGATCCCTTCAAATTATTTCCACATGAAATTTTTCCATCATCACATTTACACATAGGTATATCAGATCCTATGTCCTCTTCAAACACTTGTTCACTAAAGTAACCATCATCAAATCTCTGCAAATAAAAATATCCAACAGAGGACATTTCCTCTTTTTCATATGGCTCAAAATCTTCCTCAATTACTGGTAGGATTCTCATACCACACTTTCGAATATTTGTTCTGCAATATTCTTCACAGTGAGCTTCTTTCTTTCCACAGGGGTGGAGGAAAGTGATATGATACCACTGTAATATCATGGATCAGATTTGATGGATATTATCTTAAAAATTTTAATGCTTATAGCAGAATATTTGCAAACAGAAACTAGTAGAGAAGCTAGTTAGGGAATAACTGAGCAATGGATAAATTTGATGACTCTAGGATTAGGAATTAGGTGAATTAAGGTTATTTCAAATGTATGGGGACGTGTGCACCAAAAAACAGAGTAGAAACAGGGCCAATTACTAAGTCCTATGGACAAAGCACCAGAGCCATTTACTTTTCAACAATCAGATAAATCTGATGTCTACTTCGAAGCTTTCTGGGCCTTCCAACATATGCAAACTAGACTGGGGGTTTATAATGAATGGAAACAGTGGTATGTCAGGCATCTAAATCTGTAAAATATATTAGAGTAGGATTTCTGAGGATTTGGGAAGTTTTGGTGGAGTTTGGGAATATATGTTGGATTTCCTCTTGGCCTTCCCAAGAATTGAGTGGACTTTTCTAATTAGTGTTATGAATCTAGAATATGATTCATTATTGACCTAATAACTCATACCAACTGACATAATTGAATTTGAGTTCATACAATAGATTTTACAGGCAAAACAATAAAACTAGCTAGTTGGACATCCTGACTAGTTCGACTTCTAGTGGACCCAAACTCTGTACGAACTAAACTAAATTGAATTATGAAGCTTGGTATGGATTAATTATGACCTTAATGACCTGTATAACTTTACATAATAATATTTATATTTATAAAAGTCATTTTAAAACCTTTTTGGCAAAACTAGTCAAAATTGCTAGTCTAATGAGCATACGTAGGAAAATGACTCAATTAATTATAGAATTTGAAAGGCATATTTATAAATAATATTAAGGATGGTTTTTCAGAGAATAAAAATCATCTTATAAGGATTTTTGCAGCCCAAAATGACTCTAAGGGTCTTAGTGACCTCCAGCATGAACCATGTCTCAATTACATCAAAGAAAGCTCTATTGGTTGGAGTCTAGAATACAACGTGAAGGTAGGTTCTGAGCAGCATGAGTGGACCTGGTTTGGCTTCAGTGAGAAGTTCTGGAACATTCCTCCATGATGGCATAACTTGAATCACCACTTATTGATGTCCAACAGAGAATTAGAGAGAAGAGAAGAAGATAGAAGGTTGTTGCACGAGTGGTTCCATATTCAAAACTCTTGAACTATTATGAAGAAATTCGACCCCAAATTGTGATCAGTCTTTAATGGCTACATATCAGTCTTCAATGGATGCAAATTAGTCTTCAATTCCTTCTAGAGAGAGTAGAGGAGAGACTAGAAAAAAAATGGCTAAGGGGAGCATCACCCAAAGCAAGGTTGAGGCACATCACTCAAAAAGAGGAACTATAGCTCACACATTCAATTACAAAATGGTCAAAAGATGTGAATAGGAGTTGCTTGGATTCTTTCATAGAATTCATGGTGACCTGCTGAAGCGAACAATAGTTCGTTCACACATAAATAACTCACCAAAAGACTTGGTAAATAAGATAAACCATTAATGGGCCAAAATATATCTTGATGATAGAATATATAAAGGATGATATGTTACAATGATGGCCCTGCCTTAAATATGGCTCGGGCATTTGGTGTTGAGGAGACGCCTCATTTCATAACCTAACTTTAGTTAACCTAATTATTAATTATTTAATTATTATCTTATTTTATGTTCGTTACATTGCCACTCTCTTAGAAAGGCTTTGTCCTCAAAGCCTTATAATTTTTCGGCATCATTTTTTGTGGCGTCGTAGCTGACGAAACATGTCGATAGGAACTGCTAAGTGTAGAGCATAACTTTCGATATGTGGATGGGTCAATCCATCCCAAATTGATTTGTTGTTGATTGGTGGGATTCCCTACTGATCTGTCGTCAAGAGCTTTGATCACATTAGTACCATTATCTTTCGACATTTCCCACTTTTTAGAATATCGATTTTTATGGTTGGGGTATCGATAGGGAATTTTCACAATGTCATTTTCTTTTATGAGTGTTGTCTTTTGAGCATTGATCTGAGTTGGAAGTTGTATTTTCATCCCTTGAGGTTTTAAGGTTTCATTATGTATATTTTCCAACTTGTTTTCCAACTGCATGTTATCATTTTGAAACTTCTTAATAACTTCTACTTGCACTTTCCTGTCATCTTCAGACTTCTTAAGTTGTTCCTTCAGATATTCGTTATGACTTATGATGCACATATTTTCTTCCTGCTTGTCTAGGAGTTTCCCTTCAATGTCTTCCGTAGATAGTTCTGTCTTCCGACTATTTTTCAACTTCTTAATTTTTGTGACTAGTGTCTTGTTATGATTCCTTAATCTGAAAATTTCTTCGGAATTGTTGGATAGTGTTTTATTACTCTTTATGATCTCCAACTTGTGTGCCTATTTAGAGTCGTCATTTTTTTGTTGAAGAATTTTTTATCTGTTGTCGACATTGGTCGATCACTGATTCTTGATCCTCTAATTTCTTTTGTATCTGCGCCAGTTCTTCATCCTTGTCGCAAATTATTTTGTTCAAGCATATTATTTCTGCTTCGTAATCGTTTATTTCTTTCTTTATATCTTGATTTCTTAGCCTCTGATTGAAATCACTTTCGTCTTTTAATTCCTCAATTTGCGGAGACAATTTTTCTATATGGTCTTTCTGGTCAGAAATTTTTTGTTCCCTGAGCTCTTTTTGCATCTTATGTATTGTAATCATTACTTCCAAGTTCGTATTCACATCTCGTAATTCTTCATTGTCTCTTAGATAACGCTTAACTTGGCTTCTAATTTTTCTATTGTAGTCGTAAACCGACTTCCATGGTCTCTGATTTCTTCGACGTTAGATGCTTGTTCTGGACTATAGATGGTCTTTAATTGGTCTTCGATTTCTTCGACAATGGTGGATTAAAAGATGTAATAATTCCCAATATGTCTCTCTTGGAAAGAACTTTCTTTGACCCTTTTTTTTTAATTAGGTCAAATAACCCCCTTTTTTTCTTTTTTTTTTCTTCCACAAATAATTTGTTCTCTTTTTTGTTGATTTTGTTTTGTTCTCCAAATAATTCTTATTCAAAAGGATTTTTTTTTCTTTGATAATAATTATTATTATTAAAATTTAATAATAATGTTATTATTAATATTTTTATATTAATAATTAATAATTAATTAATTAATAATATTTTTATAAACTATATATATAGTTTAATATATAATTTTTTCAAAAATTAAAATATTTAAACAATATAATAATATTATAATGTTTAATATTTTATTTTTTTGAAAATTTTGTTAGGGTTGTGAGAATGGAGGCGAGGGTGTGGGCAGAGGACTGGATGTGCGTTGGAGTTGGTGGTGGCGGCAGTGGAGAGCGACGTGGAAGGGAGTGTGGAGCGGGGTGCTGCGGTGGGGGTGTCAGCGCGTGAGGGTGGATGACGGAGGGAATGGTGAGGGAACGTAGGGAGAGCGCGGAGACTGGAGGATCGGGTGGAGGGAGCTAGCAGCGATGGGGGAGGTAGGACTGGGGCGTGGTAGCAATGGGATGTGGGGATGAGGGGGGGTCGCAGGGGTTGCAAGTGGTGCCGTAGTGGATTAAATGGCACGGGAGTGTGGAGCTATGGAGGGAAGGGTTGCGCGAGGGAGAGAGGAGTGGGGCATGTAGGATGGCGGGAGAGTTGGGAGCAGGGCAGAGTAGTAATGCTAGACGCGGCGGATGTGTTGGTCGAGGTGGGAGCAGGCGATGGTAGAAGGGAGAGATGTGCATGGGAGAGAAGAGCTATGGGGGAGGCGTGAAGCAGAGAGTTGGAGTGATGGAGCGAGTCGCGGTGGTAGATGGGAAGGAGGGAGTGCGCGCTGTGATTAGCGATGGATGAGGAAGGAGATGGGCAAGCTGAGCGTGGAGGTGTAGGCACGGGTGCACGAGGAAGAGGTAATAAGGGGATGGCGTGAGAAAGAGGGAAGGTGAGAGCGGGGAGAATGGTTGCGTGAGTGAAGGAATGACATGTGGGCTGTGAGAAGGAGATATGAGGAGCAGCCGGGTGAATCTTCTTTCTTTCAATTGAAATATGAAAAATGGCCAAAAGTCAAGACTAGTCAAAGACCAAGTGCGGAGAGAAACTCTGAAGTGGGTGGCCAAGGACTAGATCAGGGGGGCCAAGAGGCTCTAATACCAAATGAAGCAAACAATAGTTCGTTCACACATAAATAACTCACCAAAAGACTTGGTAAATAAGATAAGCCATTAATGGGCCAAAATATATATTGATGATAGAATAGATAAAGGATGATATGTTACAATGATGGCCCTGCCTTAAATATGGCTCAGGCATTTGATGTTGAGGAGACGCCTCATTTCATAACCTAACTTTAGTTAACCTAATTATTAATTATTTAATTATTATCTTATTTTATGTTCGCTACACTTGCTAAGCAAGTTGACGTGCTTGGTGACCTGTGAGAACCATTCCAAATGGGACACCCATGAATGAATAGACTTTCCTTTCTTTTTCCTTACAATATTTTCTCTCCTTTAGAAACTGCGCCCCCCCTTTGTCTCCATATATTTCCTACTTTGTGAAAGTTTCTTGATTTGTAAACTGGCCTCCCTTTTGGAAACTGCACCCTCCTTCTACTTTTTCTGGTTGTTTCCAATTTGTAAACTGAACTCCCTTTAGAAACTGCGCCCTTCCTTAGATTTTTCTGGTTGTTTCCACTTTTCTGCTTTTTGGCATATTCTTACACCTTCTCTGCTTTTCTTCTTTTTCTATTTTGGAAACTGCACCCTACTTCTGCTTTTTCTGGTTGTTTCCAATTCGTAAACTGAACTCCCTTTAGAAACTGTGCCCTTCCTTATATTTTTCTGGTTGTTTCCACTTTTCTACTTTTGGCATATTCTTACACCTTCTCTGCTTTTCTTCTTTTTCTATTTTCTTACTTCCAGTTCTATTATAGCAACCTTATCCTCATGAGGGCACCCTCTTGTCCCACTTGCTCCATTATTTAGGAATTTAATTACAAAAAATTATTAAAAATAATTCCTTCACTTGACTTGAGCTAAATTTAATCCTATGCATACATGATGAAGTAAAATTATTTACCTAGGGATTATTCTGTCCCCTTTTTTCCCATGGTCATTGAATTAACCAAAATTGGGGACATGACAGAACAAAAAGTGTAGTTGAATTTTTGGTAACACAAACAAATCCCTAACCTCCAATCTTTTAGTGAAGAGCTTGTTGAACGTGTCCAGGAATCCCACCAATAGTAAACGCCCCTTATCGGAGAATGTGATATTCGAGGCTCTGGAATGGATGTGAGGTGGAACCATCCCCCTGTTGGTGAAGTCGCTATGAGCTATGATTCCTTGCATGTCGAGTCCCGACAGGTTTTTGGAAGTAATGAGTGTGACGTTGAAGATGAAGGGGTTGGCGCTTGTGTTCCATGGATTTTCCAGAGCAAATGTATTGAAGTGGGCTACCATCACTATTGTGAAGGTGGTTGTTATTACTTCTTGTTATTTCCTTGCTAGGGTTGTAATAGTCTATGTAAACCTAATATCAGTAATTGAAGTCCTTGTGAGAGCACATTTTGTGCAGAAAGAGGATGGAGGATACACACCTTTCCTCCTTGGCTATATATAATGATACAATTGATCATGCAACATTAGTGCTAACATATTTCTAGAGGAATTCAAGCAAGGAATCCCAATCTGCATCTAGCATCACTATGGGAAAACATGGATTCTATAGCATGAGGTTGTTTCTCAGTTAGGGAATGAGAAACTCAGATCCATTGGATACTCAAAGTATGAGTCCTAGATCGAATTATGGGGTGGAAAATCCAAGTTTGTGAAATTCAATAGGGTATCCTCCCCTTTTCAATTATGCCAACTATTTCTTTAGTAAATGCCATTTTGTGCTTAATAGGTAAGAAAGGAGTGCATATTAGAGATAGCAAACACTCCCATGTGTGATTAGCTATGGTGGGGAGGTTGAATGTGATTGGAGACATGAGCCTAACCTGGAGCTATAATACTCAAAACCCAGACCCGAGGATTGAGAGCACGATCTTATAATCAGAGTTGATGGATGCACCCAGGTATGTTTCATGCGTTGTAATTGTGGCAATAGAATGTATTGCAATTACCATCCATCTACCATATCTTCATATTTCCAGTGGCAGGGTGATTTCTCGAGGTTATGCCAATTGGTTTTATTACATGCTCAATATAATGATTGCCATGTCAAGGTATGATATGTAACAATATTCATGTTCCCAGTTGTAGGGTGATGTTCTGAGGTCATGCTACATGGTAATTAATATTCATAATATGATGCATGTCAATTTCTATAATTTTACAATAAACAAATATGTTATCTGAAATTTCTAATCATGATAAAAAAAAATCTACTTATTAATGATGTTGTTACTAAAATACTCACCTAGAATAGCAGCATGATGTTGATGGATGGAGAAAAATGTTGCAAAAAAAATACTAGAGGATATATAGTTTCGAAACATGTTTTAGATGCTTAGTATTTATAGAGTTATATCACAGTATGAAGGTTCATGATTTAAAGAGATGGGATATAAGCTACGGGTATCTATGTACTTCTAAATGTGGTGGCAATATTAATAAAAATTGTTATATGAAATACGCCTCCCAAATTTTTCATGCTGACCCATTATTCAATGTAGATCATTGATATATATATATATATATATAACCGTGAATATCCCAAATTCCATTTAGCAGAGGTTATATTAAACTTTCCTCACACATTCAATAATATCACAATTTGTGTTTTATAGCGAGAAATTGTGCCCATTTCCTTCCTATGAAATTGACCGAGGGGAGATGTTTCAAGACATACCTGAGATGAGATATGATTAAATCTTATCAACATGGAAAAAATAACCGCATTTTTTTAAATGTTCCAATTTGGAATAAATAAATAAAATTGTGTGTTGTTTTTAACATTATTTTTAACTAATGAAAGCAAGCGGACGACAAACATTATAGATAGAATTAGTTTATTGATATGAATATCAGCACACTCCTGTTCGTTCATACTAATTTCATTCATGGAAGTGTTATGCGTTTATGAATATAAGTAAAATTAATATAACAATGATATAATTTAAATATCAATTTTAAAATTTAAATAACAAAGTTATATATATATATATCCTTTGGATGGGGTGTTTCGGAAGCAATATGAAATATTTAGCGGTGAAGGGATGTGCATTAATGGTGGGGATAGGACTGAAGCGACCATAAATTACACCACCCCCCATTTTGTTGGCCTTAACGCACCACACTATCTCCTTTCTCGTCAGGTGGTGGCGATTATGGACTCTCTCTGTGACATTAGGAATTGTCAGTAGAAACTCAGAGGAATATCTTCAAGGAATTGTTGTTAATGTGTAGAAGATCGTGAGTTAGTGCATGGATTTAGCAAAATTTTCAAACTCCCTCTCCCATACCTCGGGCAGAGAATGCCAACTAAGCAAGTTAATGAATATGTGGTGTCTCCTTTCTGGGAGGATACTTCATCTGTCCACACTGTGGCTTTGGTGGTTGATGCTCAGATTGTCAATCCAAAGCTAGTGCTTGAACCCGAGGTTAAGGTGGAGATCAGCACTTGAAACCTGCCAACTAATTTGGGCAATAATCCTATGAGGGTGAAGAAGAACAAGCACGCTGGAAAGACAAGTGAGGATGAGGTTTCTTCAAAGAATCACAATCGGTTCAACACTGCTACACAACGCTAATGGGTATGAATTTTTTTCGTTTGAGCCTGTTCTATGAGCAATATTTTTACAGTCCTAGTGGTTTGTTTTTTTTCATAAAGTCTCAAATTATGGTCTTCGGGGTAATCATCTGGTTCATAAAAGTTTTGCAAGCCAATTTATGTATTCCCACATAGGCACTATATTCTATGGGGTTTTAGGTAGATCCTAAGTAGTTTTTTATTGGATGAAGAAAGGGTTTGATCTTTGATCTGAATAGTGGCCTATTTTTGAAGAGCCGTAACTATGAAACTCTGTAAATCTCTATATACATCTAGTATTATAATATAAACAACTAACTTGGATTTTCTACCCTTTCTTCTGAAGAGAAGGAGCCAGTGCCCTTCCCACACACTAGTAATTCCCATTCCTAGGATGAAAAGGAGGAGATCTAGACTTTTCTCGCACTCAGATTTTAATTCCCAGCAATATACATTTTTTTTTAAATAATAACTGTTTAAATTTAAGTTATTTTCGTAATTTTATTGCACCAAATTTTAAATCCCAGCTATACATTGTTTTTTTAAACATTAATAGTTTAAATCTAAGATTTTTGGTACGCCGACTGAGAGCAACATGCATGTTTATCAAACTTGTAAGTCATTTAATATGTCTGTAAATCATGTATATGTTGTAGATGTAATATCATTCCATACCTTCTTCCTAGTTGAAGTATTATCTAACATTTTCAAAGCACCACTTTAAAGATGGGAGACAACATATTAGGAATTGAAGAGAGAATACCAACTGAAAACTAGCATTATGTTCAAATTATGGGTAAAGAGCCATGGAGTGTGAGACACGTCGAGAACGACAGAGTGTTGGAGAACAATTTCTCCCACCATATTGCTACGTGGTTGATTGTGGTGGTGGATAGTGCATAGCTCAAATTTTTTTAGTGGTTTGAGGTAATGCTTGAGCCGTTGCCTATCAAAACCATTGGAATTTTATCAAATATTCTTCTTAGTTAAACAATTGATCACAATCATTCAACAAGCCCTTCAGGAAAGACTTCCATGCGTTTCCTTTCTAGCATGAAAGTATTATTTTATAATTTTTTTTCTTAATGAAACATTTTATTTTTCTTAGGGCCATTTTTGCCCACCCTTTATTGGTACATATCCCTTTCCATCCCCACATAACAAGAAAAAACCCTTTCCATCCCCAATAAATAAAAGCATAAGAAGAAAAAATTTTGATACAATATATTAGAAAAACTTCTAAGAGATTCATAATTGCATTTTCATTCCATACATAATATTTTATTTTTCTTAGGGCCATTTTTTCCCACCCTTTACTGGTACATATCCCTTTCCATCCCCAATAAATAAAAGCATAACAAGAAAAAACCCTTTCCATCCCCAATAAATAAAAGCATAAGAAGAAAAAATTTTGATACAATATATTAGAAAAACTTCTAAGAGATTCATAATTGCAATTTTCATTCCATGCATTTTTAAAACACATAAAAAAAATGTAAACTATAGACCTGCAAAAAACATGCATACAAAATACATAGCTGAACAAACTATTGTATGGAAGAAAAACAATATGAAAAAAGTGGTATCCCCTACTCTTATGCACATCTATTCAAAACCCGGTTTCTTATCTTCATCATGCACTGGGTCCAGGAGCGTCATCTCTTTTTGGTGCATATTCTAGTTGCACTAAGATTTCAGACACCCTGGATCATGCAATGGTAGTGGGTTCCCCGAGAGTATTAGCCAAATTTAGCATTCTATTAATGGCTCTTTTATGCTCATCAACTCCAAGTTTTAGACAGTATATTTTTTATCCATACTCATTCACAAGCATTGCGTTTTAGACAGTATATTTTGTATCCATACTCATTCACAAGCATTGCGAGTTCTTCTTTCTTTCTTCCCTGATCATCCTATCTACTGTTGATAGACTCTACAGACCCTCTAAGGATATCTGCCTGAATGGAAATTTGCTTCATCATTTCTTCTAAACACAGGTCAACCATTCAAATTGGTGACTGAATATATGGGGTTGAGTTATAAATATGAAAGCAATGTCTTAACCCCACCACCCAAATAACCATTGATCCATTCTAGGTTGATCACTTCCTTATAAATACCACCACCTGCGCTAATGAGTAAAAATGTGATTTGACAATTATTGTTTAGAGCCACAGATAAATCCACAAATGGATCTGACTTGATTTGTCTGCATCCCTAAACCCTGTCATAAATGTCTCATAGTATGATGGAAGGATAATCAAACATTTAGCATGGTTGATCAACATTTAAATTTTATTTAATTCACAACAAATTGATCATTTTCAATTCGAGGCTTATGACACATTTCGGATTTGACATTCAATGACGAGTGTCGTTGAATGTTATAAATACGAAAGCAATGTCTTAACCCCACCACCCAAATAACCATTGATCCGATCTAGATAGATAGCTTCCTTATAAATACCACCACCTACGCTAATGAGTAAAAATGTGATTTGACAATTATTGTCTAGAGCTGCAGATAAATCCACAAATGGATCTAACTCGATTTGTCTGCATCCCTGAACCCTGTCATAAATGTCTCATAGTATGATGGAAGGATAATCAAACATTTAGCATGGTTGATCAACATTTAAATGTTATTTAATTCACAACAAATTGATAATTTTCAATTCGAGGCTTATGACACATTTCAGATTTGACATTCAATGACGAGTGTTGTACACAACGCTTCACTCTATACGATAGAGTTTATGTGTGTGAAAGGGGATATCAGTCTCCAAGACCCGAATACACTCCAAAGTTCTCCATGTGCGAAACTTGGTCTAGCTATGTGTAATCATACTTCTAAAGAACATCAAAAATTAAATTGATGTTGACACACTATGAAGTACTAGATGTTTTAATAATAATAATAAAGAAAAAATGGTGGCAATGAAATCATAGATCATATTGGATATGTTATAGTCAAATCACCGTATGTTTTATTGATAAAAAACTAATTTTGAGAGTGAAACAATATGAACAGACATGATAAGGTTTCGACTGCAATTTTTCCCTATATCTTGTCTATTCATCTGTTAAATTTTAACCACTAATCTGTCGCCTGTGAATATCATCGATGTGATGTGAATCGAAGTACCTCCCCTTTGTTCGACGTAGCCTAAACACTTAATGATTTCGGTTATCGAATATGGTTCATATTTTTTTTTAAATAGCCGAATTGCAGTCAAAATGTTTAGACTTGTTTCCTTTATGATTTCAATTTGAAAAGCATAGGGAATCCCACTTTGAAACCTTCCTTAATTATCCTTTTCCTTATTTACTTCTTTGCCATAAATTAGATTTCTTTGAGAAACCCTCCATCTTTTCTTTTTCCACCTACAAGGCTTGTATTATGGCTCTCTTCTCTAGAATTGGGGATGCATTTGGGACTATTAGTGACGCCATGGACTGGGATGTGTTTGGTGTTATCATGAGAGACCATGGTATAGAATCCAATCCCATAAATTCTAGGGTGTCTGAAACAGGTAAGTTTCCTTTGCATAGTCCTCTGTTTCTAAACCCGTGTAAAATTACCGTTTCAAGTCTTCGATCTGTGGTCCAGTACAGTTTGGAGGGGATCATTCTATGTTGCTTTCTCTCCCTTCTCCCTTGTGGAGACCAATTTACTGCTTTTGAGCTGGCTGGGATTAGAAAAATTGAGAGAATATTAAGGAGAATGAGTTCTCAGTTGGAGGTATTGAAGGAGTCCATTGTCCATATAAGCAACTGCATGGATGAATGGGACAAGAACCATTATTGTCTTGAATCCAACGTCAAGGAACAAGGGAAACAAATAGAATAGTTCCACCTTTCTAATGATTCAAAGATGCATTTCAATATGGTAGTTTCCTTGTCCCTATGAAGACAATATCGTGCTAGGTTTTCTATGGAATCGAAAGAAATAAAATAGGACACTGTCGAGTAGACTTCTATAGGGAAATTCCAAGGTCCTAGTTATCAGGTCAAAGCCTAGGATCAAAATGACTAGTTAACAGATGACGGCCACAGTGGCCATGTACTCTTGATACGAATTTCTGCTTCTCTTTCCATAAGGATTGTGTTTCTTCTTTCCTCCAATAAAGCCAATTCCAGCAACAAATCCTTGCTCAAAGGCCCCACTGTAACATCATAAAGCTTGTACAAAAGAGATTGTGTCTCCTCAAGTCAGGCATCCCGACCAAGTCTCTGAGTTCTCGACCAAGTCTTAGTGATATCCTTCACGATCTTTAGTGAATTAACAAACTAAGCATCGCATGGAATATTGAGGCTTGCGTCAAAACACTTCCAATTAGATCTAATCAATTTGGAATAGTCTTTGAAAATGAGCTAGTGTGGGTTAAATTTGAAAGGGGTCCCCGGAGATGTGTTTAAGCTAACATAAATTAATAAGAAATTTACTAATCACAAACTTGTAATATGCATAGATTTTACTAATCACAAAACTTTTAATATATATGGACTTGTGGAAATCAACATACTAATTTAACTTTATTATTTATTTTAATTAATTATATTATAATTAATCACATTCAAAATAGAAAAATTCACTATTGTGTTCTAATTAATCATATTATATTAAAGTCAATATAAAATATAAATGAATTAAATTCAAAATATATATTAATTAAATTATACATATTCACATCATAGGTACAAGATTCAACCTGAGATTTGTTTGGAAATTGAAATTATAGTCTCGATCAACTACATAAAGTTCACTATTAATTTATTTTATATTTGTCTACTTGGAGAATGTTTATTTTTGAGTTGGAATAGGTTTAAATTCAAATATATTTAAGCTAACATAAATTAATAAGAGATTTACTTATTACAAAATTTCTAATATATATTTAAGTGTGGAAATCAACATATTAATTTAACTCTATTATTTATTTTAATTAATTATATTATAATTAATCACATTCACAATACAAAAAAATCATTAACATATTAATTTGATTGTGTTATAATTAATCATATTATATTAAAGTCCATATAAAATATATATTAATTAAATTATACATATACAAATCATATAAAATATAAATTTATTAAATTCAAAATATACATTAATTAAATTATACATATAAGTAATCAAATAAGTAATCTAATATAAATTTGATTGTGATTTAATTAACCATATTATATTAAAGTCAATATAAATATAAAGTAATTAAATTCAAAATATACATTAATTAAATTATACAAATTCAAATCATAAGAGCAAGAGAAATTTGTTTGGAATTTGCAATTATATTGTGGCTCGAATACATAAAGTTCTTTATGTTTAAAGATAGTCGCGATTTATATATTTTGATTATTTACTTAATGTTGATATTAAAATTTATTTGTTTATATAAAAATATAATTCATAAATATATTTTTTATTTTTAATAAATATAAACTTAAAATGTTAATAAAAATTGATTTTAAAAATATAAAAAATTTAAATATTTAAAAATTATGGAATCATTTTAAACAAATTTGTTATGATTAATCTATACAATTTTAAATATACAAAAATTAGATATAAAAATTTAAAAAAAAATTGATATATAAAAATTGTGGAATAATTTTAAACAAATTTGTCATGATTATTCTATACAATCTTTTATAAATATATTTTTTTATTATTAATAAATATAAACTCAATGTTATTAAAAACCAATTAAAAAAAAAATTGACACATAAAAATTATGGAATCATTTTAAACAAATTTGTCATAATTATTCCATGCAATCTTTATAAATATATTTTTTATTGTTGATAAATATAAACTCAATGTTATTAAAAACCGATTAAAAAAAATTACACATAAAAACTATTTGATCATTTATAACAAATTTGTCATAATTACTACACGCAATCTTTTAAATAAACATTAAAATAATGGTGAAACATTAAAAACATATATATACAAATGAAATTATCATAGGACTTTTAATCCATTAATTTTTTTCTATATTTTAATTAATCATAATATAAGATCTCAATTTCAAAATATTTATGACAACTATAATTTTGTTCAACCTTCTAAATTCTCAAAACTATAATAATCATTTTCCATATAAACATAAAAATAATATATTCAAATAACAAAATACACATACATTTATAATATTATCACGCATCTATTTTGTTTAAATAAAAGATGATACTAACACAATATAAATACAAATATTTTAGATTTAATGCATTAAAAAAAATAATAAAAAATAAAATAAAAACAAAATAATTACTTATGTTTTCCAAAGCTTAATTTATTTAAGTTGATCTTATTTATTTTGATAAATTATATTTATTTAAAAATAATATTTTCATTTCTTAAAATTAAAAATTATCATTTTAAATACTAATTTCAAATATAACATATTAAGATTATGATATTATTTAAATAAAAGATGATACTAACACAATATAAATACAAATATTTTAGATTTAATGCATTAAAAAAAATAATAAAAAATAAAATAAAAACAAAATAATTACTTATGTTCTCCAAAGCTTAATTTATTTAAGTTGATCTTATTTATTTTGATAAATTATATTTATTTAAAAATAATATTTTCATTTCTTAAAATTAAAAATTATCATTTTAAATACTAATTTCAAATATAACATATTAAGATTATGATATTATTTAATTTCAATTTTAGTTATTATTATAAATTACAAAAATATATTAACATAATAAATAAGTAAATAAAATTCAATTATTTCTAAATTTAAAACAAAGATAAACAAAAATACATATATATGACATTTATTATCCATTTTATTAAAATAATATCTCTATTCCTTGAAAAAACACTTATTATTTAATTTCATATATAATTTCGAATAGCACATATTTTATAAATGTATTTCTTGTAAACATATTGTATACAACACAACACTCCTTTGTATACAACATTTCTTTGTACACATTGTACACAACACACATAACATAAATACATAAAATTTATATTTTTATATTTATTAAATATCAATTTTATATTATATTGTATGAATTTTTAAAATGCATTGTTTTATTAAAGAATGTTTTTATAAATTAATAGAAAAATATTGAAAATGTATTATTTATAATAAAGTTATTTTTATTTAATTATTTAAACACACCATAAATTGTGATGAAAACATATTAACTTGTTAAATAATGCAATAAAATATCAGATTATTATTTTTATTTAGTTAATTAGACAAATCATAAATTATACAAATCATATTAACTTGTTAAATGATGTAACACAAATGATATTAACTTGTTAAATGATGCAATACAATACAATATGAATAGAAATTATTTTAAATTATAAATTAATTTAATTTTTTCAAATTACCATTTTTATTATAAAATTTTGCGAATTACTTGAAAAAAATTACATTAAAATTAAATAACAAAATAAAAGTTAAAAATCTAAAAAGCCCAAACTAAATCAAACCATAAGAATAGACTTCCCAAAGATAGTTTTGGCCATGGCTATCCTTGAGAGATTTGAGAAACGGCTTAGCCCCTTCTCTCATAAAAAGGTAATATTATTTACAGTTTAAAAAATGATATTGAAATCTCATAAATTCCACATATTGCTTTAACAAAAATTCTCCCATCTTTCCGTTAATGTGACACTCTTTGTCCAACAACCTCCACTTGATCTACTGAAAACACATAAAATATTAATCCATAAATTATAAATTAATATTGTTTTTGAAGATAATAAATAACAAAATAAAACTAAAATTTATTTAAAATATAATAAAAATAAATAATAACCAATTTACCCATAATAAAAGTTTGTAAATTATTTCTTATAATATTGACATCAAACATCTAACATGGTGATGATGTGCAAACAATATCTATATTTTAAAAGACAACCTAATACAACACATAAACATTAGCTAATCATGTAAAAGTATTCGTGGCCCAAATTTATTCTCAAAACATACCTTAATATGCCTGCATAAAGCAACACCACAAAGTCATTGCACTGGTACTTTTTCAATATATAATACAACTACCTCCATGCCATAACCATGTTTTCATGCACACCTTCATAACACAACAAGCAATGGTACTTTTTCAACATATATATATAATACATACATAATTTACTTTCTACCTAAATAGACTCGAGATTAACCATTCCAATTCCAATTAAGTACAGAGAAATAAACCCAAGAAACAAATAACAAATAAAGTGAAAAATAACCCAACTCAAACACATCTATAGATTCACAAGTCACAAAATAACTCAAACCTCTAAAATTGTCTTTGACCTTTCTCTTTCTTTGTTACCCAGAAATAATAAAAATAAATTAAAAACCGAAATAAACCTATAGATTCAAACACATCTATAGATTCACAAGTCACAAAATAACTCAAACCTCTAAAATTGTCTTTGACCTTTCTCTTTCTTTGTTACCCAGAAATAATAAAAATAAATTAAAAACCGAAATAAACCTGTAGATTCAAACACATCTATAGATTCACAAGATACATATATAGATTCACAAGTCACAAAATAACTCAAACCTCTAAAATTGTCTTGGACCTTTCTCTTTCTTTGTTACCCAGAAATAATAAAAATAAATTAAAAACTGAAATAAACCTAGAAAATGAAAAGAATGAATCCCTCTTCATTACCTCTATAACAGAAAATAACTAGAAGCCCTGTTCATATGCCAAAATCTAAATCTAATTACAATATAATTGAAATAAGATGATATAAAATAATAGAAAATAAAAATTAATATTAGATATTATTAAACTTATAAACTCAAAAATAAATTAACAGAAAACAAAAATTTATTGTAAATTTTAATAATGGCATTCTTATTAAATATTCATATGCCAAAATCTAAATCTAATATAGATTACAATATAATTGAAATAAGATGATATAAAATAATAGAAAATAAAAATTAATATTAGATATTATTAAACTTATAAACTCAAAAATAAATTAACAGAAAATAAAAACTAAATTAACAGAAAACAAAAATTTATTGTAAATTTTAATTATGACATTCTTATTAAATATTATATACCCCAAATAAATGACATGATAATTCCAGATTGTATATCCAAACCTAAAATCTTAATACCCATTGTTATAACTATAAACACAAAAATATATCATAATAAAATTGAAAAAAAAAAACATAAATGCAACACCTTATCATAAGTATTAAATCTGAATTATTAAATCTGAAAGTAATAAATCTGATATTATTAAATTATTCAATGAAAAAAATAACCCACATAAATTCAGAATGTAAATTCCAACCTAAAATCTTAAAAACCCAAAATTAAATCTAAAATATAAAATCCAACTTAACCTTTCAGGCCAAAGCCAACACTCTAAAAATTATTAAAGACCAAACCCACAGATGAAATTAGAATACGAGGAAAGACCATATAAACTACATCCATCTCAACAACAATTAACAATTCACTTGAAACTTACCTGAAATTCAGGGACATCTGAAATTCACAGCGTATATAGTCTTATCGCATTGCCTCTGCAATATAAAGTAAACCAAAAAACTTTAGCCAACAGAAGAGCTCTTCTAAAATAATATATTGTATAAATACATTTCCATATTACCATAAAATTAAAAACAATGCAATGCAATGCATTTACCTTGTCGACCCCTGAAATTCACAGCATATATAGTCTTGTCGCTTTGCCTCTGCAATATAAAGTAAACCAAAAAACCTTAGCCAACAGAAGAGTTCTTCTAAAATAATATATTGTATAAATACATTTCCATATTACCATAAATACATTTCCATATTACCATAAATACATTATTTGGAATGTTCAGAAATACATTGAATCCCTCATCTCATCTGATCTGTGCATCATCTTCTGTTCTTTGCTCGGCTTTGGTCGTGGCTCTAAATTATCCGCACTTCCTCCTCTTCGCGTGACGCGTAACTAAATGGTTTCGCACTTCTCCTTTTACTGTTTCGATCCAAACATTTTTTTAACTTATACAATAATGATCTCTCAAATCTGATTGTACAGGTTGTCACACGTTGTCCAACATAAGAGGTTTGAAATCCGGTTATTAAGGTTTGAAATCCGGTTATTAAGATATGAAATCCACCGCCCGACCCTAAGCGTCCAATGCCAAACATAATTATTCCATGATATTCGATGCAATATTTATAAATAAAAAAATATGGCTAATAAATTTAAACTCAAATTTAAATCCATGCAATCTTTTAAATAACATTAATGAAATGATGAACATTAAAAACATATATATAATATATGAAATTATCATAAGACTTTTAATCACCATACATCACATTTTATTATATAATATATTATGTTTCAATTTTTTATTATATAATCTTTTATGTTTCAAATTTGTGATCCGCTTGCTTATAATGAAAAATAATTTTAAATGATAAACCTATATTTTTAAATTCCAGTCATACTAATTTAATCACCATACATCACATTTTATTATATAATATATTATACTTAAATTTTTTTATTATATAATTTACTATGTTTCAAATTTGTGATATGTTGTAAATTGCTTATAATGAAAAATACTTTAAAATTTTGAATAATAACTTATATTTTTAAATTCTAGTCATACTAATTGGATTATACAATAAAAAATACTTTAAAATTTTGAATGATAACTCATATTTTTAAATTCTAGTCATATTAATTTAATCACCATACATCACATTTTATTATATCATATATTATGCTTTAATTTTTTTATTATATAATTTATTATGTTCTAAATTTGTGATATGTTGCAAATTGCTTATAATGAAAAATACTTTAAAATTCTGAACAATAACTTATATTTTTAAATTCTAATCATACTAATTGGACTATTGTTACTATGACTTAATATAAAATAATATGATCAATAAAAATAATTTTTAAAACTTGAAATAATTATTAAATAAAAATTCCTAAAAACAAATTAAATTTTTTCTATATTTTAATTAATCATAATATAAGATCTCAATTTTAAAATATTTATGAGAATTATAATCTTTTCAACCTTCTAAATTCTCAAAACTATAATAATCACCTTCTATATAATCATAAAAATAATTTATTCAAATAAAAAAATACACATACATTTATAATATTATCACATACATCTATTTTATTGAAATAAAAAATGATACTAACACATATAAATACAAATCTTTTAAATTTAATACATTAAAAAATTAAATTAAATTAAAAAATTACTTAATACATTAAAAAATTACTTATGTTCTTCAGAGTAGATTTTATTGAAATAAAATAAAACATTATAAAATATTTAAGTTAATTTCATTTATTTTGATAAATTATATTCATTTAAAATAATATTTTCATTTCTTAAAAAAGAAAATTATCATTTTAAATACTAATTTCAAATATAACATATATTATGATCATGATATCATGATATTATTGAATTTCAATTTTCATTATTATTAGAAATTACAACATTATATTAACATAATAAATAAAATAAATAAACTCAATTATTTCAACATTAAAAAATTACTTATGTTCTTCATAGTAGATTTTATTGAAATAAAATAAAACATTATAAAATATTTAAGTTAATTTCATTTATTTTGATAAATTATATTCATTTAAAATAATATTTTCATTTCTTAAAAAAGAAAATTATCATTTTAAATACTAATTTTAAATATAACATATATTATGATCATAATATTATTGAATTTCAATTTTCATTATTATTAGAAATTACAACATTATATTAGCATAATAAAAAAATAAATGAAATAAATAAACTCAATTATTTCAACATTAAAAAATTAAATTAAATTAAAAAATTACGTATGTTCTTCATAGTAGATTTTATTGAAATAAAATAAAATATTATAAAATATTTAAGTTAATTTCATTTATTTTGATAAATTATATTCATTTAAAATAATATTTTCATTTCTTAAAAAAGAAAATTATCATTTTAAATACTAATTTCAAATATAACATATACTATGATCATGATATTATTGAATTTCAATTTTCATTATTATTAGAAATTACAACATTATATTAACATAATAAATAAAATAAATAAACTCAATTATTCCCAAATTTAAAGCATAGATATAAAAGAACAAAATATTTATAATATTTATTATCCATTTTATAAATATAACTTCAAATAGCACATATTTTATAAATATGTGTTTCCTGTGTACATAATGTACACAACACAACATTTCTTGTGTACACATTGTACAACACACAACACAAATACATAAAATTTATATTTTCATATTTATTAAACATCAATTTTATATTATATTGTATAAATTTTGAAAATGTAATGTTTTATAATATAATGTTTTTTATAAGTTCATAGAAAAGTATTGCAAATATAATATTTATAATAAAATTATTTTTATTTAATTATTTAAACAAGCTATAAATTGTGAAATTCAAATTATATAAACATATTAATTGATTAAATAATGCAATAAAATATCAGAATATTATTTTTATTTAATTAATTAAACAATTAATAAATAGTGAAATTCAAATTATACAGACATATTAACTTGTTAAATAATGGAATAAAATATCAGAATATTATCTATATTTAATTAATTAAACAAATCACAGATTATGAATCACAAATTATACAAATCATATTAACTTGTTAATGATGTAATACAATATGAATAGAAATTATTTTAGATTTTAAATTAATTAAATGGTAATATCTTTTTAAATTACCATTTTTATTATAAAATTTTGCAAATTCCTTAAATAAATAACATACATTAAAAATTAAATAACAAAATAAAAGTTCAAAATCTAAAAAACCCAAACTAAATCAAACTATAAGAATACACTTCCCAAAGATAGCTTTGGCCATGGCTATCCTTGAGAGATTTGAGAAAGGGATTAGCCCTTTCTCTCATAAAAAAATTGTATCATTTTATTTATGTATGAGTCTTCTGTTACATAAAAAGGTCATATTATTTACCGTTTAAAAAATGAGATTGAAATCTCATAAATTCCACATATTGCTTTAACAAAAATTCTCCATCTTTCTTTTATTTTATGTGACACTTCTTGTCAAACATCCTCCATTTCATCTATACTGAAAACACAAAAAATATTAATCAATAAATTAATATTGTTTTTTAAGATAAAAAATAACAACTAAATTATCCACAATAAAAGTTAGTAAATTATTTCTTATAATATTGATATCAGACATCTAGCATGGTGATGATGTGAAAACAATATCTATATTTTAAAAGACAAACTAATAAAACACAAACATTAGTGACTCATGTCATGAAATATCATCTAAAAGTATTCATGGCCCAAATTTATTCTCAAAACATACCTTAATAATCTTCATTTGATATGCACTTCAACAAGACAACAACTACCTTCATGCCATAACCATGTTTTCATGCACACCTGCATAACACAACACCACAAAGTCATTGCAGTGGTACTTTTTCAACATATATAGATATATATAATCTACTTTCTACATCAATAGACTCAGAGATTAACCATTCCAATTAAGTTCAGAGAAATAAACCAGGAAACAAATAAAAAATAAAGTTCCAAAACATACCTTAATAATCCTCCTTTGATATGCACTTCAACAATACAACTACCTTCATGCCATAACCATGTTTTCATGCACACCTGCATAACACAACACCACAAAGTCATTGCGGTGGTACTTTTTCAATAAATATATATATATATATATATATATATATATATATATATATATATATATATATAATCTACTTTCTACATCAATAGACTCAGAGATTAACTATTCCAATTAAGTACAGAGAAATCAACCAGGAAACAAGTAAAAAGTAAAGTTCCAAAACATACCTTAATAATCCTCTTTTGATATGCACTTCAACAATACAACTACCTTCATGCCATAACCATGTTTTCATGCACACCTTCATAACACAACACCACAAAAGTCATTGCAGTAGTACTTTTTCAACATATATATATATATATATATATATATAAATTACTTTCTACATCAATAGACTTAGAGAGATTAACTATTCCAATTAAGTACAGAGAAATAAATCCAAGAAACAAATAAAAAATAAAGTGAAAATAACCCAACTCAAACACATCTATAGATTCACAAGCCACAAAAATAACTCAAACCTCTAAAATTGTCTTTGACCTTTATCTTTCTATGATACCCAGAAATAATAAAAATAAATTAAAAGCTGAAATAAACCAAGAAACATGAGAAGAATGAGTCCCTCTTCATTGCCTCTATAATAGAAATATACCAGAAATAAGGAGAAGCAAGATGATATAAAATAATAGAAAATAAAAATTAGTACTAAGTATTATTAAACCTAAAAACTAAAAAATAAATTAACAGAAAATAAAAACTAAAATAACAGAACAAAAATTCAAGAAACAAATAAAAAAATAAAGTGAAAATAACTTAACTCAAACACATCTATAGATTTACAAGTCACAAAAAAACTCAAACCTCTAAAATTGTCTTTGAACTTTCCCTTTCTTTGTTACCTAGCAATAATAAAAATAAATTAAAAGCTGAAATAAACCAAGAAAAATGAGAAGAATGAGTCCATCTATAAATTCACAAGTCACAAAAATAACTCAAACCTCTAAAATTGTCTTTGAACTTTCCCTTTCATTGTTACCCAGCAATAATAAAAATAAATTAAAAGCTGAAATAAACCAAGAAAAATGAGAAGAATGAGTCCTTCTTCATTGCCTCAATAACAGAAATAACCAGAAGCAAGATGATATAAAATAATAGAAAATAAAAATTAATACTAAATATTACTAAACCTAAAAACTTAAAAATAAATTAACAGAAAATAAAAACTAAAATAACAGAAAACAAAAATTCAAGAAACAAATAAAAAATAAAGTGAAAATAACCCAACTCATAGATTCGCAAGTCACAAAAAAACTCAAACCTCTAAAATTGTCTTTGACCTTTTCCCTTTCTTTGTTACCTAGAAATAATAAAAATAAATTAAAAGCTGAAATAAACCAAGAAAAATGAGTCCCTCTTCATTGCCTCTCTAACAGAAATAACCAGAAGCAAGATGATATAAAATAATAGAAAATAAAAATTAGTACTCAATATTATTAAACCTAAAAACTTAAAAAAAAAATTTAAAAGAAAAAAAACTGAAAAAAAATAAAAATAAAAAATTATTGTAGATTTTAATTCTAACATTCTTATTAAATATTATAAACCCCAAATAAATCACAAAATATTATAAACCCCAAATAAATCACATGACAATTCCAAAATGTGTATCCAAACCTAAAATCTTAATACCTTATTGTTAAAATCTTTATGTGAACTTTACTATTTTACTAGTTTCATTGAATAATAAAGATTTTTCTAAAAATTAGAGAATAAAATATAAAATTTATAGTTTCGTTAAAGTAAGGATTTTTCTAAAAAATTAGAGAATAAAATATAAAATTTAGAGAATGAGAAATGTAGAAAATTTGAAATTAGAGAATGATACATAGAAAGTCAAATTAACAATTCTTTTCTACAATTAATTTTTTTTCACAATTAAAAATAAAACCTATAAAAAGTTAATTGTATTTTTTCTTATAAATAGAAATTTTTATAAAAAATAAAAATATGTTAATGAGCTTTTGTTTTCACATATACCATAACTTTTTATATGTTTCGAAGAAGGGTTTTTCCCAAATCAATATTTTTTAAAATAAATTATAATCAAACAATATTAAAATATTGTGGAAATTTGTTTATGTCAACATCAAAGTGGACTGAAAACCTAATTATTTTCCTTCCTCCGCCTCTCCAAGCATTTCTTGTTTCCTATCCAAAGTATCTTCCTTAACTAGGATGTTGAGCATCATTGTTCTTCCCCAAAATATCATCTAACCAATCAAAATGTAGCAAAAAACCAAACATTCATTACCTTTTTCAATTCATCCTTGTTTCACCATTAATCAACCATTGAAATCATTTCATCAAAATCAATAAAAAAGGATAATTATCTATGTGGCTATGAGATCAAATGCATCATTATCAAGGAAAAAACATGTAGAAGAAAGGGAAAAGAGATGAGTTGACACATGAACATAGTTGGTTGGTCAAGGGGGAATTTAGTCTGAAAAATCTAGACAAGCCATTTTACTAGATATAAATAAATTATTTGAAACACTTTTGGAGTTCAGCTAGAAGCTAATTACACTCTTTTAACTCCGAAACAGGAGGTTTCAAATGTCCCAAAAACCATCATCAAGACTTCAACACTTCAATCAAAACATGAAAGGGTAAGAATGTGATTTTGTACATCTTAATAATCAAACTAAGAAAAAGAAAGTGTTTTAATATTAAAATATATTCACTCGCGAAAATGTAGTTCTTAGGTATGAGTTAAGAATTATCAAGATAACTTATGCAACTCTAACACTAAGAAATTATTAGGTAAAACCACCTTTGACCAATTAAATTCAAGTAGCATCCTTCCACTACCCTAGAAATCGGAATGCAACTAAGCATGAGGCATCCATAAAAATTCAAGTATGATCAATCAATATTATAACCAATTTTGATGTTAAAATCACGTTTAATTTGAGTTCCATCCCTTTTTTTTTTCAGCGAAGAAGGTGCACGAGAAACCCACCAATACTTCCCCACAATTCATGGATGGTAAGGATGGTAAACCGTTGGCCAACAATAGTGGTTGGCCTAACCCAATAGGACTCAAGGCTTGAACTTGTGACCTCCCCCCGCACCGAGAGAGTGTGCGCACATCTTACCAATTGAGGTAACCCTTGGGGCTTACTTTTTTTTGAGTTCCATCCTTAAAATGAGGGGAAGTACCTGAACAGTTTCCCTTAGGATAATATGTTACCTAAAAATAAATTGACCCAGGAAATGCCAACTCATTCCATATTCTTCAAAAAAATTCCATAAACCTTTCAAATATCTAAGTTAAATTAAAAGTATTGATGTCACCATCTAATTATGAGCATGAAATTTGGAATTAAATTTTCAAGTAAAGATTCATAGGTTTCCAAACAATCATAACTTGTATCACCCAAAAAGATTAAACTTGTTTCAATAATACTCAAATCCCAATCTTGAAGAAAAATCACTTTAAAAATACCCATGACAAATGCAACAAACTTAACCAAAGTGATAAACCCGAAAAACTATTTAATAAAAAGAACACTTATTTCAATCTAATCCCAATAATTCAAGGACCTCTATATGTAATTGTAATTGACTAAAAAACAAGTTCCAACCAACTTCATCCAAACAATAATAAAGATATGCTAAGGCCAATACAAATTTTGTATTCTAATAACTTCTTTCAATACCTATTAGCTTTTAACCAATCATCAATAAATAATCAAATCAACTCTTCCAACCCTTGGTTTGTCATTTTCAATTATAGATGGGAATGGTACATATAAATACTTTTTTCTTTCGATTACAAAGGTTCCCCACACCCAACAGATAGGTAATTCTTTTTTGGCATGCTTAAGAATAACTAAGCAGCATGCTCATAGGGTGAATATAAATACTTACCACCCAACTCTAGGCAAAAAATCCAACTAGATAATCAAATCCACAACAAGCACCAAAATGAAGGTCAACTAAACTAGAAGGATCAAAGTTGAACACCCTTCAACATGATGCACCTTATTCCTAGCACAAGCTCAAATATTCCACCTTGTTAGACTAATATACCTATCGATACTTATTTTTAATTTACGAGTTAGAAAACATGTTTCACCAAGTTTGCTTTTTATGATTTGTATGTATATGTGTGCTTGCTTTTGACTTGTATAAATTATATGTGGAATTGTCCACCATCATAACAAGTTGAATGAGCAACAAAGTTGCTTAGTATTTGTCTTTTTAGGAAATATAAAATTAGTAGTATTAAATTTTTTGATTTGTACAAAAATAAATATTACTTTTTTTTCTAGATTATTGTTATATAGTTTAAGATATTTGAGGTGATATAAATATTAGAGAAAAGTTACCCAATTAGAAAATTGGGTACCTCTTTTTTAAGAAAATTAAAATTGATAGCATTAAGTTTTTTTGTAAAATGTAAAATATTAGACTTTTAGATTGGTGTTACATAGTTTAGTATATTTGAGATGATACACAATGAATCATCAAGATGAATTAAGATGATTGAGCATAAGAGGGAAGTTATCCAATGATTTTACCAGTAATAACCTAAACTATTACTATTACCAGTATTAATAGTAATGATTTTACCAGTAATAACCTAAACTATTACTATTACCAGTATTAATAGTAAGTGCTTTTTCTTTTTATGTGTTTGGGTTTCTTGGCTGCTAGGCGGTCTATGTACTCTTTGTTACTATTACCAGTATTAATAGTAAGTGCTTTTTCACTGTGAAAAAAAAACCTAAACTAAAATGAAAAACTGGGTAAGCAAGCATAGAAAAGTAAGAATTAAATATGCAATTCAAAGATTAAAAAACACAATATTGATGACCAAATGTGGTAATAGTTAATTTTATTGTAAGAAAAATAACAATTTAAAAGGTGAAACCATAGTTACATGGTAAGTAACATGTGGATAAGAAAAAACAATATTCAATGTGTCGTTTTAGTTATATAAGTTTATAATATACTGTTATATTATTTTAATAGTAATGAATGGATTAAATAAAATGGTAAATATACAATTTATAAAGAGAAATGTGAATACATTGACATTATATAAAAATATGATATAAGAGAATTTGCATAAATATGAAAACATTGCAAATGTTATTTATATAATAAATTAATGTTGAAGCAATTAAAAATATTCTTACAAAGATACTTATGTTTTAGTGTATTGTGCTTTAGTGTGTTGGATAAGAATGTGAGATTTATTAAAACACAACGATGTCTATGCATTGAAGATTGTGAGATTTATTAATATTAAATAGGTACTTAATATCAAAGATATTAAATGCATAGTAGTTATTCAAAATTTTACAAATTTTGAATTATCAACTAAAAGGCATATGTATATATGTGTAAAAAAAATCGTTGACCACTTAAAAATTAATAAAATTTTATATACTTAACATAGTATAATAAAAATATATGTCATTACTTTATAAGAAATAAACATGTATCTTGATTATATTATAAAACATGTTCATACAAAAATATCTATCACTATTATATAGTGCATAAGTTTGTGTATTGTAATAGATGTAAATTAAAGCAAATTCATTTGAAAAAATAACACACTATGTAATTTTAGTAAAGATTAACACATATTGTAATATTAAAAAATATTAAAAATTTATTATACAAATTTTTTTAGAATTTTTAAATGTAATTTAAAGATTGAAATAAAAATAAAATGTTAAAAGAATTTTAAAAATAAATAAAGTAAAGTTGATAAAATCTAACGAGTATAAAAATCATGAAACGTGAATCATTTTCTTTAATTTTCTATATTTTATTAACAATTTAAAGAATATATTAATATTTAATAACATGTTGAAAAGAACTAAAAAATATAAGAAATTTGAAAAATTTTATCAATAATACTATTTATCATATATATATTTTAATTTCAAGATAAATACTACCATCAACTATATAAATTTTTTAATTTTACTTTATGAAAAATATCACAATAATACACCATTTCTCATATAAACAAAAATTAGTAGATTCACATGAGAGAATTTTATTACATCAAAGTAAATTTGAAAACGACACTTCCTCCAAACCAATCACATTACTTTTTTGTCGGCACTTCCTTCGTAGCTTTTTTGTTTTATCGATAATGACGGCTTATACATTATCTTATAAAAAATGATGATCTTATTTATTAAATACGTAGCATTTGGCAAAATTTTTAATATTTACTTTGGCAGGGCAGGATCGGACGGAAGAAGCAGGACCGGATTGACGCGTCAGGCGAGGGAAGAAGGGCAGGACGGACGAACATTAAATTTGACGGGACAAAGGCCACTACCATGATATACATATTAATGTGGAGTATACATATGGCATCATTAGAATAATATTTATTTTTAAATTTTCAATATATTTTAAAATTCTGATAAATAAATCTTACAGCACGGTAAATTAGTTTTGTCATAAGTTTTGTCCAATCAGAAATCAGTACTATAGATTTTGTCTAATCAAAAAGTAGTAATATGCTATTTTAATTTTTTTTTTTCAAATATTTAATTTAATATACAAATTTTATGAAAACTATGAAAAAACTATAGAAAAAAATTTTGTAAAAAGGAAAAAAAACAAAAGTCAAAAAAATTTGTCTTCTCAACAAATGCTATATACTCTGCCTTCGGCAAGTATAATAAAATGATATATAATTAATAATATTAAAAATTCATATTTATAAAACATAAAAAATTTAAAACTTTCCTTTAATTTAAATAAATATATTAAATTTTTTTAATGAACTAGTAAGCAAATTATGAAAACTTGTCAGCCAAATGTGTCTTTCTATTCTTGAAAACCCGTTGTGGTCATTGTGCTTATGCCCATTGTCTTGACTTGATACAAGTGATCTTTAAAAAAAAATAGAAAATTAAAAAGTTAATTTAAATTAGTTTAATTATTTCTGAGGTATATTGTTTAAAAAGTTAATTTAAATTAGTTTAATTATTTCTCAGGTATATTGTTGATATAGAGATTATAAGTCATAGATTTTTTATTTAGAAGGTTTGGGAATGAAAGGATCGGTAAGTTTTTTTTGTTTTAAATATAGTTTAGTGGATTATTTTGAAGGAGGTTTTCATTATTTTTTTCGACTTTTGTTAAGTTATCAACATTTTTTTTTCTTTAGAAAATAAAATTGCAGATTATTTATATTATAAATTAATCACATTGTTTAGAGAAAGTTGTACATATACGATATAATTGTATCATGTAGTTATAGTTGGAAGTTGTACTATCTTTAAGGCTCTTATAGGTCATGTACAAAAAATGATAAAGAGTCCTGCATTTAAAACCTTGTACAAACCCTTCATATTGTGGATCATGAAACCCAAAGAGTATAAATCTGATTTTTGCAGTGATTACCAAACAAAAAGTGGCTTGTGATCCCCCAGCCATAGGAGAGTTCCTTAAGTTTGTACTTGTTGTAGAAAATACCTCATCTAGGGTCAGGTCTCGGATCATGCTCCATGAGTGTATCATTGTCCATTTCCCAATGTTGCCATATACCATCACCCACCTGCAAGCCTGCCTTGGACAACTGATCTTCCAAGGTATTCCTCTCTCTATAAATGTGATGGGATTTGATTTCCTAAAACAAGCCAACAATGCAGATCAAGTTGTCATATATGGGCCTCAACATAATATTTTTGGGAGGCCTTTTCATGCTTAATTAATTGATCAGTAATTTGGAATCCCCAAATACATGTAGTCTCTTGTACCCCCTTGACATAGCTAGCAACAATATTAATTTTAAGGCCATCATTTGAGCTTTGTTATTCGTACTAAGACCAATTCCAGTTGAAAACTTTTTCCACTATGCATCAAAGATACATAAAATGCCACCTACCCCTCCCCTGGCAAGGAAGCCTAATTGGGACGCTCCATCAAAGTAAGACCAACTACCATATCTATCGATAATTTCCTCAACAACCCTTCTCACTTTTGGTGGTCCATCATACTGTGGGAAATGACTAAAAATGGCAAGGGATTTTGAAGCAAATACATAAGGAGCAATAGTGACCTCTTCGAAGATGGCTTTATTCCTAGCAAGTTAGGCCCCTCAGATGAATATAGTAGGTAAAGCTAAATAGTCTTTATATCCACTATATTAACCTAAGCATTTAGATCCCCTTCCAGCTCCTGTCCAATCCAAGTGAATTAGATTCTCTTTACCATTGAAGCATACTCCCACAACTTGACAATATATGGACAATTGATAAAAAGATGTGCAATGTTCTCATTATTTTCTTTGCATAGTGGACACCTACTTGAGCCCACCGAGAATCTTTTGATCATTGAATCCTAGACATGAACTTTATCTAAAAGTGCAAGCCATATAAAAAAAAAAAATTTAGAGGGAACTTGAGGTTCCGTGTCATAGAAGTACACCGTGGGGGGTCTCATAAGTCTTCTTATTCCTAGATAACCCAGTAGCCTAAGCTAGGAGAAGTGAACACGTGAAGAGTGAGCCTTGGTAAGGTTGATGGGAGCATAAGTTGAATAATACTTGTATAGGTTGGGAGTTAAAAACTTAGGTTAAAAGAAGGAATAAGATAAATAATAACAAGGTCCAAAAAGGTCAAAAGATAAAGTAACTGAGGTCGAAGGTTTCAATAAAATAAAATAAAAAAGAAATTTAGGATAAAACTAAACGGTCCAAAAAATAAAATAAAATAAACTTTATTAATAAAATCATAAAGTCTTTATTAATAAAATCATAAAGATTTTATTAATAAGACTAAAAATAAATATTTAATGAATTTATCATAAAGTGAAAGTCCAAAGGTCCAACATAAAGTAAATGGACCAAAAACATAAGTGGGTCAAGGGCCCTTTAACAAAACATAAGGTAACTATAATAATACATGGTCCAATGGTCTTTAATAAACCATTAGGTAAAAACACTCCATAAAATAGGAGTCATCAAAGTCAAAGGTGCACACAAGTGAGACTGCTAGGACCAAGTAAGAATAGGACCATGAGCTAACAACCACAAGATCAAAGTGGACAAGCAATCAAATAGGACCAACAAGACCAAAAACTTTTCTCTTTCTCGAGATACATAGTTTATATATTTTGTCATCATCGTATAAGGGAGAAGATCCAAATGGATGGTACAATCCTTTTGTCCTTAACACTGCTCCTAAGGGTTAGGTACTAGAGACATCATCAAGGGGTGGCCAGTCCCTTGAAAAGCAACCTAGCAATAACCGATTAGGAGAGAGGACATCAATGTATTCCATTCTTAATGAATGGATTTGAGCCTTAGGTTGAGTTTCAGTCTCACACTGAATCAGGTTGATCAATCTTTGGACCCTGAACGAGTCCTCCATTCTCTCGCAGAATGGTTCTCAGTACTAAGCTGAGTTTCAGTCTCACACTGAAGGTTGATGAACTACCTGCAGGACCTACTTGGACATCGTGTCCCTGGTTCAAGACCAGAATATATCTCTGCCTCTACCTGCAGTCTCTACTTGGACATCGTGTCCCTGGTCCCAAACCAGAATACCCTAGAGGCATATAGGGGCCCTAGCCACATGCTATGGGCTTTGCCATGGCATCAATCTACTTGGTCCTAAACCAAGAACCCCAGGAGACAGCTAGGGGCCCTAGGGTACCTTCTAGGGTCTTACTCTTTACTCTACCTGGTTAAATTGACCAGGAACCCTAGTTAACTGAATATGGTATCATTCTCTCTAAGAATGGGTCTCGCAAATGCACTAAAAAATAACACTCCCTCTCAACAAGAGAGGCATTCTCAGCAACACTAAGCTTGTCAAAGACAGAGGCTTAGTCAACACAACTTACAACTACACCATGTCCTTGTCATGGTGAAACAACCTGTCATAGAATACAGGATTTTCTGAGGGCTTCAAAGAGCTCTGAATGTCAGCAAACACCTTGATCTTATAGATCCACTTGGAAGTTACACCTGACTTCCCTTGTTGTTTGAGAAACACTTTCCATATATCATTATCCATTTTCAACTGGAAAGCATTGTTCCAAACTTGAGGTTTGGCTAACTCCACATCAGTGGTTGAACTTGAATCAGTGACATGGCTCCCACTGGAGCAACCTTGGAACCCCACAAAAGGTTCCTTAGTGAGATCAACTGAAGGCTTCTTGGCCTTCTCCCTCTGTTTCTCTGAATGAGAAGTCTCATGGACTTCTATGTCTGAGTCACTATAAGACTCCCTCTTGATCTCTAAAACTTGAAAAGGGTTATTCATTAGAGCTTTAACAACATGTCCTGAAACCTTGTAAAGGTCCCCCTCACGAACACCAATTTCAATAGCTGAGCTCATATTTCCACCTTTAGTCCATACTAAAGCCTTTCCTTCTGAGAAGGCTATAGAGAACCCCTTGTCTTCTAAAGTTGCCACTGAAAGAACAATCCTCTTTAAAATAGGAACATATAAAATTTCTTCAACATGAATTAACGTACCTGAATCAAGATTTAAGGCTGTTGAACCAACTCCTTTTATTTCAAAGGTACTTATGTTTCCCATCTCCACTTTCTTATTGAACTTCTTGGCCTTGTAACCCACAAGAGCCTTTTTGTATCCAGTCATATGCTTGGTGGCCCCACTGTCAATCCACCATGAGTCTGTTGAGTTGGAGATGGAACCTGAGAGTGCTGAAATCAAGTAGTATTCTCTTTGATCTTTTTCTTTGGTCTCAGTTTTAGATTTCTTTTGTTGAGGCTCTTCTTCTTCTGTAGCAGTCGAAGCATGATGCTTTCCTTTATGCCAATTCTTGTTAGGGGGATTTCTACAAACGTTTGCATAAGGACCAACCTTGTTACATTTAAAACATCTTACTTTTGACTTATAAGAGGGCTTACCTTGAGGTATCTTACCTTTGTTCTAGTGTTGAGGGAAACTTCTTTCTTTCCTTGTCTTGGAAGTAAGAGCAAGATTCTTTTCATTTGGAGGTCCAGATCTACTCTGGATTATGCCTTCTTCTTCTAGGCAATCATGCTACAACCTATCAAAGCTTGGTTGTGTTTCTCTTCCATTCACTGCTGAAAGAAATGTCTCCCAAGATGTAGGAAGACCATATACTGTTGTTTGCACAAGATCATCATCATCTACTTCAACTCCAATTGCCATGAGTTAATCTTTTAACTAAGCAATCTTTGAGAATAAGGAGGCAACTGATTCCTTTTCCTCCATTTTCAATGAACGAAGTTGCTTCTTCAAGACCCTCTTCTGAGTAGGTGCCTTCTTCTCATAGAGATTTGCTAGGGCATCAAAGCATTCCTTAGCTGTCCTTAGAGGAGCTATTACATGCATCAAATTATCTTTAACTAAGTCAAAGATGACCCTCTTCGCTTTAGCTTGTTTCTTCTTAAATGTTGCACTTCCTTGAGCTGTTGTGGGTTCTTCCACAACCCTAGTGACCAATTCATCCAAGTCACTTTCCTCCAAAATATTTAAGACCCTAGCCTTCCATGCATTGAAGTTGGAGGCTCCCTCAAGCCTATCTTCTGATTTTACTGAAGGAGTAGTCATCTTAACTTTTACTTGTCAACTTGAAGAGTGAGCTTCTGTGAAGAATGGATCTTGTCTTAGGATCGATGCAATTTCTGTTGGCTGAAAAACAGAGTTAGCTACATCCTAAGCTCTGATACCATGTTGAAATTGCAGGTTAGATACATTTTTATCACACATAATAAACTTGATACAAGAACATGTAAACAATTGTACTGCTTAATTAAATTTAAACTGAACAAAAACAGAAATAACATAATTTTCATCTCTTTCAACTTAACGCTCCATTTGGTCACTGCATTAGAGTTGGTCCTCAAGAATCATCAAATACTAAGTTCAGAAAAATAAATCTCAAATAACATTTACAACAAAATAACCATGTACAGGAGAAACTGTATTAAAGAATTATAACCATTATTTGGATCCAACTTATACTCAGATAGTTCTGAGTTTGATCTTGTCACTGAAAGGACAAGTCAAACTGGTTAAACCATATGCGTACCTTGAGAGAGAGAGAAGGTTTAGGTAGAAATAAACAAACCTCAGGTTCTTCAATCAATTAGCAGTGCAGGCATAAAATCAAGCAAGTGACAGGGGTAAAAGAAACACACAGGTGCTGCAGACTTCAAAAGGAAAGCACGTAAGCAATCACCCACTCGTAAGAACTCACATAGAGTTCAATCGTAGAGACAGGTCTATAGATAAGACCGTAAGCACTCACCCATGGATCTCACACAGAGATCAAGCACAAGAAAGAACCAGAGACAGGTCTAAGAAAGAAAACACAGAGATGAAAAGAAAACCCGTGAGGGAGCTGGCCATGGACAAAGTGAGCCGTGAACAGGATAACGGTGAGAGAGTAAACCATGGACAGAGATCCAAGCAACAAACTCGTGGCCTTGTTGGGGAACCAACAAGAGACATAACACACATGATAAGCCTAAAGAATTCGACCAACAACAGTGAAATTCCCTACAAAGGGGATATCCTTATGGTGCCAAACATGAAGCTTTCTCTTAAGCCTCTAAAGAAACCAATCCCACATAGATACTAGCAACAAACCAACCCCAAAATGGATACCTAAATATTGAACAAGCAATCCAGGGTGAATATGAGACTAGGCTACATGAATCCAATTTGGTGGTGCATCCAACCCAAATAGCCAAAAAATCTATTTTGTCAGCACTAACCACAAAACGTAAAGAAGAACAAAATGTATCCAAGCATGTGAGAACCCATCATCTAAATCACATCACCCCTTCACTTAGAGGAGATAATCATCTACAAAATGGCTATTAGTCATCTCTAAACCATCCATCAATAAAATACCACAAACATACCCTGCAATATAGGCAACCTCAAATAAGTAACCCAAAGCATCTCCTATCAACACATACAAATAAGATCCCAATGGGCATAACTAACGAATGGACCGATGTAAGAAGATCTATAGGGACAAGGCATTATTGGAAAAAGAAAATTTTGGAGCATTGGTGAAGAGGGTGTTCACTGTGGCAACACAATAGGGTCCAAAACCCATGCAAGATAGCATCTTCAAAATAAAATACCAATCAACCCAATCATAATCCTTGTCAAAGACAATTTTAAAAATAAGGGACTAGTCTCCCTATCTCACACCATAGCCTCCCATATGGAAACCATAGCATTAAGAATGAATATCCCCTAGAAAAAACCAATCTACTCATGATTATGCACAACATATATAGCAATTGAGTGTATCCTGAAAGCTAAATCCTTAGCCATGATTTTATAAGAAATTGTGAGCAAAGTGATAGGACACCAACTACCAACGGAATATCTAGCTACATATTGGGGAATAAGTTTGGCCAACACCTTATTGAGAAAATATCAGAGATGACATGAAGCAAACACTTCAAAATCCAATTAACATAAATCATCACCATTGGTGTCCCACATAGCGTTGTATAACTCACAACAAACACCATCCATACTTAGTGAATATTCATTCTACATGGGATTCAAAGTAGCATAAATCTCCTCCCTAAAAAATTATTTATCCAGCCTATCCCAATCGCGACTAGAAACCTTGTTGGGGACAACACTACAACAAGCATCTCTAACAACCACCACTTCATTTGATAAAGCATAAGGAGCAAATATATTTTGAAAATGGGAACTAAACATACCTATAACCTCATAATGGTCCTCAACACAAGAACTATCAACCCTATACACAAACCAAGCTCCCGTTCAGTAGACACATTCCTCTTGATGAAGTCGATTAAATGGAACTTTGATCCCTCATCCCCCTCCTAAACTCACTTATGAATGAAATTGAGCACCCTTTGAAATATAGTCATATCCTCTATTTACAACCACAACGAACTATGCATCCTCTTCTTGAAGAGTCACAATATGTAGATCCTCTTCAAGAAAAATTTGAACCTACTCAAGCCATTGTTGAGCCATGTGCAACTCCTTTCGTCACCTCTAAGCCACCATCCTACCCCAATCTCTCATAAAATTAACATTACAAAAAACAATGGTCTCCCACCAAAGGATCCACTTATAAACACCAATCAACCTATTTGAGAGATTCCACTCTCGAAACTATGGCTTCAATGTCCTTTTACTCCAAACGGGACACATTCAACTTGAACAAAGAAGAAGGTGAATCAATTAAGTGACCCGATGAAATCATGGTCTAAATCAATATATGAGCTTACTAAACATGTCACATCCGCAAGGCGAAGTATGCTTGGAAAGGCCATATACTCTAAGTACCATAAATTCAATCTAGTCAAGCCTAACCCCTTTCTTCACCTAGTCTATATTTATTCGAAGTGAACCGACTACCATAATCATGCCCCTTTTGTTTCCAATTGAGGTAAAAAATTTGAAGAGGGTCCTTACAACAACACCAAGTGTGCTTCTCTAAACCACTAATCAAAGAACTTGTGTGGTATTCCTTGTTAGCTAAAACAAAACATTCAGAGAAAAACATAGAGAATATAGTTGTGGAAATAAAATAAACATAACAAGACAAATGGAAATATAGATATGGAAAGAAAATAAATTGAACCAAAATTGAGAAATAACAACAGTAAGCAAATATTTATCATTATTCAAAATTCTATATAATGTTCACTTGGGTCTTATAAGGGGCAACCTCCAACATGAGTAGAGTTACAAATATAATAATATTCACTTGAAAACCTTTTCTCCAAGTCTATTCACTTGAAAACCTACTACATGCCTTCTACTAGAATACTATTTTTAATCAACCAAAACCTTAAACACCTAGTGGACTTCCATTGATGAGGCCTTAACCACTAACTAGTGGACCTTATCTAATGAGGCCACTTGCATTTATTGATTTCACTCTCTACTACCTCATGGGACCTTATTTAATAAATATGGACCTCAATACATTAAGTAACAATTTATTCCACTAACTAGGGGAGTTAGGGTGGGACCCTAACATGCCCTCCCCCTTACAAGGAAGTTGTCTCCTCTAGGCTGGAGAATATATATTGGATTACATGTATAAGTATCTTTAAGGTGTGTATCCTTTTATGGTTCTAAACTTCATGGATAATGTGTTGGCAAAGATGGCTCTCATGTCTGTTCAAAATGACCTCAAGTTGCAACCAAATGGAACCCTCATCCAATTCTGGAAGGCAAGTTTGAAGTCTACAATTGGAGAATTAGACTTATATGTTTGGGTATAGAATAGGGTCCATATAATCTAGGAGCTAACTTCTAGTGGCTCTTCTCCTTGAGTGAGTTTGGCTTATAGGTTTGGAGACACAATAACACTTGATCCCCTTCATTAAAGTGGTGTTCATAGTGATGTTGATCAACTTTTTTCTTCAAGTAATTTTGATCCAACACCAAATTATCTTTGAGGGTATGACAAATTTTATCACAGGATGTCAGGGTGTACTCCACCTTTGAAAACTTGGAGATGCATGTTAAGTATGAGATTACTAATGGGGGTTGTTTTCCATAGACTTTAGTAAAGGGGATCATTTTAGTAGCATCATGATAGGTGGGATTGTACCACCATTCGACTAGGAGTAACCACTAGACCCATTGGGATTTCCTTTCCAAAGAAAAGCAATGTAAATAAGTTTCCAAACATTTGTTGACTGCTTTTGTCTAGCCATCAGTTTGGGGGTGATATGCGGCATTGGGATTCAACTGGGTACCCTGAAGCCAAAATAAATCCCACCATATATTGTTGGTGAAGGTGGGATCACAGTCAATCTCAATGGATTAGGCATGCCATGCAATTTAAAAAATTCGTCCATAAAGACATGTGATACTATGGAGGCCTTGAATGGGTGCTGTAAGGTATATACATGAGCATATTTAGAAAGGAAATTGACAATTATCATTATCATTGGTTTGTTGTCATATTTTGGTAACCCAATAATGAAATCCATAGAAATGTAAACCCACATAGTTGCAAGCATATGTAAGGGTTGTAAGGCTCCCACAAGATTTACTATTTTCCCTTCATGTCATTGGCGAGTATCACATTATACCAAAAAGGTGCATATATCCTTCTCCATGCCTCATGTTTGAGGAAAATTGTTCCTAATGGCTAGGGTTAAACCACCAACAAATTGAGAGCAAAGAATAGAAACACCACTTTCCTATTCAACTAGTTAATGAAGAGTTAAGCAAAAGAGACGATTGAGAAGTACCTTTGGCTAGGTGGCTAGCCTTCTTGCTGAAATTCATTGATCCAAGATTGAATCATTGTTGCAAGTCAATTCCACATGAAACTTGCACACATGTCAACAAGAAATCCTTCTCAAATCCATTTAACTCTTAATTGAAATAATCAATAACAATGCAAAATTCATTACTAACTAAAATAATTAACTTTCAAGAAAAATTAGTTCCTCCACTAAATACATCAATCAATGTATAAAACAACACAAGAATTTGGGGTGGGGGGAAGAAGGGAGATCTTCCCTTTATTATAAGAAGGGACAACAAAAGTAGTTATACACATGATTTTTTGTTGTAGCATCTCCTTCATCAAGTTCTAGATTCCTCTCGATGAGAACGTTAACAAACCACCAATTCACCATTGCCTTTCAATCTGAAAGGGGAGGGATAGTTATGGAAATTAAGGTCCCAACTCAATATTGAAGAGTCAAATAATTAGAAACTAGGGTTTCTAATGAAAATGGGAATGTAAAAGTCATGAGCATTCACAACTTGATTCCTTGATCATGAGGGTACAATACCAATTGGGTGTCTCTTCTCCAACGCAGTGCCTCCTTTTATACTTGTAGAAAGTCATTTAGGCAATTGGTATGGGCCATAACCGTGTTTAGGTGTATGGACAGCAAAAAACCCTCTCAAGAGAGCACAATTAATGTGCTTTTTATTTTTTTGCAATTTTGGAAATGCCCCTGTGTGTTGCTTTAAGGAAACACGTGGGGCCTTGGGAGTTGCTAAAGGGAAACTTAAGAGGACTAAGCAAAACTTCATTTTTTAGAAGAAACTTCAATGTTTTAATGGTTCAGAGAGCTAATGGCATGTTTTAGGTAGTGGTGGACCTAATAATGCTATAATAGATGCCCCCTAATGTATGACGTCAAAAGAGTAAATAATGGCCAACATACATTATAAAAGGAATGGAAGTCCAATGAGTGGAACCAAGCATAATGCACTAAAAACTGGAATAGAAAAGGCACCTGCAAACAAAAACAAAAGTATCAAACTACTCTCTTCCTCGAGGCAAGCATACACATACTCAAGTGGAAAACAAGCATGGCCACCAAATCAAGTACACTACAAATCCATGTCAAATACAAAATCATGGCCACAAAAAAGATAGATGGTGGGTCCATGTCAAGTATAGATCGTAGCCACAAATATATACAAAGAGGATCTATGTCTTAGTATATAATAGGAGAATGTCTAATGATGAATACAATCAGAAACTAATCCTCCCATCAAGTACCAATGTCATATAATTGTGTGATATGGTTTGTACAACTTAAGCAACAATAAAGAGAAAAATGCTACTAGAAGACCAAGGTCTTCAATCCAAATCCACCGAAATGATTTGAAATTAAGCATGGAAAAAAATATTTGATTACCAATCATTAATAGATACCATTAAAAATGCAAGACAACCACCAATAATGATAATGAGTTTTAAGATACACCAATACAATCTTGCAACAAATGTGAATTAATAAATTGACGTTGAACACTTACTAAAATCTATAAAGGTACATTTCTCTTCCATGCATATGTGTATTTGCATTGGAGGTACCATCATGCTAATAAAGTTAAATCCCAAATGTAAATGTAAGGAGTGTGAACTTTCATTTTCATCATATTGTTATTATTGTTGTGGATTGTAAGTTTTACAGAGATAAAATAAGCCGGATTGGAAGTTCTTAAATGCCTATAGCAAAGGTTGCATGTATAAAGTTGCATCTTTGAAGCGTTGCCCCCATTGAGTTGCAATAGAGCTTCAATTTAAAAATGGAGTTAACTCGTTGCCATGTAATATTCTTAACTATGTAATTTGTTCTGAGTTATTTTCATAACTCTATTTCATATTAATAAAACAACATTAAGAAATTATAAGTTGATTCACTTTGGAAATATTACACGATAAACAAGTTCATATCTGTATTTATCATTCATGATATCTCACATATGATATTTCACAATGGTTTTTTCACTTAGATTGCGATCATGATATTTTACAATGTTTTTTTTTCACTTAGTTTGCATTTTTTTATTTGTGTTGTAATATTTATAATTTAAAATAATATGGTTTATTTTATTCCTTTTATAGAAGTGAGTATTTTTTCTATTGAGAATATAACTATGGTTAGGTAAAATTGCTTTAAAATCTAGTTAGACTAATCTAAAGTTCAAGTTAAGTTGACACAAAGATGTTATGTATTGGTTAAATCATTGAGAAATTAATGAAAATGTCACTTTACAAAATATAGCTAATATTAAAAATATTATTACATCAAAGTTTAAAGAGAAACTCTGGTGTGATAAAAATTTAGAGATTAAGAAAAATTAAGATATTATAAAGAGGTCATTGACCCTAATCTAGAAAATAAAAAACATCTCTATGTTTTAACTGACATAAAGAAGAAAAACAACATAGAAAAACAATTTTTTCTTAGAATGTTCTACCTACACCCACATTAGATCCCAATTTCAAATTGTTTGTTACAATACAAACATGCCTAGCCTTCAAACTTTTCAAAATTATGGTAATTTAGGAATGCTCCTCTTAAAGTTTTTTTAACACAATAATAATTCTAAAGCAAACTAAGTAGATCTTTACCTTTTTTAAGATTTGATAAACCAAAATTGTTCTCAATAGGCGTTCTTCTTCTTATCATCATCAATAACATTATTCATAAAAAATATATACATAATTCTTAATTTCATTTTAAAAGAAAAAATTACTCACTATAAACAAGCGTGAAGGCTCTTCACTTCATCATTAAATAAAATTTAATATTTCATTTTTCTTTTTTTTTTAAATCTATACCTAAATTTAAAATATATATATGTATTTCTTAAACAATTTTTTTTAAGAAATTACATACAATTTATAGAACATTAATTTTTTTCAAAAAAATTATACAACATTAATTTTTTTCAAAAATATTATAAAACATTTTATAATTAGCATTCTAAGAAATATGAAATTAACTAAAATTATACACTAAAATAAATAAATATAAATCTTTAAAATCTTCCATTTTTATTTACTAACTCTGGATGAACATAAAAAAACAAAATTAAAAGATTATGAAAAGCAAACAGAAATCTAATATCAAAGGCTAGGCCACTCTCGTGACAAATAACTGAAGATGTCTACTAGGGAGTACATACATGCATGAGTCAGATATAATATCTAAACGAACATTAAACGTATCCGTTGTCGTCTAGTCCGGTTAGGATACCTGGTTTTCACCCAGGCGACCCGGGTTCAAATCCCGGCAACGGAACGATTAAAGGTTTTGCCAGGAAGAGATCCCGGCAACAAGAGCAATAGATAATATGGAGTGAGTAGTGTTGTAGAATTATAACAAGGTTGGGAGGTATACACAAAGGCTGTTTTGTTTTGAAAAACGGTTTAGTCCTAGTATTGAATATTTCAACCTCTTAATTGACAGGGAAGAGATAATAGTATTGAATATTTCAACCTCTTAATTGACAGGGAAGAGATAATAGTTGGATATTTTTATTGTGTCCCATTTTGATTGAAATAGTTTATGATTGTAAAATCTTGTTAGAATGTTGAACAAACAATACATAGTATCTATGGTGAATCTTGTTAGAATGTTGAACAAACAATACATAGTATCTATGGTGGCCCTTTAGGTTATATAGATTTTCACCCATTTAACTTATTCAATGCCAATGTTGCCAATGAGAAAAAAAAGTAATATTCCTCTCTCTGTTGCCAATGAGAAAAGAAGTAATCTTCCTGTTGCTAATGTTACAAATGAGAAAAGAAGTAATCTTCCTATTGCCGCCCCGGTTCTGTTTAATGAATGTCTACGTGTTGTCTCTCTCTTTACGCTTTCGCTATTAGGGCTACAGCTTGAGGAGAGACCACTCGGTCATTCAAATTTTAAAGTTTTGGGAGGTTTACTATTCTTAAAGGAAAGAATATTATTTCTAAGTCACAAAAGACATTGCCAAGTGGTAACTAAAAGATCTAAAAGGATAAAGTATCAAAGTAATGTTCAATGAAACCAATGTGGCATGTTGAACATTTTGAAAGTTAGAATGTCAACAAACTTGGTCACTTAATTTTTCAATGTTTTGGGAGATTCTATATCCTTAAAAGGAAAGAATGCTAGTTCCAAGTCACAAAAACAATTATAAATGACATTGAAAAGACCCAACTAAAAGATAAAGGTTTGCAATGTTTTGGGAGGTTCAATATTCTTAAAGGAAAGAACGCTAGTTCTAAGTCACAAAAATGATGACAAGTGGCAAAGGAACCAACTAAAGGATCAAGTATCATATTAATGTTCAATAAAACCAATTTGGTATGTTGGACATTTTGAAAGTTAGAATGTTGAATAAACTTGGTCATTCAATTTTTCAATGTTTTGGGGGGTTCAATATCCTTAAAGGAAAGAATGCTAGTTCCAAATCAAAAAAACAGTGACAAGTGGCATTGAAAAGAATTCAACTAAAGGATACAGTTTTTCAATGTTTACGAAGGTTCAATATCCTTAAAGGAAAGAAGGCTAGTTCCAAGTCACAAAAACAGTGACAAGTGGCTATGAAAAGGACCCAACTAAAGGATAAAGTATCATATTAATGTCCAATTGTTAACACCAGAATTTGTACACCTTGCACATCACCTAGCCTCATCAAACCTATACGTCATTAACCACTTTCGTTTCCATCACATGGACCTTCACTTATCCAAAATACTTAAGTCAAGTATAAAGGGCTATTTTAAATATTAAATTGATTCATTAAACCCAAAAATTATGAGTCATATTGCCCAAATGACATTTTGGATGTTTTCCTTTTCACAAAAAAGGAAACTTGGCACTTGCCCAAAAGATGGATACGGATACCAAAAAGTAAGCAGAAAGAAAAAGAAACTCCAAAAAATGAAAAAACCAAAAAAGGAAAATCTAAACTTGATCCTTATCTCTCCATCCTACCTATGGTACCTATATAATAACCATGAAGGTCCCCCATTTACATAGAACTTCTCCACTCATTGCCTATATCGTTACTCTACCGAAATCTCCATTTGATGTCTGAACCTCCCTTAGCATTCATTCTTCACCTTTGTTGGAGATATGCACCTTGTGACGAGTGGTCGGATAACATCGGGTTGTTAGGAGACCAAGAGCATCCTTCTTCAGAAAGCTGTAGGCCCCCCCGGCACTACTACTCTAAGGTAACCCTTGGTTCATGTACAACTTATTCTTTAATGAAAAGAAAACCATTCTTTGATTTGTCCAATGTGTGTGTTAAATAAAGTATCTGATATTAGCTTAGATTTATTTTATTGTTCTTAATCCTGATTACTTGCATGTTTAGTGTAGTTTTAGTTTAAGCTTATTAATTGTTAAATTTTCCTTCTTGAACTACTACTAATGTTTCCATAAACCTTAGTAGGTGCCTTTTCGCACATTCTAATTTGCAAAAACCAGTAACAGTTTTGGCGAATCCATTGGGGATCGTTCTCAGAATCTCTGGTTTCATAGACCAACTTTTCTATTTAGTTTTAACAGTTCTGGCGACTCCATTGGGTTCGATTTCTATCGATATTTGGTTCTTTTCGACCATCTTTTCCATTTAGTTTTTCAGTTTGTCTTGTTCTACTGGCTTGATTTTATATTTTTCTGCTATTGCATGTTAGCTTGGGATCAAAAAATCGGCTTGGTCCTACCTTCCCAGACTCTTCAAACATTGTGTTTGTTGAGTTTTCCGTCACACATGTTGGCCACTTAAGTGCAACCCAGGTTGTTAGACCCGAAGTGATACTGAGAGGGGGGCGTGAATCAATATCATGCACTTCTTATTCTTTTAAACATTTGTTATACCATGTCATCGTACATTAACAAATATACATCATGAATTACAAGCAATATCCAATACAAAGAACACTGCGCAAAGAATGAGTAGAGAAATCTTATATAAAAATCTCCTTATTACAAACAATGTTGGGAGACACCAATCTCCAATACAAGTGTGAGCACCAACTCATTGGTTTTGCTAACACCAATCAAACAGGAACACCAATCCCTTGCAAGCACCAACTTGTTGTTTTACAGGCACCAACTTGTGAGGACACCAATCCTCTTATGAGCACCAACTCGTATCAGCAAGCACCAACTTGTTGTTTTACAAGCACCAACATGTGAGGACACCAATCCTCTTATGGGCACCAACTCATATCAGCAAGCACCAACTTGTGCGGTCAAGCACCAACCTGAGCTGCCAAGCACCAACCTATGGATGACACCAATATTTTGTCCTTGCCCCATCCAACCACCCATATATAGATTTGTTGTTGTTGTGTACTTTGTTCACAAGCCTCTCCGCACTTCCCAAATTGTTTCCTCTCTTCTGCGCAAATTGTTGAACAAACTATACTTCACGTTTCCAACTCTGTCTGTGCAATCATTCATTGGATCCTTCTGTGCATATGTTCCTTGTGTTCTTCTCAAATGCTCCTCATACTTTCTGTGCAACTGCACCTTGAATTTCTCCTCGATCTATAACCTTGTGCACTTCCTCAAGTCATACTGTAATTGATTCCCCTGAGCATTTCATTTGTTCCCCAAAGCTTGCAATTTCATAATACTATATCTTGCGCACACAAGCTTCACAAATACACATCAAAATTCTTCTTATTTATACTGAAGTTGTTTAATTGAAATGTCCACAAGTTGGGGTTTCTCCAAGTCGGTAAAATCCCATCTTCCTTTCTTCTCGGTCAAGTTTTCCATCCCTCTTATTCTTTCGTTGGTGCACCCATTTGTATATTTGCTGAATTCACAGTAATTTAGCCACTTGTCCTTATCTTGCACCAACTTGGTGGGTCTTGCGCACAAGAGTTCCATAACTTGGTGGGACTTGCGCACATACAAACTTATTTTGCATATTTCTTCAAACTGGCTTCGTGGGACTTGCATACCAGAGTGCCATAAGTTTGTGGGATCTGTGCACTTACAACCTTATCTTGTATATTTCTTCAAAATGGATTCTAGACTTCAATGCCATCACAAAGTTCAACAATCTCTTTGAGTTTTGGTAAGACTTGTTGAGGCTTGCGCACATATTTTCTATATACTTCTTCAAACTGGTATTAAGACTTCAATGTCATTAATGGGTTCAACAATCTCCTTAACATCAATGGCAACACCAAGCTCAACAAACTCCCCCTTTGGCATCGATATCAACACCAAGTAAAGTTGAGCTTCCTCTTCATGTTGGTTCTTCATTGAAGTCTTGTATTGTACAATCGTCTTTGCATATTTACTTGCTACTTTCTCCCCCTTAGACATCAATGGAAAGGGAATATTCAATTATCTGCAATCTGTATGCTCCCCTTGCACAGTTGCAACCTCTCCCCCTGAACTTATGCTTTGGTTCTTGTCTTCCATTTCTCCTTTGTGTTGATTGCTTCTACTTTGCACGATCCCTTCATGTTGAACTCATCTAAATTCCTATGTCATTGCTTTTTTCCAATTGCTCCCCCTCAATTGTATTAATATTACTGCACTATACTGGATTCCCGTGTTGTCATACTGTTCTCCATCTTCATATGATTTGCACTTTTCACTGACACAACCAAGATTTGTAATGAATTGATGTGATTGACAAATCTACCAATTCGGGCAACACCTCACATGACGCAAGCTTGCATATTTCAACCTTTAAGAGGATAGAGAAGACGTCATCAAATCACTCATATGGAGCAATCAATTCAATCCCGTTTTTGTCTTTTTAGATTTCCCACAAGCATGCAAAATTATCAATGGGTGATGAATACATATCCGCGAATTTTACCAAATTTAGTATATGCATTTGACATCCATCAAAATCATCCAACAGTCGTCCCTGGTGAATAATTATCCTGCAAGTATTCGCTATGTTTTCCAACCATTCTTCAAGCCGTTAACCAATCACAATCCTTGTCAAGATGTATGAGCAACAAAAACCGGTTGGATCTTCTGCAAGCAGTCTTTCCACGATCTTCCAGGAACAAAGGATGGAATTCATCAAGCTCAAGAATGACCTGGAGAAATGGGACTCGAATCTCAAAGAGGTTGATGTCAAGGAATGATACGCACAGGTTTATGCAAATTAGAAGCATGCAGAAGAGATTTCATTTTGAAGAGTCGTGTTGATCAACTAGAGGCACATCGGAAATCCATTATAGATCTCTTGAAACAAGCTCGAATAATTCCAGCTATTTCATGCTTGGAGTAGCAGATGCATTAGCCTGACACGGAGCCGTGCTTGTCATCTCAGAAACGTGATGAGTGAATTTTGCACGGATGCCTCCTTTTAAGATGTACATTTTTGTAATTTGAAAATGAAATTTTGTAGACTATAGACGTGGATAGCCCTGTTATCATTGTCAACGATTTAGCTTATGTGATAGAGGTCCTTTTGAATATGTGTATCTCTTACCCTTGTAACGAAATCTCTTTTGAAAGTAATACAAGTTCTGACTATTGAAGAAATGAAAGTGTATTGTATCAGATTTCCCTGCACACACAATTAGTGTTTTGAATGTGGCTAATGATTTGTTGTATCGTTGAATAAAGCAATTTTATAGTTCAAATTAGTTTTTTTATTTTAAAATAATGATTGATTGTCCATCAATGCTGATATGTCGCTTTTAGATTCATCATTAGCTACTTCTGTTCTTTGTCACAATATTTTCTACGCAAAATCTTATGCAAATTCTTCTATCTTGACCTTCTGAATAATTGCTTTCATTGGTAGATTAAGAACTTTCCTTGTGTACCTACATCTTTATTCAATCCTCCACTTCCTTTTGCTACACGAATTGTCCCTATCACCCTCTTTGTTTCCCTTGCGCTGATCAAACTAGAGCTCATCCTCGATCTATGGCTAGGGTTTGAATTGAGCCTTGAATCATGCCAAACATTATTTCCTCTTCTTGTGCTATCATTTCCGCTCTTTCAATTGTTAGCAATTTCCTTGTATCTTCTCGCAAACCATCATGGTTCCTTTCTGCATGCATATCCTTCTGCGACACATTCTATCCTAACTTCCTTTGTATGTCTATACGATATCCTTCCTCTTTGGTTGCATGTTTAGAACATTTATTATCATTGTGCTAGTGATCCTTATGTAAGGTCAGATTTCATTCTTCTTGGCATTGTTCTTTGCTCCTTTTCTGCTAAATATTTGTTCGGTCTTTCTTATAGAAGGACCTTTTGGTTTCATCCTGTTGCACAGTCACTATCTTTTTTTTACAGTCTCGAGCTTTATGCCCATAGTTGTGACAATGATATCATTCAATGTTCATCTCCAAAATTCTAAAAGGATCGATAACTTCATTAGAGTTCATGTTTACATCGTCATCTCTAGAGTTCTTAAGAGGACTTCTATTTCTCATAGTATTAATGTTTGCAAGTGCTTTGCAATTCACAGCCTTATGACCAAAATTATTGCAAAAATAGCAATGCCATGAAAATATAGTTTGATACCTAGTAGTGAAATGTCTTATAGTCTGTACAACTCCTTTGTTTGCATGCGCGGTTGTTGGTCATTCTTTATGTTGTCATTTTCTTTTATAGGACTCTTAAGTACCTCTATAAAGCTCCTTCTACATGCTTCGTGGTTAGTTGTACTTGAAATTGAATCCTTACCATCATTGTCTTGTTCATATCCCAATCCAGAGTTTAGCCGAATTAGATATTTGATTGTTGATGATTTCATCCAACACCTTAGAGCTTATGCCAAACCTTTGTTGATATTCTAATTGAGTGTATACCTTTTGTAGTTCCCTCTTTAAGGAGATATTCTCCTTCTTCAATTCCTCACACATTGTTTCTTTCTCTTTCATCTTTAATCCTGCTAGATCTTCTTCTACTCTTTTTTCTTTCTCGACTTATTCTTCATATTTCAGTAGTTGGTCTTGTAAGTACTTGTTCTTACTTCTTGAGTTTTTCAAATCCTCTACAACACTTACAAGTTCTCCTTCAAATTCCACCTCAGCACTCACTTCATCTTCAAAGTTATCACTTTCACATTCTTCTTCTATTGCCATGAAGAGCACTTCTCTTTCATCATCACCACTGTCATCTTCATCTACTAAGCTACTATCTTCTTTGGACTATAGACTTTTCTTCTGTCTGCCAAACCTTTCATAATTATCATATCTATTTCCTTTGTATGCATTCTTCTTTTCTTCATGATCATGATCCTCCTCATCATCACTATCTCTATTCTCTTTGCAAGGACATTTGGAAGAAAAATGACCTACTTTTCCACATTCAAAGCATTTGAAAGGAAGCTTACCTTTATATTGTCCTTGACCTTTCTGAAGTTTCTTCACAAAGTTTGCTTCTTCAATATTAGACTCTTCAGAAGAATTCTTACTGAAATCTTGCTTGCTTCCTTTTGTCTTCTTGGACACCTTGAATGTTTCTTCCCTTCTCGAAGGATTCTCCTTTTCAATCCTCATTTTATAGGCAATGAGGATTCCATGAATTTCATCCATTGTTACCTTGTCAAGACCTTTTCTATGTTCTAGGACTGATACTTTAGTGCAATTGCTTCTTCGAGAATTTTTTCCCCAAGACCTCTGATAGTATTAACTATTTCATCCACGCACAAAAAATAGGTTGCAATGTTCGCATCTTCCTTCATATTTAGACTCTCAAACTATCCTCTGTAAGTTTGCAATTTTTCCTTTTTCACAGTGTCATCTCCTTTATAAATGCTCCGAAGCTTATCTCATCTAGATTTTGTTGAGCTGAATTGCATGACCTTTGTAAATTATGAGTCTAATAGGCCACTTAGAATCACATTTTTGGCTTTTGCATTGCATTCACATAGCTTTTTGTTAGCAACATCAGTTGGAGGATTATCTAGAACTTTATAACCATTCACAACTGCCAATCAGATATCAGTTCCAAGTGATTGTAAGAAGAATTCCATTCTTATACTCCAAAAATCATAATTGGATCCATCAAAACGTAGTGCTCAGTTTGTTGAAATACCTTCTTGTCTGTCCATCTCTACACAGAAATCTGGATTGCACAATGATCCTCCTTTCAGTGGTTAGACTGTCTCTAAAGGAACCTGCTCTGATACCAATTTTTAGACCCCAAGTGATATTGAGGGGGGGGGGGGGGCTGAATTAGTATCATGCACTTTTTATTCTTTAAAACATTTTTTATAGCATGTCATCATACATTAACAAATATACATCATGAATTACAAGCAATATCCAATATAAAGAACACCGTGCAAAGAATGAGTAGACAAATCTTATATAAAAATATTCTTATTGCAAACAATATTGGCAGACCCCAATCTGCAATACAAGTGTAAGCACCAACTCACTGGTTTTGTTGACACCAATCAGATAAGAACACCAATCCCTTGCAAGCACCAACTTGTTTTATAGGCACCAACCTGTGGGGACACCAATTCTCTTATGAGCACCAACTCATATCAGCAAGAACCAACTTGTTGTTTTATAGGCACCAACCTGTGAGGAAACCAATCCTCTTATGAGCACCAACTCACATCAACAAGCACCAAATTGAGCTTCCAAGAACCAACCTGTGGAAGACACCAATTTTTTGTCATTGCCCCATCCAACCACTTGTATATAGATTTTTTGTTGGTGTGTACTTCGTTTACAAGCCTCTATGTGCTTTGTGAACTATTTCCTCTGTTCTGTGCAAACTCTTGAACAAACTATACTTCACCTTTCCAACTCTCTCTGCATAATCATTCCTTGTATCCTTCTGTTCATATGTTCCTTGTGTTCTTCTCAAATGCTCCTCATACTTTATGCACAACTGCACCTTGAATTTCTCCTTGATCTATAACCTCACGCACTTCCTCAAGTCATACTGCAATTGATTCCCCTGAGCATTTCATATGTTCCCCGAAGCTTGCAATTTTGATAATACTACATCTTTCGCACACAGGCTTCACAAATACATATCAAACTTATTCTTAATTATACCGAACTTGTTTAATTGAAATGTCCACAAGTTGGGGTTTCTCCAAGTCAGTAACATCCCATCCCATCTTGCGCTAACTTGGTGGGTCTTGTGCAAAAGAGTTCCATAACTTGGTGGGACTTGCACACATACAACCTTAGTTTATATATTTCTTCAAACTGGCTTTGTGGGACTTCCGTACTAGAGTGCCATAACTTGGTGGGATCTGTGCACTTACAACCTTATCTTGTATATTTCTTCAAACTGGCTTCTAGACTTCAATGCCATCACCAAGTTCAACAATCCCTTCAACTTTTGGTAGGACTTGTTGAGGCTTGCACACATATTTTAAATATACTTCTTCAAACTCACATTAAGACTTCAATGTCATTAATGGGTTCAACAATCTCTTTGATATCAATGACAACACCAATCTCAACACAGGCCGCACCTTTTTTCCCAATTAAGTGCGACTTGTCACACTTTTCTCTTCGGAAAGTGCAACCCAAACTTTTGTTTCTCAAATTTTGTTCCAGTCGCACCTCTCTGCTGGTTTTGTGCGACTTAGGTCACGTTTGTTTCCTCGATAAGTGCGATTTGTGACATTTTGACTGTCTTTTAGCATTTTTCAGCCCCTTGGACCCTCAGTCCACCCTCTTCCCTTTACAGACTCCTTTGATTTCTCAACCCCTATCTATTTGCAGTACCTCATTGTTCTGCTTGCGACTATTTTCTTACTATAGTTCTCCTTTGATATGCCTTTGTCAAACTCTATGGCGAAGAAAAACCTGTTTTTAGTATTTGCTACTTTTTGAGTTTTTTTTGAGATCTGTCTAGGATTGCATCTTCCTTATTTCAGTAAGTCTGTAGTGAAAAATCAATGCTTATTTACTTCAAATTAAATGCTGAATTTTGGGCTTGTTCATTATAGAATGATGATTGCATGAAAAATCTTCATTTTGCACTATTTATTGTCATTTCCTTTCACCACTTATTTTCTTAGTACTACATGTTGTACACGCCATACGTGCACACATCCCACAATTTAACTCATGCTTGGTTCATGACCCCAAGCACAACCTCTTAAAATTAACCTTAACTCAACAAATCTTAACCTCACTTGAGGACCGAAAAGAATTGTGTAGTTAGGTTAGGACACTGGGATAGACATCCAAATAATTCCCCTTTATCACTCACATCTTAGACATAAAGTTTGTCCTATTAGGGTACCAAAATCCTCTAGTATTTGGGATACAATTGAGATCGATTTGTGGGGGGGGTCTCGTTTCATAAGGATAAGTGGAAAGACTAGAACCGGAAGGTTGGGTGGTGCACCGTCCCCACTTAGTTCAGAAGATCATCCAAATTGTTGTCTTCAAACTAAAGCTGCAGGTAACCTTTTCCGACGTGTCCCGGACGAGGTAGCTTAGAGATCATTTTCTTATGTATCTTACCTATAGTCCATCCCCTTCCCAGCTAGGGGGAGACCTAGGATAGACGGAGTCGGTTGCGGCCATAGCTCTGTAACTGTCCTTTCGATCTTCACTTTTCGGGTTTGGATAGGATTGATACCCCTAATGCGGTCTAGTAATTAGAAGACCCAATTCGACTTCTTTATTTTTTTTGTCTAATGGGGAGGTGATGGCCACATAGAGGAAAATATTTGAAGAAGATTATATTGGTGGTTTTGTTTTTGATTGAGTAGATAGTTGTTATTATTAGCAGGTCTTTTTCTTTTCTAGGGTTGTTGCATGTTGGCTTGTTTTCCATTTTGTTGATCTTACCTTGCATTAGGTTTTTTGAGCTTCTTTTTGGCTTGTTTGCCACTTTGTTGCGCTCACCTCTTGCACACTCGGTTGCATTAGATTTTTTGAGCTTTTACTGATCATAGACCTACACATGTCTTAATTTAGACTTGGTTAGTATTGATCATTTGAGATACTCTCGAAAGATTCGGGGCAAACCCCCTCAGTTTAGTCCTCTAGGTTCTATGGTCGGCCCCATGTACTAGACCTCAGTCCTGCACACAAAACCATCACCTGATTCCGACTCCTTATAGTCAGGATCATCCATACACATATACACTAGCATCCCCATGGCTACTACTGAAGGAACAACTGGCGGCGGAACCGCTGCCGGAACCATTAGCGGAACCACTGGTGGAACCGTCGATGAAGGCACCTTGATAGCCACCATGACCAAGACAATGGCTGATCCCTCCACATCCACGGTCGCAAGCTTTTCGTTTATGGCCAATCTTAACCTGACTAATTTGGCTAGACTGACCAATGACCCAATTAGACACAATCCCAATTAGACCCCCTATGCCTACCAAAATCCCTTCAGACATTTCAAAGTTTGAAGGGAATGTTGGGGAATACCCCTAGAATCACATCATGTCTTTCCATTTATGGTGTTCCTCAAACTCCATAGTGGACGATTCTACCATACTGTGTTTATTCCAGAGAACCATCAGCAGCGTTGCAGCCAAGTGGTATATTAATCAACCTCATGGGGCACATTCCAATTTTGTGTCTCTAGCCTCCACGTTCCTGCAATTCTTTCAATTGCTCATCTGATATGATGAAGGATTCAAAATCCTATTGTCTTGTCATCAAAATTATGCCATGCATACCATGCACCATATCCATGACTGGAGTCAACCTCAAAGTCTTTGTAAGATTAATATCGACAATAAGATATTCTTAGACTAGTTTCTTAAATCTTTCCTTCCCCCCATCGTTAATGACGTGGCCTCTGAGCGCCTGCAGACTGAGTAATAAGCAATCATCAAATATCAACAGTTCAACCTGATATACATGCAATTTGGCTACCTATATACCATCATCCCAGATGCCCCTCGTAGAGACTCCTCTTAGAGAGACCTGTCGGAGGCATCCCACGTTGCAGATGGTGTTATTGGCATTGTCACCTCCCAAACCAATCCTTATGTACCGTACCCTACCCCGATGAGCGGTTATGCATACGTAAATGTTACCAGTGTAGTGCATCCCCGTCAGGGACTAGTCGCCACTTCGAGCTACAGCCCAGATTTATCACACACCTCATCACACTAAGGAACAAGTACCTCTTACTCAACTCCTTCCTCATTCCCCCCATGTTCATGGGCCCTCATGTAGTGGCACCATGTGTGCCGATGCTTCTACTACCTTTGTGGCCCCTTTGGCCATGAACCCATACTACCCTTTTTTTGGCTCGCTGCCAGCGGTCCTAGTGCAGCCACACCCTGCTACTCCTCCATTCCCACAAGGCAAGTGTTCACCCAACAAAACGTACCTACCCAAGCTACACCCAATACTCAACAAATGCATCCCACGAAAAAGAATCAAGCAAACAATAAGATAAAAAACCAAAGGCATGGAGGTGGAAACCAACCTGCGAACCCACATGATAACACTGGTGCCAACCCCGCAGATCAAGACCCTCATAAGCCACCTAAACAGGCCAAAACTGCTCAATTGTAGACAAACCACCCATGTTCTTTTTGCAATGTCTACGTACATTACACATATCACTACCCCCATTTGGCTAAAGCTCGATAGCTTTGGGATGAGGCCAATCGAAAAGAAGTGACTACTTCCCCTCAGGCACAACTTAATTTGCCTCCACCTCAAGCCATTCAACAACCCATGGTGTTTCAAAACCTGTTGGCAGGCGGTTTGATGGGGAAATGTCGCGGTACCGCTAACGCTGCGACACGTCGGATGAGGGCGCGAAAGGAGTATTTTGTGTTAAAGAATACTGCAGTTGGCGGGTTTTGGGTCACTTGGACCATATATTATGTAATAGTGAGTCAGTTGTACCGCGGTATGCAGGTTTTTGGGGGTCATTTGGACCGAGTCAGTTAGATATTTGGTCAATTGTCCATAGTGTCGGTTAGGAAGTCATTTGTAAGTAGACAAATATTGTAATGGCAGAAACCTATAAATAGATGAGAATTGTAATTGTTAGAGAGAGATATGCGGAGGTGATGGATAGAGATGAGATAGAGACAGTAGTTGGCGGGCAAGAAGAAGGAGAATGTATACGGAGATCTATGGTTTTGCTTCTGGTATATGGCTGACAATAATACAATGATGATGTTTTGGTACTATCTTTGTGCAATGTTGCGATATATGAATGTTGTTATATATTATTGATGCAATGTCTGCTTACTATTACTGTGATGATAAATCCTGTGATTAAGTAAATGTTATAGCTCCATATCGAATGTTTAAAATGTCTAGTTAAGTACTGCAATAGAGTTAGTCTGCACAGCCAAAACTCTCCTCCTCCCATGGCGGAAACATGGTTCCGTCTGCTCTTCCTGGACGCCTCGGGTGAGACCTCATCCGCTCTGCGGGTGTTGCTGGGTGGGCTCAAACCTGCCCGAGCCGATGCCCAGGGAGACTGCAGTATGTGTCGATAGTGAGGTGAACCCCTGTCGACTGAGGTCGTGTTGGTCAACAAATGGTTCCGTTGACGGGACTGTGTGCAGAGTAGAAGGAGGTCATGTTGTGGCACCCGACGAAGTCGGAGATACAGAAATGGTTCGATCAAAAGTTGCAGGAGTTTGCTGAAGAAGAAAGTCGGAACACGCGATTGACAGTAGATCACTGGCTGGGAAGATATATTCAGGACGGTCCACACAAATGGTTTTTCTGTGAATTCTCGGTCATTCTGTATGAATGGTTGTCAAAGCTGACCTTCTAGAAGAGGAACTTCTAGGGTGGTGAACCAACGGCTTGGACCCCGGAATTGATTCAGGAGCTGCAGGAAGTCGATAATAAGGCATCGCGGGCTGTCGAAGTTTGGCTTGATAGCATCTTGGAAGGATATATCACTGAATTTGCGGTCGACACAAAGAAATCCTATAGTGAAGCTGAAAGATACTTCTTCCGAGGATCGAGGGAAGGTTTCTGTTGTTGCTCCAACTGTCGATTAAGATGCTAATCTGTGAAAAGGGTATATTAAAGATGCACCTTGATCATTAGAAAGCCTGCTGGGAGGAGGCTGTGGGTACCGCGATTGTTGGGAAACGATACATGGAATGGTAAGGGGTAGATGGGTGCAAACCATGAGGAGATTGTGAGCGAAGCCGAGGAAGAAAGTGGTATTATAAGAGGAGGAGCGAGGTTTTGACAGGAGAAGAGGCAGAGGACGGGAGAAGGTCCTGCTGCGATCAAATCGTAAAACCGTGAAGGAAGACCACACAGGACGAAGCGACCTCACAGTCCTGATAGGGATGACCAGGCTACGCCCAGGATAGAGGCAGGACCAAACCCCAGCACCAACATACCCACACCTCCGCTCACTGACTCTCAAACAGCAAGAAATACCACTTCGACACCGCCAAGTTCTTCAATTGGTAGTAGCACAGCGACAGGAGGAAGGAAGCTCAGAATGGCGGGCGATGACGCTAAGTTACCGTTGTTCCACGCAAGTGCAACAGACAACCCAGAACAATATTGGTTTTTATGTGAAGTGGTCTGGACCATGAAACAGATCACTGATGCCGATGTTAAGAAAGGACAGTTAGCCATGACTTTGTGAGGTCGTGCATTAGATTGGTTCATGAAGTTTATTTTAGTCCCTACGGGGGCCCCGGAGAAGTCACTGGATGAGATTCAGGATGGGCCGATTTCTGAATTTAGACGGCCTAAGTCGGAGGCTCAATATATTACTAAATTGAAGGAAATTAAGCAGTATCCCAATGAGACGGTATGGGATTTCGACCAGCGATTCAAGATGCTGATGGCAAAGGTTAGTTTTGATATGAGCACTGTCCAACATAAAGAATGGTTCATTGCAGCACTGCTACCCCACATTCGGCTACCGCTGATGCAGCAAAACATATCAACGCCTAGTGAAGCTCTAGAGATTGGAATGTGATTGGAGGCGTCACCGATTGGAGATAATGCAGCTGGGATGTCACAGATATAGACACAGCTCGCTAACCTGACCATATAGTTGCAAGATTTGAAGAAGAGCAAGGAATAGCGCGATGAAGTATGGTGTACGCGATGCCGTGGAGAAGGGCATACAAAGGATAATTGCCCGGATTTCTGTAATTATTTGGTTTCAGGTGCGCCAAACCCGTTAAATGGAGGCAGTATGCCATGGTGTCGTGTTTGTCACGTGTTTGGGCACAGTCACGATAATTGCCCATATATGCAGAAAATGGTCACAACCCCGCGAAATCTTTATTGCACATTCTGTAAGTCAGTGGGTCACGATGACAAGGATTTCCGTGCATATGGGTTGCTACAGGAGAGGATGTGTGATGCATTCTATGTCAAGGATGATCAGCGCGCCATGGAACAACCACAATTACAACCGCAGGTAGCCCAGCCGCTACCACAACCGCAGATGCAGTTTTCACCACAGCAACAACAACCGCAGCAGTTCATGCCGCAATACACCCCGATGCAGATGACTCTCCCACATCCACAATATGTACAACAACCGCAGTATGCACCACAAGGGCAAGGGATTCCACCAGCACCAATGTAGCAACAATTTAACCAACCTCAATACCAGCAGCAGGGCGGCTCCCGAGGAGGATACAGGGGCAGACACGGTGGCGGATTTGGTCGTGGAGGAGGAGGCCGAGGTGGTCATGGACCTGTTCAATGTTACCACTGTGCGGTATGGGGGCATTATCAGCACAACTGCCCACTGCTACAGAATCAGTGTACGTTTTGCTTTGGTAATGATCATACGGTTGAGAATTGTCCACAGTTGATTGCACGATGGCAGGCTGGGAATGCTCCGCAGCTACAGAATCAGGCCCAGCCACAGCAACCAGTACAAAACCTAGTAAAGCAACCAGTACAGAATCAGCCCCCGCAACCACCACCGAACGCCAATCAAAATGTCAATCAACCAGGGAATTTGTAGCAGAACCAGACGCAGGGAGCAAATATTGCGACCATTTCTGTCGAACCGCGACCACAAGATGCTTCGGTGGTTGTTGTCACTCGTGGAGGCAAGATGACTGGGGAGGATGGTTCGCGACCACTAATTCGGTTGGCCGGTTAGAATATGGTACCTTTCGACATTGATACGGAGTGAGAGACATTCATGGAGGCACGTCACACGTTGGAGAAAGACCGCGGTAAGGCTGTTGTTTGCGATATGCCGCCTGTCTTTGATACTACGTCAGACACTAATCGACTACCACCACCGGGGACATTGCAAAAGTTTCTTGAAAGTTTTCTATTATTGGCCCAAGACCCGGCTGCCCTGGTTGAGATTGAGGGATGGTTGCAGCGATTTCCAAAAGGACGACAGGAGTCGGCAGTAAAATCCCTACAACGACGAAAGACTGGCAAGGAGATGCAAATGAATATTCAGATTGGTGACTATGATGTTGACTCTGTGATTCTTGACCTTGGTTTGGATGTTAACATCTTAACCAAGCAGGCGTGGCAGAAGATGGGGAGTCCCCCATTGAGATGGTCTCCTGTGCAGCTCCGGTTGGCTAACCATGCAAAGGTAACACCCATTGGGCGAGTTCTGCGGCTCACGATTGATATTGAGGGCATGAAGACTTATGCTGACTTTGATGTTATTGAAGTGGTTGAGGGAGGAAGCTCTTATCCGGCGCTCTTGGGGATCGGATGGGATAACGATAGTGGAGCTGTAATCAACTTCAAGAAGCGCATGATGACCTTTGAGAATCGCAATTTTAGAGTCATAGCCCCGTTGGATCCGGCTGAAGGACGTCGCTACGTGGAGCCTGTAAAAGATGATGATCCTGCTAGATAGGACCACGCGTTTAATATTTCCGAAGATTATATTCATCCTACCACCTACGGTGAGTTGGAGTGGTGCAGCAAGAGCTCTACGTCTTCCGACTCTGATGATGCATTGGAACATTGGCAGAATCAAATGCATGAAATACCATTCTGGAAATGTGGCTTAGTTACGCAATCCTTATGTCGTGTTGCGACAGAAACAATCACATTGCCTGTCTATGAGGGGTTGCCTAGCCTACACACCTTTTTAGCAGAATTTGAATACCGCATCCCAGAACCACAACGATTGCTGGCCTTAGAGGAAGCACTGAAGGCTGCACCAGCACGATGGTGGGCGACACATAAGAAATTCATTAAAGGTTGGTCATAGTGTCGAAGGTTGATGATAGTTCGGTTCGGCGACACTGAGGTTTATCACACTGGCAAGTACGATGGCCGGACTGATCCTAGTGATCATGTGATGGAATGCCAACGATTGTGGATAACGTGACCCATAGATGAGTGGGTCCATGCTTTTGTCCATACTTTGGATGAGATACCACGCTCGTGGTACACTGCAGCCGATTTGCGTCGAGACATTACAACATGGGGGGAGTTGACGATCTGTTTCACTCATACGTTCACTTTTGCAGATTCCAACCTTGATGTCCATAACGCCCTGCAGCTCATCCACGACGTGGTATTTCAGGTTGTTCCAGGGGCCTACCATGTCGACCCGCACACACACTGTCAGATGCAGTCTCTCATAGAGTGCTTCAACATCAGTGGTGGCCCAGAGGATGATGATGATCCCCGGAATGTCAACATTCCCGAATCTGAAGGAAGTCACGATGTGGTCCCACCCGTAATCTGTTCAGTCAACCATTGCAGCTTCGCAAGATGAATATCGGCACCGAGGCTACTCCCAAGTTTGCTAATGTTGGGGATTATTGGGATGATGAGATGATGAGTAAGGTTACTGAGTTACTTCATGAATTTCAATAGGTGTTCCCCATGAAGTTTTCCGAAATGAAGGGAATCATAGGTGATTTAGGAGAGATGAAGATTCCATTGAAACCCAATGCTAAGCCAGTCCGACAGCGACCTTATCGGATGAATCCATGACATAAAGAAAAGGTTAAGGCGGAACTTGATTGCATGTTGGATGCTGGTATTATCGAACCTGTGGAAGAGTCCGAATGGATCAGTCCTATGGTGGTGCAGGACAAGAAAACAGGAGAAGTGCGCATTTGCGTCGACTTGCAAAAGTTGAACAATGCCTGCTTGCATGACCCTTTTCCGACCCCATTTACTGATGAAGTACTTGGAGGAGTGGGTGGCCAGGAGATGTACTCTTTCATTGATGGATTCTCTGGCTACCGTCAGATTCGCATTGCCAAGGAAGATCACCATAAGACAACTTTCATTACTGAATGGGGTTGCTTTCAGTACACGGTAATGCCGTTTGGTTTGAAGAATGCACCTGTGATATTCTCCCGGGTCGTTGTTGCTGCATTCAAAGATTTTATTAAGAAGTTTTTACAGGTATATATGGATGATTGGACCGTTTATGGATTGATTCGTGATCATCTGGCCAATCTGCGGTTAATGCATGAGCGATGCCGACAACACCAAATATCGTTGAACTTGAAGAAATGTATTTTCTATGCACCGTTTGGGATATTGCTGGGTCATATCGTGTGTAAGCAGGGATTGCTGGTTGATCCAGCCAAAATTGTGCTCATTTTGGGGTTGCAACCGCAAACCACCATTAAGAAGTTGCGCGCGACCTTGGGTCACACGGGATGTTATTGCAAGTTCATTAGGGGGTATGCTGCGATTACTGCCCCTATGGAAAATTTGTTGAAGAAGGACGCGTCATTCCAGTGGAGCCCGGAATGTCAGGATAGTTTCGAAACGCTCAAGGAGAAGATGGCGTCAGCCCCAATCTTGGTCTTTCCGGACTGGAGCAAGGAATTCCATGTCCATTTTGATGCTTCATCGGTTGCACTAGGAGTTGTGTTGGCTCAACCTAGAGAAGGCGACCTTGATCATCCCATTGCTTTTGCCAGTCGAAAGCTGTCCTCTGCAAAATGCAATTACACTACCACGGAACGAGAAGGTCTAGCCATGGTTTACGCGCTGCAGAAATTCAGGCATTATTTGTTGGGTGGCCACTTTAAAATGTTCACTGATCATTCTACATTGAAATACTTGGTCAATAAGCTTGTGTTGGGGGGGAAGATCTGCCGATGGCTACTTTTGTTCCAGGAGTTTGATTTCGAAGTAATTGTGAAACTGGGGCGGTTGAATGCTGGACCAGATCATTTGTCGCGGATTGACACAGGGGAGGAACCGCCTAATATCGAAGACGGGTTGTCGGATGCCCAACTATTTCACATTGCCGTCGCTGATCAATATTTTGATGACATCCTTCAGTTTCTGGTGACCGGCACCGCGCCCGCTGACTTTACCACTACTCAGAAGAAGCAATTGGTTGTCAAGGCTGCTGACTTTCAACTAATCGCGGGAGAATTGTATAAATTGGGCGCTGATGAGATATTGTGCAGATGTGTCTTGCCGCATGAGCAAGCGCAGATATTGGTTGAAGCACATGGAGGAGTAGGGGGGAGGACATTATGGTGGTCAGGTGACTGCCCGGAAGGTACTGCGTGCAGGACTTTGGTGGCCCACATTACATAATGATGCGACAGACTATGTGCGGTCTTGTGATGTTTGTTAGCGAACTGGTAAGTCATCCAGACACGATGAGATGCCACTACTACCTCAAGTGACATTGCAACCATTCAAAAAATGGGTTGTGGATTTTGTCAAACCAATCCATCCACCAAGGAAACGCACAGGTGTGCGGTATATTGTCACGGCGACAGAGTACTTGACTCGATGGGCTGAGGCAACACCCGTAGTTTATTGCTCCGCCGCAACAGCTGCTCGATTTTTGTTTGATCACATTATCACTCGTTTCAGTTGCCCCAAGATATTGTTGAGTGATCAAGGCATCCACTTTCTTAATCACACTATCAACGCATTGACGGAGGAGTTGCAGATACAGCATAAGAAGAGTACACCCTATCACCCACAGGCGAATGGAACAGTGGAGGCGTTTAACAAGGTGTTGGAGCATGTGTTGATGAAAGTGTGGAATGCGAACCGTGACGACTGGGATCTGAAAATACCAGCAGTGTTGTGGGCCTATCGCACCAATGTAAAAGGTTGACTGGTCAGACACCTTTCAAGCTGGTATATGGGAAGGAAGCAATTATGCCTATGGAGTACATTGTTCCAAGTCTATGAATTGCGGCTGTTATGAGCATGGATGATGTTGCAGCATTAGATGAACGTCTAGCACAATTGGTGGAGCTGGAAGAGGATCGATTTATCGTTGGCTTTCACCAAGGGGTGGAGAAGGATCGCCAGAAGGCATGGCATGATCGCCACGTCAAACGTAAATAGTTTCAGCAAGGCGACTTAGTGTTATTATATGACAGCAAGTTTATGAAACATCCAGGCAAGTTGCAGATGCATTGGTTGGGTCCATATCGCATCAATAGTATTTCTTCAGGATGAGCGGTTCAGTTGCAGCGGTTGGATGGGACGATGCTCCCCAAGCTGGTAAATGGTCACAGGTTGAAGCCCTATCGCTCGGGCTTGGAACAGTGCAATGTCTAAGTCGCATTTAAAAAAAATAAAAAATGTTTGTTGCAGGTTGCTTGGTGGCAGATGGCGCACCAACAGAAGAAGGTATGCGAAGCAGGGGGACTTGTGCCGCAGGTTTGGAGACTCATGCCAGCGTTGCGACCAGGATCGATGACAGATTTTGTTGAAAGATTTTGTGATGATTACAGAGGATTTGGGGGGTACAGGGCAGTGTTGTGACTACTGTTACGCTAATCTCTTGTGACCACTGCCCATCATCCCTATACATGATTTCACCTCACAGATTTGGCCGGATTACCACAAGATGACGGCATGTTTTGCACATGGCACGCTGGGCCGGTATGATCAGCACATTATGAGGAGATTGCTCACATGTTGGCACGTAGGATATTCGGTGGCAGTGTGGTCACCCCCCCGGTTGTGTCAGTTGATGGGTTCACACACGCAGATGAGAGGTAGTGAGACATCATTCCCACTATCGTGACCCAGGAATGTTCTGGCTATAAGTAGCCGAGGCAGCTGGTAGCTCGCTATAATGATGTTGTTCTGAAATAGACTGATTATGTTGGTTGATCAGTTTGCGAGTCGAGTTGTGAGGAATTCCAAGGAGGTTGTGGAAATGCTTCATTTCGTTTCCCGTGGAAGCACCCCAGGGGCCCTGCGAGCCCGAACGACGAGTGTCCCTGAGCACCTTGATACAGTGGGTGCACTGACACTATTTTATGCTTGAGCCGAGGGCCGGTCCAGCATGATTCAGTACGCAATAGTTTTTCGAAGGATTGTGCTCTTTTCGACCCCTGAGCTGGGTGGGGCGGTAGCTCCCCGCCAACAGTAGGAACCGGTTGCCGGTGCAAAATAGATGTGCCAGAGTCATCTGCTAATTTCACACCTTAGTACTGTTCGTCCTCTTTTTCTTCCTGTCAGTACCATTTCAAGAGACTGGAGGATGAGTTTGCGAAGTACATGACAACAAGTCGGATGATGACCATTTTTTATTAAAATATATGACACTGAGTCGACGATCAGTGTAGTAGAAGAAGTAGCACAACACCGCATGATCCAGACAACAAGAACAGTTACTGGAATATAGTTCAGTTCGACGGCACTATGTCCAGCAGTTGAAGTGACTCGAGGGCGAGCCACAAGATTGTGTTGGGGGCCTGTTGGAAGGCGGTTTGATGGGGAAATGTCGCGGTACCGCTGACGCTGTGACACATCAGACGAGGGCGCTAAAGGAGTATTTTATGTTAAAGAATACCACAGTTGGCGGGTTTTGGGTCACTTGGACCATATATTGTGTAATAGTGAGTCAGTTGTATCGCGGTATGCGGGTTTTTGGGGGTCATTTGGACTGAGTCAGTTAGATATTTGGTCAATTGTCCATAGTGTCGGTTAGGAAGTCGTTTGTAAGTGGACAAATATTGTAATGGAAGAAGCCTATAAATAGATGAGAATTGTAAGTGTTAGAGAGAGATATGCAGAGGTGATAGATAGAGATGAGACAGAGACAGTAGTTGGCGGGCAAGAAGAAGGAGAATGTATATAGAGATCTATGGTTTTTCTTTTGGTATATGGCTGACAGTAATACAATGATGATGTTTTGGTACTATCTTTGTGCAATGTTGTGATATATGAATGTTGTTATATTTTATTGATGCAATGTCTGCTTACTATTACTGTGATGATAAATGATGCGATTAAGTAAATGTTATAGCTCCATATCGAATGTTTAAAATGTCTGGTTAAGTACTGCAATAGAGTTAGTCTGCACAGCCACAACTCTCCTCCTCCCTCGGCGAAAACATGGTTCCGTCTGCTCTTCTTGGATGCCTCGAGTGAGACCTCATCCGCTCTGCAGGTGTTGCTAGGTGGGCTCAAAACTGCTCGGGCTGGTGCCCAGGGAGACTGCGGTATGTGTCGACAGTGAGGCGAACCCCTGTCGACTGAGGTCGCGTTGGTCATCAAAACTCCTTACCATCCCAAGGGGTCGTCGCAGCACAACCCATAGTAACCTATAACACTGCACCCACTTCCTCGATTCAATCACCTGATTTAGGAGTGAAACATATCCTTATGTTGTCTTCGGAAGTTAACCTTCAAACAAGATGCAACCAATACGGTTCTGATGCCGAAATTACTTCTACTGACCAGGTCGTCGACTGAAATCCTGTTGACTAGTCTTTGCACATACCTAAACCGCTCACTGAGGAACTCCCAAAGTCTCCAAATTTCCTTTGCATCGCATTTCCAACAATCCCAATGCTAGAGCCGCTCCTAACTATAACGTTGTGGACAACTTAGCGCAATCTCCCGCTGCCATGTCAACTCTGGAAGTTCTTCGAAACTGTCCTACACAATGTAAATCCTAATACTATTATCTCTAGGTGGGATCGATCCCTACGACTCATGTTTGATGACTTTTGATTTAGACTAAGTAGAGTCATGGATTCCTTCATCAGTAGCCTTCCAGGTCCTAGTGACCATCCGAAACTTGGTTATTCATGGATGCATTATCGACGAAGGATCCTCTACTTGCATCATGTCAAATCATGTTTGGAAAAATCTCAAATCTCCCAAACTTGAACCATCAACTACAACATTACATACTTACGATGGTCATGCAACTCAACCTCAAGGCCTTCTCCTGAATGTCCTTGTAGATTTATCTGGAAAGACAATGTTAATAGATATCGAGGTTGCCAATGCCAATATTGACTACAACATCCTTCTTGGGCGTAGCTATATGTACGCGATGAAAGTAGTTGCCTCATTCGTTTGTCAACTTATGATCTCCCATCAAGAAGGGAATATTGTCAAGTTATATCAATTAATATATTATGATCCCAAGGGGCCGACTTGTCCAAAAAAAATTATACCTATTGTCGACAGTAGTATCAGTTGCGCCTCCATCCCATCTTTTACCTGCGTTGGCCCTGGCATTTTTCAAAAATCCCCCATGGTTGGAACCTTCCAGGCTCTACCTCATGCACCCCCAAAGGTTGAAATTTTAGAGCTCTGTACAGTTTCCTCCAATAAAGCAGTGACCCAAATTCATCCCCAACCTCAAACTCAACCCGCCCCCTCTCCCAACAAGCTACTTGGGAACCAATGGGGAGCCACACCTATTCGAAAAATACCCTTTTTGTTTCCACCTTATGTAATCATGAGTACGCTAGTAATGGCGACTCTTAATCTACCAAGTTTGAGGTTAGTCCTCCCGATTCCTCGTTTGGTATCTCACCCCACCGAATCCACCTTCCACTCCATAGGTTGTTTTGACACTTGTGCGTCCCATTGGTAATTCCAATCACCCTCCTCCCGGAGTCCCGAAGGAAACAACCACTGCCCCACCCCCTCCCCCCAAGAAGAAAGCTGGGGTAAAAGCGATGAATGCGGCACCATCAGAAAATATGAACAAATTCATGAACCCTCCCCGTACTACCTCATCTTGAGCACCCTCACCTTGCACTTTTTTGTGATGTTTTGGGTCACGCTACCCAGAACTGTCTGTAGTTGCTTATTTTGCACACTCATATCCAGACATATGACGATGCAACAGACGAAAACATTCATATTGTTCATCTTCGTAGCACCAAGATGCATAGCAATTCATTGCGAACCAACCGCCCCTGTACAGTATGGTCTCCATGGACATTACTTGCACCATTGTCTTGATCTACCCGAGTATTGATCAGTACTTGTTGACTCGTGTCGACTCTTTACAGATCCCCAAGCCATATTCATCGAATAGGTTCACCCTCTAGTGACTTCCTCGAGTGGGACGAACACCATTTGCTTCATCTCGTCTTCGGATGAACCCTCTGCATCATCACGTGATGTTGCAGTTGTATCGACACACCTGGGCCCCTCAGACCTTTCTAGTCGATCCTTTTGAAGTTATGAGGAAATCCCATGTATACATCATGGGGGAAGGCCCACAAACTTTCCTACTCATCATTGTCCTCATCCTTGTTAGTGATACTAGGGGAATCCCCCATCATCATATCACCATTTCAGTGTGCCACTATGGCCAATAGACTCGTGGTACACCCCCCTTATAGCAGTTTATCAATTCCTTATCGATACCTCTCTAAGAGAGCATCCACACCACATTGACACCTCTAGGATAGGGGATATAATAGGTTGCCTCTACCCTAGGATAGAGGGCATGATCAATAATTTTGACCCTGTCTCGTCACATCTATCTCGGTATTTCAATGAACCCATAACTCAACCCAACACATATGTGATCCATAATTACAAACCCCATGCACACAGCATGGGAGAAAGACCTTAACCCTACACACTTTTTCACATGTGTGATATCCACCATTTCCCGAGGTCACATGTCACTTGTATATTTGGTTTGATTTCCAAGCACACATTTCATGCTCTGGTACCCTTGTTTTGTGTATAGATACAAGTTATGACGACATTTATTCATTCCCAATGACGACCGCCCCTACAGGTACAACATCTCAATCTGGAATGATAGTTAATATTTCCTGCACAATATCTTATACATGGCTCTGATTTTCCCCCGTTTACATCTATAGGACCCCCCTCTTCCTGAGTCACTGGCCTAGCACCAACCATATTTGCATTCTCCCTTACTTAGTAGTAGAGCCTACCTTTACATGGGTGATTGTTTAGTACCCTCTGTTATTTGGCACCCATGCTGTCGCAATTTCGATAGGTTTGGGAATCCTTGTAGTATCCAAGTCACACCAAACCACATATTACTCCATCATAAACACTCATTGGCCTACCCGACGGACTCCCACATTTATGTTCACTATAGGCATTCTAATGATATACATTGCACATTCATGATCCCACCACTCCATCCATGTTGCAGAAACTGATGCTATTATGCCGTCATTCATCACCTCGCAAGGAGTTTACCATCAGTGTCCTACCCTCCATCAAAGATATCACTTTGTTCACTTTTCCATTTGAACCATTTGATAGATTCATTGGACACTTACCTCCTCGTCTATATTTTATCTTGAAGAGGTGGTATTCCTCCTCAGTAACCATTATACACTGGTGCTTTTATGCACCCCCTTTTTCAAGATGTCCACACATATGGGAATCTACAATTGTGAAAGTATAACTCCACAACCTCTCTTCAGTGCATTCTGCACTAGAGAAACCATTTACAAATGGTGCTCCTCAACACCCCTGCAAATCACATATATTCTATATTTACGGTAGCATTCTTGGTCTCCTTTGTTTAGAGTATTCTGCGATGAGTCACCCTCGGAGTCAGTGTTATACCATGTACTTCCAAAGTCCTATATCAGAACCCCCCCACCGATTTTATCCCACTACAATCATACTCCTTGGTATCCCAATTTGTGTCCCTCCACAAGGTTAGTTTCACATATGTGGTCAGGTCATCCATGTCGCCATACTCTAAGCAAAGGAATTTTGAGTCCCTATTACTCATTTTGCCTCATATCCCCCAGCAGTGCCTCAGTCACATGTCTAGTTCTATCACTCTATGGTTGTATCCCTCATGCTCATGTCAAGGAAACATCATTGCCTTGTCGGTTGCAGGTCTCCCTCTGTCAACATCAATACATTTATTCTAGAGGATAGGCCCATAGGTCCCTATACCTTGGCCTCATAAACCTCATTGATAAGCCCCTTGAACCACCTGAGGGAAGACCTTAGTGCCCCTTAGGATGGTTGTTTCTCATGTTCTCGACATCATATAAATTATCACACCGATGAGATTTGTGCAAGGTATTGGTTATTTCATCATTTGGTCGAAGACCCCAAATGTCCTCTAACTCGATCACATTGGTGAGTGTATTGGAAACCCTTACAGCATTATGTTCCCTATGATATCCAGGATACGTTGGAAACAGTATTAAGAATCCCTTCAATCATACGCTTCCTAGTGTATTCAGTTTCAGATGTAATTCATTGTACCTGTGAGTTTTAGATTCTCGTCATGTGAGTCCTTACAGTTGTTGGACCACTTCATATCCAACAAAGCATTAGATATTGTGATATTCCATTCTTCATGAATTCCATTGTTCCAATCTCAATTCTTCATATCAACTATGGTTGGACCATGTTTACAGTCAATTTTGTTCAATATATTATTGGACACTTATATTTTACACATCAGTCATCTATGTATTGATCAGACCCGATCTAAGCTTGGATCCACTTTATATTTTGAGACATTGATACGAGCATGGGAATGCTCGACTCGTCCATATATTTCAGATTATACATACCTCATCCATGTTGAGTGTTGTATCTGTAGGTAAGGGCCCATGTAGTTGTAGTCCTGGCGAAGTACATGCTTCCTCTGACACAGTATTCGTTCTCTACGCCACGATCACATTTTTCTCTTCAAAAAGAAATATCCTATAATGTATATCGGCCATACGATGAGATCCTAACCTCACACATCAGTGGGAAATCTGTTAACACTAGAATTTGTACACCTTGCACATCACCTAGCCTCATCAAACCTGTACGTCATTAACCACTTTTGTTTCTGCCACATGGAACTTCACTTATCCGAAATACCTAAGTTGAGTATAAAGGGATATTTTAAATATTAAATTGACTCAATAAACCCAAAAATTATAAGTCATATTTCCCAAATGACATTTTGGATATTTTCCTTTTCACAAAAAAGGAAACTTGGCACTTGCCCAAAAGATGGATAAGGATCCCAAAAATCAAGGAGAAAGAAAAAAGAAACTCCAAAAAATCAAAAAAGGAAAAAATATAAACTTGATCCTTATCTCTCCATCCTACCTACGGTGCCCATATAATGACCATGAAGGTCCCCCATTTACATAGAACTTCTACACTCATTGCGTATACCGTTACTCTACTGAAATATCCATTTGATGTCTGAAACTCCCTTGAGCATTCATGCTTCACCTTTGTTGGAGATCTACACCTTGTGACAAGTGGCTCGAGAAAATCGGGATATTAGGAGACTAGGAGCATCCTTCTTCAGAAAGCTGCAGGGGCCCCCGTTACTAATACTCTAAGGTAACCCTTGGTTCATGTATAGCCTATTCTTTAATGAAAAGAAAATCATTCTTTGATTCGTCCAATGTGCATCTTAAAGAATGTATCTAATGTTAGATTAGATTTATTTTATTGTTCTTAATCTTGTTTACTTGCATGTTTAGGGTAGTTTCAGTTTCTGCTTATTAATTGTTAAATTATCCTTCTTGAACTGCTACCGAGGTTTCCATAAACCTTAGTAGGTGCCTTTTGGCACATTTTGGTTTGCAAAAATCAGTAACACCAATGAAACCAATTTGGTATGTTGGACATGTGTTAAACAACTTGAATGATAAAGGGAAACTAAATCGAGTAGGTTGAAAACCTTCATTTTCACACACTCAAAGGATTTATACCCATCAAGGTTTGAACCTGCATTGTTTGTATTGAACACTTTTTCTCGACCACTAACTTATAAAAAAATAAAAAAATAAAAACATTGATAAACATTAGCAAGGCTTTAAATTAAAAAGATAATTACCAAAATGCCCATAAATTCGAAAAAACAATCTTAAATTTGAATTTTAAAAAAATAACTTAATAAAAAGTAAGATCTTCTTTGCATGCACCCTAAAAAATAATCCACACTCTCACTCTCTCAACTATCTCGTAACTTTTGAGAAAAACAAACAAGTGCACAATCCTCAATTAAGGAAGTGAACAAAAAAAATAGCTTAGTTTCAAAGTTTAGTAGTCTTTCAATGTTTATCTTGGCAAAGTGTCATTGTTTATAGTTCTCATCAAAGGACATTAAGTTTAAGTTATCATTAGGGTATTGTATTGTTTCCAAAAGGAAAACTAAAACTCTTAGATGAAACAAGTGTAGAAAGTATCATGAGATGAAGTAAAATGATATAATCACATCAAATAAACACAACCTTACCATCAAAGATAAATAAAAGGAAAACTATAACAAGTAGTCATGATTGTGTTAAGGGTTCAAGGGATTATAGATGTAGTAATTGGAACATAATTTATGAAAAAAATTGTTGTTGTGTGTGGTTAGCCATAGTACAATATTTTCATGTCGAAGTGTATCACATACACCTTTCGATAATGCAAAAGGGTTTAGAGAGAACATATGTTGGGATGTGATCTAGTGGTTGATACAATGCATTGCAATGCTAAAGACCCAAGTTCAAATCCCATCGGAGAAATTAAGTTATCAAATGAGTTTGACAATGATTCATATGCTACATTCAATAGAAATGAGAGAATCAAGAGGAAGTCCAAGGGGCAAACTTCCTCCTAAAGGCCCACATGCATATTTTCGGTGTTTTGGTAAACATTTTGGCTTGGACATTCCAAAGAATTATTTTCAAGGATGTTTAGAGACCTTGGATGGAATCATTTAATAGGTCACGTCACACATTTAAAGTTGGAGTACCTACTATACGACATTTCTAGACAAAATGTTGTGATTGAATCATTATACAAAGTTTAAAATCAAGCATATTAGTGGTAAACTTAAAATGTGTCAATTATCATCCTCAATACTTAATTATTTACACTGTAAATTTATTGTTTAAAATGTATCATTTTTTTCATTTTATTTTACTAGCACTATCTACATTGCACAAACACATAAATCCCTTCCAAGGTCCCTCCCACTCTAGGTTATAAAAACACCTCACACATGTTAGTACAATCATAATTATGTCACCATTTGGATATGGAAGAGAAACCATTTAAATCTCATGAATAACTTGTCCTCTTGGGATAAGGAAAAGTAAGAACTTGTGACATGCTATATTTCTTCCAATCCTCTTCAAGAAATGTTACCACAACAAGCAAATACTACCCAACCAAATTTTATTAGTAATAACTGGGTGTTTTTTAGTCCCTTAATCTCATTATCTTTCGTCTTTTCTATGGCATAAGATATAATACAAACACCTTCTCCACCTCTAGTACATAAAACAAGGTTGGTTACATAAGCATTTAAACCAGATCATGTGTACCGGCCATTTAAATGTATTCTCCAATGCACTCAATGCAATGAATTGACACGATTGCATAGAGTAATATGATAATGATTTCACCAGCTAGGAGTATGAAGCTCCCAAGTTTTGACGTGATGGGAAAGGGTGGAATCCATATTAATATATGCAAACCTTTTTGGTCAACTCAAAATTTGAATGATCATGGTGAGAAGTTATACTAGCATATATCTATCTTAACTCCAAATCTATTAAGTAACAAGAATGATGTTGAAATAAGCTTTTCAACACAACATTTAAGAAAACATTGAAGACTACATCTTGGCAAACACACATGCAAATACTTAGAAAATATTGGGGGAAGGCCAATCATCTATGTTAAATTCCTTCTTCATGAGTATACATACACCAAGGGAATGGTTAAGAAAACTACCTTTGCTCTACCTAACTTGCTACCGAATCGAGCATAGCAGTTGCACAATGTCAAAACTTATTATTCCATTTGGGTGATTCCATGAAGATGGGTAACACTTTTTGACCAGAAGTGATGATGAAAAATTGACTTTTTATTCATTTATTAAATCTAAGCCCTCAAAACTCATATATGCCTTGTGAATTCCAACATGCAACAAAAAACACAAATTGTAGGGAATTATGTTGTCTTTCCACCTATATTTAAAAATAATAATAATATTATAACTTAATATGTCAAAATTGCATTTAATGAAAGGTTTGTTCTTGTAAATTTAATGAAAAGTTAATAAGTGACTTGTGTGCCGTAAAATAATTTAGTGATAAATGCATAATTTTTGAAAATATATATATATGAACATAATCTACACAAAATGCACAGGGGCACACATATTTTTTTTTAATTTATTTTAAAAATATATATTTTTGAAATTGACCATTGAAAATTTTAATCGCATTTTACACACGTGTGTACACATAAACTTTTTTTTACTACTTATAAAAATTGAAAAACAAAAAATACCATTTTGAAGAGGATGCGTTGATCTGGGGCGTATATATTTTTTGAAATTTTTTTGTTGTGTACTTCTTATCTTGTTAATTTTTCTTTGCATTGATTCGAAGACATGGTTTTGTAAGTGTAATCTTGAAAAGAAAACAAAAAATATTACCATATGAATTCAGAAACCCGTAAATTATATGCCAATAGATAGACGATTTGTTGATGAATCCATCAATCTGAAGTACGCCACTTAAGGTGCATCCCATGACAAGGTTTCGGCTTTCCAAAGAAGCTAGAAAATTAAATTTGTAAAAAATGGTGCTAAAAGCTTATTTTAAATCTCTCGATCGAGCTATTAGATTGATCAAGGGTTTTAAAATGCTCGATTGAGGTTTTCAGCAGCTTTTTCAAATACCTCGATCGAGGGTTTATGTGTGGTTAGTGGAACCACGATTGAGTTGTTATCTTGATCAAGCTATTGAAAACTCTTGATCGAGCATCTCGAAAACACCTGATCTCCTAAAAAATCGAACCTTATTATTTATTAAATTCATCTTTTTTTCATTAAGAAATCAATATTCATTGATTTGCATTAGTTTTCTTTTTAAAAAACGAATTACAAAATTTTATAAAATTATGCATAATTTTGATATTAAACTTAAATTTCCAAAAATTAAAATATATTTAATTTTTTTAAATTTAGAATAATTTAATTTTTTGATTGGTCAAGGACAACTCCAATGGGACATAAATCCCTACAAGAATGGTTTTAATTATCAAAATTTTAAAAAAAATAGAAATGATTTATAAAACCAAAGTTCTTACAATTGACAGATATTATTTAGTACACCCCCGTGCCTGAATGCTCTGACAATTAAAACAACAAGTACAATGCTTAATGTATAGAAGACAATGTTGTGCGAATTGGTTGCGACCTGATACTTGGCACCATCACCAACTAGCACTCAAGAGGGTGTGAAAGCAACCATGGAAGGAGTGGTTTTGTTTCTTTGATCGTTAACAATAATTTCAACTCTATTTTGCTACCACACTGCGACGCAGTTGTAATTTGTTCCAAGGACAATACCAATTTCATTATCCTTAACTTTGGCATCCATATCTCATAATTTGTGTGATCATAATATTACTGGCCAGAACCAAACAAGTTCCCGACTTTTAATAAAAAAGAAGAAGCACAAACCTCGAAACTTGGATGTAAGTTTACCAGTGAAGTGAACTGCAGTATGCCCATGGTCTCACATCCCACCGCACTTCCATGTGAGATCTCATTACGTTAACTCATATTTACATATGCACCTTGAAAACATATTAAGGAACACGCATATAAAACACACTTATGCAACACACTTATGTCACCCACATAATTGACACACATATGTCACCGACATAAGAAATTCTAACCCACCACCCTCATAGACTTTATCCACCCATAGAGACCACTAATATCTTTAACCTCTAACCCTTTATATCTCACCCACTATCCTAACTCCCCTTCACACCTTTAAGCCATTAGATCCTCTAGCCTTAACCACCTAGTTTATTAGGTTACTCTTGACTCAATTAAAGAGTGATTAGGTTATCCTAGATTAGGTTAATGATGTGTTTATCATCAATAGTTTACGGGCTCATTATATTCACCCATGGTATTTCATGTGATGGATTCCTATTTGAAGGTCGATTGAACTTTAGTGTAAAATGACTCAAGCATCCTATTCTTTGGTTGGCTAGGCTGGATTGGCCAAGGTTAACGAAGATATTTCTTTTTGGACTGACCCCTAAACATCTAACCCTTGTAACCTCAAACCCCTTTACAATGAATCCACTAGCCTCAAACCCTCTAACACCTAAGCCACTAACCCCAACCATAACCACCTATTGCAACTAGCAACACAATAACCCACATAACCACCTAATGCATTTAAAAATGCATATGATCAACTAGACAAACTCAATGATTTACATAAACACCTAACTTGCATAATCACCCAATAGAGATATTAATGGAAGCACTAGGAAATTCACTTATTTAATACACATATGTGCCCCAAATATATTATTTTGACCCTTTAAGACACTAACCCTACGCTAACCCACCTTTTACCTAAGACAATAATCCCATAACTTATATTTATTTTACATCTCACCCACTACCCTCAAACACCTAACCTTAGCACCTAATGCACCTAGAAACAAAGCTATCCTAGTAAGGACCTAAATCGTGTAATCACCTAATGGACATATTTAAGGGCACACATAGCTGATAGACCTATGCCATACAGTTATTCCACACACTCATGTATACCACATAAGGGACACCAAAACCACTTCCTTAATCCCATTACCCCTATACCACTAACCCCTTGTAACCTCAAACACCTTTAGTTAACCCACTATTCTTGAACCCCCTAACACATAACCCACTGACCCCCCCCATCTCTAACCACCTGGGTCACCTTGTAACACACATATGTACTCGATGCATTTAAGCAACCAACCCAACTAAGTATTGGTCACCCATAGAAGCATTCTAACCTTTGTTATGATGGTGATCCTCACTCAATAAACATAAAGTATGTGCATAGGTGATTGCAACTCTCAGATTGTGACTTGTAGATTGTAATTTGTAATTTGTGTTGATGTATATGTAACTTCGGAATGTATTTCACATATATATATATATTGTATTCCTATAGAAATGTTATTATTCCTCTATACGGAAGTGTTTGTATTCCTATAGAGATGTTATTATTCCTCTATACGGAAGTGTCGTAACTTATACATGATGGGTTATTAGACCACCTTGATGGGGTCGGCCCGGTATAAGTCATGTCGGTCAAAGGGTTATTAGACCACCCTATTGGGGGTCGGCCCTGTCAGCATTATGTTATGTGGTTACGTTAAGGCCGACCTAGTAAAGGTTATTAGGCAAGTCAAGTCAAGTATAAATAGAGTGCGGGAGGCACTCTATTTCATCATTTTATTTCTCACTCTCACACTCATTGGAGAGTGGCGCACTTGTGGAAGAGGAGAATCTACTCCTAGGAGGACTATCTCTTGTACTTGGGTTGTATCATTTCTCTATCTATCTCTGAGGAAGTTGCGGGGTTTTTCACCTTCTTGGTTTTCCCTGGTGAAACTCAGTGTCTCTTGTGTGCTTGCATTATTGTGTCCATGATTGATATGCTGTAGATATGCTGTACATGTTATTCTCTCAGTTAAGATCCTAGATCAGATTGAAAATCTGAAAAACTAACATGGTATCAAAGCTAGCCTGAAAGAAGGCATGGTATGGCATTTATGACACTTGTTGCACTTGCGAGGCTAGGGCTTGACATAGCAAAAACCAGTCATCGTAGCACTTTCTCTATAAATCCATTTCGGCGAGGTTTCAGGATCTGAAAAATCTTGCAGGTCGAAGATAAGATCCCCATGTACATTGTGTCCGAAGGAGAGCCTCTAATTCATTGTACTTTCAGATTTATGATCTGTACAATATAGGGTTTCTGCCTCTTCCAGATCTCAGTCATAAACAGGTGACCTAGGAAAAAAGGTCACAACTTAGGCTACGAAGCTCCAAATGAAATTTAGTAAAAAGTGGCAGGTAGGGCACGGACTACAATTTCACATGTACGATTTTCAAAGGCCGAAATTGAACCAGTGACACGTGGCACTCCATACAATTCGCTCTCCTGTTTTATCCCATAAATAGGTCACGTTGCGACACTTGGCATAACTCTCTCTCAGAGAATCTATTTGAGGTCAGACCTATGGGGTTGGAAAAATAACAGGTTAGGATACAACAGGAAGAATTTTCAGACCATGTAGATCTGAAATTTCGGAGTTACACCAGAAACATTCAGGTGCATATTTCTGTCAAAACAGAATTGGATTTTGAGCACCTTCATTCATGGCTTCGAGAATTTAGGGTTTCGGAGAAAGTTGGAATTTTTGTAATCGGAGACCACGGCTGGATGCTCCTCATCAAAATAGAAATTTAGAGACCAAGATCGAATTTTTTGGTTGGGGAGAAGACCGGGCTTGATCAAACCCTAGTTCGGGACTTTGATCGGAAAGGTGGAAAATTAGGGCTTCTGCAAAAGTTGGAATTTTTGAAATCTGTGACCACTGCTGGAAGCTATTCAGAAAAATCGAAGTTAGAGCACAATATTGAACTCTTTGATTGGGCAGAAGACCGGGCTTGATCAAACCCTAGTTCGGGATCATGTCAAGAAGATCCGAAAGTTTCAAAGGAAAATTTGAGGGGTGAAACTTTGCAGTTTTCAAATTTTGAGTATACCAGGTTGATCAGCTCATCAAGGCGCATCTTTCTATCCCTTCAGAAGTTTGAAATTCAAAGTTTGAATTTTTAGGGTTTCTCTGACAAACCCTAATCCAGCTCCAGATCCAGTTTCTGCAATACAAGTGGATTAGGTTAATCCTAGAAGAGAATGGATTGGTCACCTACATAAGTGAAGAAGTTCCTGTTTCAGAGAGAGATGAGACTAAGGCCTTACATAAGAAGATTACAAGCAATCTCGACAGGTATGACTTACAGGTATGTTTCAAAATATGTTCATGATTAAGTTTATGATATGTTTGTCTTCATATTATTACGGTTAGTACAATCTTGGTTAATTTTAGACTTGTTGTATCACCTTAATAAAATTATGAATGCATGATAGAAGATATTCATTGATTAGGGTTTTTGACACTTATGATTGTACTAATGCATTGTGATGTTGTATGAGGTTGATGTTGTCCGCTAACATGAAAGGTACATCAAGAAAGACAAATCATGTTCTAGTTCAAGAACATATGACCATGGTGACATGACGACAGAGATTCATCCATTGTCATGGATCACATAGAAGATCTACTTACAAGGTATGTATAACTTGGTTCTATAATGGTTAACTTATGAGACATGCAGGTTACTAGCACAAGTCATTGAAGAGAACAAGAAGACATCATGTGGGCATGTTAGACATAGCTAGCTAACATGCTAATCCAGGTATGTTTTTCCTATATCAAGATAGAATCCTCCCTTGTGTTAGGATCTCTTATATAAGTATACTTGGCATGATTGATTATGATTATTCATTGAAGTTAGTAATCATGGGTTTAGGCATATTATGCTTCTTACTTTGATTGATGATATGACTAACCAGAAAATTCCTATGGTCAAATAGGAATATGCATGAGTAAAAGAATTGTGATATATTATCTGTGTGTGAAATGATAATGACTATACATGTTTAAGATTATTGTGTTTTTGATAGTATTGAGATTATACTAATGAATGTATGATTATGTATGATATCTCGAGGATAACACAATGATGATACTAGTAAGTATGCATAGTGATCGAGGATGGATATAAGTTCAAGGACAGGTAATCCAGGAAGCAAAGATCAAGAGGGAGCACACTCCAGTAGTTTCTGCAATGATGCAGATATTCAGAGGGAGTTGACCACTTCTCACAATCCACATCAGAATGGAGTTGCAGAAAGGAAGCAAAGACTGAGAGGGAGTTAACCCTACAACCAAACAAAGATAAGTATTTTAATTGTCATTTCTTGCATATTTGTTTGTTTAAATAATATTGTTCAATGGTGTACATGCTTATGTTCCTAGACTTAGGGTGTGTATTATGCATATTAGAATAATTGCATTAATGAACAGTATACTACTAATATGCATGTGATGGGTAAGTGGCCTATGGCACTGTACAACATTCCATTGCTACTTATCTAGAATGAAACCTCTTTGCTGACATGTTGGGATTTGTGCACACTCTTAACAATGTTCTGGTAGAGATTGGAAGGCATCTAGAAAGTTACGGGATATGAACAAATGCTGTATTGAAGCATTGGCTAAGATAATTGCATGACTGTATGACATATTTCTTTATGTGTAAGAATTTGTTCTGAAAACTATGAGATGTTTCTAATCATGCAATTTAACTTGTTTTGTAGGAAAGATCGTATACCATCACCTATAAAAAGAAGGACTACAACATTTGTTCAGCAACAAAGTTATCTATTGAAAATATTGAAGATATTGAAGTTCCCAAGATCTGGGAAGAATGCCATGATCGAGGAGTACCAGTCGATCATGAAGATGTTTGGGATGTAGTCCCAAGACCTGAAGGGAAGTCTGTAGTGACTTCCAAGTGGAGCTACAAGATCAAGCATGCTGCAGATGGCAGCATAGAAAAATACAAAGCGAGGTTTGTAGAAAGAAGGGATTAATTATGAAGAAACCTTTGCACGTGTAGCCAGATACACTTCCATCAGATCAGTACTTGCTCTGGCTGCAGTGATGAAGTGGAAGATACACCAGATGGATTTCAAGATGGCCTTCTTGAATGGTGTAGTCGAAAAGGAAGTGTATGTGGAGCAGCCACTTGGTTTTGAGACACATGACAAGAAGTCATACGTGTGCAGGTTGAAGAAAGCCTTGTATGGCTTGAAGCAAGATCCTAAGACTTGGTATGGAGAGGATAGATTGATTGCCAACACGAAGATGAAGCTTGCTGCCAAGTTCGAGATGAAGGACTTAGGGATGATGCACTATTTTCTAGGCATGGAGGTGTGGCAGAGTACAGATGGAATCTTCCTTGGACAAGGGAAGTATGCAGTAGAGATCCTGAAGAGGTTTGGGATGATGGACTGCAAGGCCATGGCCACACCTATGGCATCGAACTTGAAGCTTCTGTGTAATGCTTCATCTGATCCGGTTGATGTCACTGTGTATCGTCAGATGATTGGGTCCTTGATGTACCTGACGAACACGAGACCAGATATTTGATTTGCGGTGAACACATTGAGCCAGTTCCTGACGGATCTGAGAGGTGTTCACCTGGTTGCTGTAAAGCATATTCTGAGGTACCTGAAGGGTACAGTTGATTATGGGCTCAAGTATGGTGCAAATCAAAAGTTTAACCTACATGGTTATGTTGATTCAGTTTGGGCAGGAAGTGCCGCAAATAGGAAGAGCACTTATGGGTGCTGCTTTAGTATGGGATCAGGTGTGATCTCTTGGTTTAGCAGGAAGCAATCCTGCGTAGCACTGAGTACAGCTGAAGCAGAGCATGTCGCAACTTGTTCAGCTAGTTGTGAGGCAGTATGGTTTAGGAAGTTACTGTCTGAGTTATTTGATCTCATGTTGGATGCTACTGGTATCTTTTGTGACAAGCAGAGTTGTGTGAAGCTGTCTGAGACCCTGGTGTTCCATGATAGGTCGAAGCATATCGAGATAAAATATCTCTATATCATGGATATGGTGCAAAGATAAGCAGTGAATATCCTGTATGTTGCGACGGACGTGCAGATTGCAGATGTATTGACCAAGCCGTTGGCCAGAGTGCAGTTTGAGTACTTCAGAGAGAGGCTTGGTGCACTTCAGATCGAGGTTCCTTCCAAAGGGAAGTGATGAGTCCGGAATATGCAGATGCACATGAGATTTTCTGACATGGTTGATGTGTTCTCTCATGGTCGTGATGTAATTGCTAAGCCATTCTCACATGGTGGTTGATGTGTTCTCCCATGGTGTAGATGTAAGGGTTGAAGCCATTTTTCACATGGTGGTAGATGTGTTCTCCCATGGTGAAAAAGGTAAGGGCTGGAGCCTTCCCCGAATGGTGGTAGATGTGTTCTCCCATGTCGATGGTGTAAGTGTTGGATGATGTGCATCTGGGCTGTGCTTCATGGACGATGAGATGATCTGAAGACGACGATGCTCCAGTTACTGCTTTGTATATGCATTTGTTGGATGCTTGTTATGATCAGTTGGATCATGTATATGTATATACATCATGTTGGATGCTGGATATGATCAATTGGATCATGTATATGTATATGCACCATATTGGATGCTGGATATGATTAGTTGGATCATGAATATGTATATGCACCATGTTGGATGCTGGATATGATCAGTTGGATCATGTATATGTATATGCACCATGTTGGATGCTGGATATGATCAGTTGGATCATGTATATGTATCAGGTAGATACATTGTATGATCAGGTGGATCATGTATGTTGATATGTATCAGGTATGATCAGGTGGATCATGTATTTGTATATGTATCAGGTGGATACATTGTATGATCAGGTGGATCATGTATGTTGATATATATCAGGTATGATCAGGTGGATCATGTATTTGTATATGTATCAGGTGGATACATTGTATGATCAGGTAGATCATGTATGATGATATGTATCAGGCAGATACTGTGTATGCATCAGGTGGATGCATTGTATGATCAGGATGATCATGGATGATGAGCTTTAGGATGTTGCTCCAGATGACATGCATTAGGACGATGCAGTGACGTTGATCAGGTTGATCATGTGATGATATACATCAGGATGATGTATGGTGAGTATCAGGTTGATACTCTGTGGCCGTGGACAGGTTGTTCAGATAAGCATATAATACGGCCCTGGGAGGTTTGCAGATAGTCTTTCGAGGTTTTGCCTATGGCATGTAATGTGGCCCTTGGATATCTAGAAAACGCTCTTTCGAGGTTTTGCTTTGGGAGGACATATAATCCGGCCCTAGGAGATTTGCAGATACTCTTTCGAGGTTTTGCCTATGGCATGTAATCTGGCCCTGGGATATCTGGCAGATGCTCTTTCGAGGTTTTGTCCTATGGCATATAATCCGGCCCTGGGAGATCCGATAGGTTGAGCTGTGTGCTCGTAATCAGTCCTGGGATGCTCTTTCGAGGTTTTTCCATGATCACATGTAATCCGTCCTAGAGATCCGGACAGGTTGTGCTAGTCACATAAAAGGCCTCAGATGCTCTTTAGAGTTCTTAGTAAGCCAAGACACTCTTTGTGGTGGGAGTCACATATAATAAATCCTTGGGAGATCCGACAAGTAGAGTCGTGTGCTAGTAACAGCCTGGATGCTCTTGCGAGGTTTTGTGACGCACGTAATAAGTCCTGAGAATTCCACAGTATGGCCAGTGATGATGAAGACTTGCAGGTGGTGGGCCTACATCTAGTATGAAAAAGGACTGGCTCTATAGAACTTCCTATGATGAGTAGATTCAGATATTGATTGAGATAGCAGCAGTAGTGATGATGACGATGATTCGATGACGATGATCCAGAGAAGAAGACTTGTGCTAGAAGACCTGTGTTGAGAAATACCTTCCTAGTTAAGAGGGAGTGTTGATTTATATGTAACTTCGGAATGTATTTCACATATATGTATATTGGATTCCTATAGAAATGTCATTATTCCTCTATACGGAAGTGTTTGTTTTCCTATAGAGATGTTATTATTCCTCTATACGAAAGTGTCGTAACTTATACTTGATGGGTTATTAGACCACCTTGATGGGGTCGGCCCGGTATAAGTCATGTGGGTCAAAGGGTTATTAGACCACCCTATTGGGGGTCAGCCCTGTCAGCATTATGTTATGTGGTTAAGTTAAGGCCAACCTAGTAAAGGTTATTAGGCAAGTCAAGTCAAGTATAAATAGAGTGCGGGAGACTCTCTATTTCATCATTCTATTTCTCACTCTCACACTCATTGGAGAGTGGCGCAGTTTTGGAGGAGGTGAAGCTACTCCTAGGAGGACTATCTCTTGTACTTGGGTTGTATCATTGCTCTATCTATCTCTGAGGAAGTTGCGGGGTTTTTCACCTTCTTAGTTTTCCCCGGTGAAACTCTGTGTCTCTTGTGTGCTTGCATTATTGTGTCCATGATTGATATACTGTAGATATGCTGTACATGCTATTCTCTATGTTAAGATCCTAGATCAGATTGAAATTCTGAAAAACTAACAATTTGTAGACTGTAATTTGTAATTTGCAATAGTAATTGTAATTGTTGATTGTAAATTGTAACTCTAATCGTTATTGTAAATTGTAACTCTAATCGTTATTGTTAATTGTAACTGACACCATGCATTTTAATTCCCTATTGTAAAATTAGTAATTTGTAAATCTAATTATATTTTTCTTAAATTGTAATTGTACAATTGTGAGTTGGTATTGTGAAATTGTATCTAAATATTACATGGTAACTTGTAATTGTAATTGTGACTTCTAAATTATAATTGGCATCATGAATTATAAATGACAAATGGATATATAAGATAAATAACATAAACATTGAACATGAGCATAAGATAAACTTGGCATAACTTGTAAAAATAAAATTGTAACTTGTAACTTCTAATCCTAAACTTGTAGCTTCTAATTGTAAAATTGTAAATTGTATAATCGATGACATAAACATGAGCATAATATAAATAATATACATGAACATAAGATAAATAACATGTATACACTTAGCGACATAAACATGAGCATAATATAAATAATATACATGAACATAAGATAAATAACATGTATACACTTAGCGACATAAACATAAACATAAACATAAATAACGTACATTCATCGACCTAAACATAAGATAAAGTTAACATACATTTGCATAAACATAAACATACAAGTGAGGAAGATAAATAACATGTAGACACATCCAAATAAACATAAGAGAAATAACTCATGTTGACATAAACATAAGACATCAAATATCCATGAAGAAAAAATATGATACACAATAATCCATCAAGTTCCTAAAAAAGTACAAGTATATATGTATACATAACAATAAAAATAGTGTAGAAACGAACAAGTGTCATCCAATATGGGGACCATGCCCTTGATGGGTTGTGTGTTCATCCCCACCGCTAGTACCTCCCGCACCATGCCCCTGGTGTGGAGAGGACATGTGATCGAAAAGGATGTCTACATATTGGAACTGCAAAAATTAAAATTTTGAACTATGTAAGTTACTTCTAGATTTAAATAGTACTTAAAATTTATATGATGGCATATTTTTAAAATTTTAAGTGGATGGATCAACTTACCTGGTTCGAGTCCACGGTGAGATTTTCCAAATCGACCTATGTGGCATCTCCAGGACAGTGCTGAGTCTATGGGACCTCACCAAGATAATGTTGAATCAACCTTTCTCACTCCTCTGTGAACATCACTATAGCATCGATTCCCAACTATACATGAGCACACTATAGCATCGATTCCCAACTGTACATGAGCATGTGTGTGGTGACAACAATAAGTATATATATATACAGAGAGAGAGAGAGAGAGAGAGAGAGAGAGAGAGACAAACACACACACTTTAAAGTGTATTTTTTTCAATGTGGTTCACAACTTCAGAGAGGAGTTGCTACGTACGAGGAGAATTCACAGGGGGAGCACCCGAAGGGGCCTCATCCCGCTGGCTATTATTACGGATCTAGTGGGGACATCAAGTGAGGCCCTTATATATCAATGCATAGCCACCCAGAGATTTGACCTCAAGAACTTATATTTACAACTCACAGCTCTCAACCACTTGAGCTAACCCATCGGGCTACTTTAAAGTGTGTGTGTGTGTGTGTGTGTGTACACACTTTAAGTATATATAGTATACTTTGTGATTTTATTATATATATATATATATATATATATATATATATAATTATTAAATAAGTTAAATTATGTAAATCAAAATCTAAATTAGAAAATATAGCTAATTTTACAAATTTTTCATTAAAATAAACTAATTAAAATTAAAATTTTAACTAATTTAAAAACAAATCATTAAAGTTAATAAAAAAAGGACATTTTGAATCAGGGTTTTAAAAAAAATTACAAATTTTTCTTTAAAATAAATATAAAAAAAACAAATTGAATCAGGGTTTTCAAATAATTTTATAAATTTTTCGTTAAAAAAAAAACAATTTCAATCAATGCATAGAAATGAGGTTTAGGGGTTTTTAATCGCCTACCTTGTCGTCTAGAGGCCATGGTAGGAGGAGGGGCTTGTTGGTGGCACGGTGGTTGATGTCAAATAGGTTCTTGGTCGAGCTTCCAAACCCTCGCTAAAGCTTCTCTCAATGCTTGTTTGATCTTTTGTTCAACAGTCGAGGTGAAAAACCCTGCTAGTTGTTTTTTTTTCCGGTTTTATAATAGTTAAAGGAGATCAACCAAGATATTAGCTCAATCAAGGTATTAAGCTCGATCGAGCTCCTAAACACAATAATTGAAAAATATTTCCCCAAACTTTTGGTTTCAAATTTTCATCCTTTCAAAGCTTTATAGCTCAATCGAGGGTTTGGTAAAACCCTCGATCAAGCTCCTTTGGTTGATCGATGGTTATTCAAAACCTCAATCGAGAGTCTTTAAATAGATTGATTGAGCACTTTGTTAATCCCCCGATTGCGCTTTCAATAGCTTGATCAAAGGATTTACAGGAGCTTGATCAAGCTCGTTTTTCACGATATCCGCGCCCTCTGCTTGCCAAAAAGTGTTACCCGTCTTCATGGGAACACCCATTTTCCAAATATGATATCTTCTACATAGAATGGCCTTCTTTATTGTCAATTTGGGCAAGATTTGGTTTGTTGGTTGTGGAGCTTGATCTTCCAGACTCATAGATGATGTTGTTTCAGCCGTGTTGTACCCCAGGTTTGGTTGTGATCCCGGCACACGCCCCAGGAGGTCCGGGGGAGTGCCCATGGTTTTGGGTAACCCGTGGTATTTTCCCTTTATAATAAAGACTTTGTAATATGGCTAGGGTTGATGTATTAGGTATTCTGCATTGTAAATATCTCTGAGATCGTGAAGAGAGACTGTGAGACAATGAAGAGGAAATGCAGCAGATGTGCCGCAGGTTGTATCCCTTCATTTGCTGGATGGTATAATAATAAGGACTGACAATTTCAATGTGGACGTAGACCATCTTGGGTGAACCACGATATATTGGTGTCTCTCTTGTAATTTGTCTATGTGATTATATTTGCATTCATGTTTATTGTTATTGCTCTGTGATCCTATTTTTCTAACAATTGGTATCAGAGCCAAAGGTCTATTTGGCAGATAAACCCGCAGGAAACTAGGGTTTATGGTTCGAGTGGGAGCAATGGCGGAAGAACGAAAGTTTAAGGTCGAGAAATTTAATGGCCAAAACTACCAGTTATGGAAGATGCAAATGGAGGACTATCTGTACCAGAAGGATCTATTCCTACCGTTGGAAGGAAGAGCAAAGCAGACGGCCACTATGAAGGACGAAGAATGGGAGGTTCTTGACAGAAAAGCATTGGGAACAATACGGTTGTCCCTGTCTTCGTTGATGGCTTTCAATATATCAAAAGAAAAGACAACGGAGGGTTTTATGAGTGCATTGGGTAAGCTATATGAAAAACCCTCAGCCTCCAACAAGGTATTTATAATGAAGCGTTTATTTAATATGAAGATGTCTGAAGGTGGATCTATTGTTGATCATTTAAATGAATTTAATACGGTTACAAATCAACTAAGTTCTGTAAGTGTGAACTTTGATGATGAGGTTAGGACTCTTCTAATCTTTTGTTCATTGCTAGAAAGCTGGAATAGCTTGGTCATGGTTGTAAGTAACTATTTTTCTGGTTCAAACACCTTGAAATTTGATGATGTTATTGGTGTTATTCTTAGCGAGGAAATGCGAAGAAAAAGCACAGGTGAGACATCAGGTAATGCATTGACCATGGAGAGAAGGGGAGGACAAAGGGAGAAAGGAAAGAGCCAAGGTAATCGTGGCAAGTCTAAAACGAGCAGATCCAAGTCCAGACTGGGAAAAATAGAGTGCTAGAACTGTGGAAAGAAAGGACATCTAAAGAAAGACTGCAGATCTAAAAAGAAGAAAGGAGATGGACAGCAGGAAACTAGCCAGGAAGCAAATGTAGCAGGTGATGTGTTACAAGATGCTTTGATTCTTGCATTAGATAATACGAGTGATTATTGGGTAGTAGATTCAGGGGCTTCATGTCATGCTACACCCCATAGGAAATATTTTCATGATTATGTTCCAAGTGATTTTGGACATGTATTATTGGGTGATGATGAGCAATGTAAAATTGTTGGAATGGGTAAGGTATGGATAAAATTTATGGAACTGAATGGTTGCTGAAAGATGTTAGGCATATTCCTTCTATGAAAAGAAATCTGATCTCAACAAGGCAGTTGGGAGATGGAGACTGTCTATCTACGTTTGGAGAAATGTGGTGGAAGATCACTAAAGGATCAATGGTGATAGAAAAAGGAGACAAGGTAGGTACGTTGTATTTATGTCCTCACAATACTGACCATACTATCTCTTTAGCTTCCATAGGAACAGATACAACATTGTGGCATCATAGACTTGGAGACATGAGTGAGAAGGGGATGCAGATTCTCCACTCAAGGAAGTTGCTTCCAGATTTGAAGCAGGTAAGTTTGGAATTATGTGAGAACTGTGTTTATGGAAAACAGAAGAGAGTCAGATTTCTCAGGGTTGGGAAACAAAAGAAGAATGAAAAGTTAGAGCTTGTGCATACATATGTATGGGGACCGGATCAGGTACAATCTCTTGGTGGCTCTCATTATTATGTTACATTTATTGATGATGCAACTAGAAAAACTTGGGTTTATTGCATTAGACATAAATCTGATGTGTTTGCTACTTTTAAGAAGTGGAAAGCTTTGGTTAAGAATGATATAGGAAAAAGGTTGAAGTGTCTCAAATTTGATAATGGAGGTGAGTACTGCAGCAAGGAGTTTGATAGTTACTGTTCATACCATGGTATTCGTAGAGAGAAGACAGTCCCAGGAACACCACAAGAAAATGGTGTGTCAGAAAGGATGAATAGAACGACCATGGAGCGTGCAAGGTGTATGAGATTGCATGCAAGTTTGCCCTTACAGTTTTGGGCAGATGTTGTAAATACTGTTGTTTATTTAATAAATAAAGGGCCTTCAAGTGCTTTGGATGGTGGTATTCCAGAGGAGACATGGACAGGTAAAAAGGTAAACTACTCATTTCTAAGAACGTTTGGTTGTGAAGCATTTGTCCATATTGATAAAGAAAATAGAACAAAGCTTGAAGCTAAATCCAAGAAATGTACCTTTATTGGATATGGGGTTGATGATTTTGGTTATCGCTTATGGGATTATGAAAATAACAAAATCATTAGGAGTAGAGATGTGATATTCAATGAAAAGGTCATGTATAAAGATCAGTTGCAGGGAAAGAAACAGGAAAAGGAAAACACATAGTACACAGTACTTGATGAAATTGAAGAAAATGAAGTTCCAAAGGTGCCAGAAAATCAAGAACAACATCAAGTACCTGAAACTCCTGCAAGTGTAAGAAGATCTACCAGGTTAACTAGACTCCCTGAACGATACTCTCCTTCAATGTATTATTTATTGATGATTGATGCTAGTGAACTAGAATGTTATGAAGCAACAATGTAGGTGGAAACTAGAAAGAAGTGGGAGCAAGGCATGAATGAGGAGATGGACTCATTGGTAGGAAACCAGACTTGGGATTTGGTTCAGTTTCCTGCTGGTAAAAGAGCATTGCAGAACAAATGGATTTACAGGTTGAAGGAAGAAGAAGGAGGTAAGAAGCGGTACAAGGCCGGACTTGTTGTAAAGGGGTTTGAATAGAAATAAGGTATAGATTTTGATGAAATATTTTCTCTTGTTGTTAAGATGACTTCAATTAGGACTATCTTAAGTCTAGTGGCGGTAGAAGATTTGCATCTTGAACAGTTAGATGTAAAAAAAAACCTTTCTCCATGGGGATTTGGAGGAAGAGATATATATGCAGAAGCCATAAGGGTATGAGATCAAAGGGAGGGAAAATTTAGTATGCAGGTTGAAGAAGAGCTTGTATGGTTTGAAGCAAGCTCCAAGGAAGTGGTATTTAAAATTTGATAGGTTTATGACAGAACAAGGTTACGGTAGATGTCATTCTGACCACTATGTTTATTTCAAGAGGCTAGATAATGGAAGTTATATTATCTTGTTATTGTATGTGGATGACATGCTTGTTGCAGGGTCTAACATGCATGAAATAAATGTGCTCAAAAGGAAGTTAGCAAATTCATTTGCGATGAAGTATTTGGGTGCTGCAAAGCAAATCCTTGGTATGAGAATAACAAGAGACAGGAAAAATCGCAAATTGACATTGTTTCAGGGTGAGTACATACAAAAGGTGTTGGAGAGGTTCAGAATGCAAAATGCAAAACCAGTTAGCACACCTTTGGCCAGCCATTTCAATCTAAGTAAGGAAATGTGTCCCAAGATACAGGAAGAGAAAGATTACATGTCCAAGATTCCCTATTCATCAGCAGTTGGCAGCTTGATGTATGCCATGGTGTGCACAAGACAAGATATTGCACATGCAGTGGGAGTTGTGAGCATATATATGAACAATCCAGGTAAAGAACATTGGAAGGCAGTACAATGGATTTTCAGGTATTTGAGAGGTACTACCACTTAGGCATTATGTTTTGGAGGTTCAGACACTGTTCTATAGGGATATGTTGATGCAAATATGGTAGGTGATAAGGATAGCAGGAAGAGCACCACAGGGTATGTGTTTACTGTAGGTGGAACAACAGTAAGTTGGATTTCGAAATTGCAAAAGGTTGTTGCACTTTCAACAACGGAAGCAGAGTATGTTGTTGTTACATAGGCTAGTAAAGAGAATATTTGGTTGCAGAGGTTTATGGAGGAATTAGGTAAGAAGCAGAAGGATAACAGGTTGTATAGTGATAGCCAGAGTCCCATTCATCTTGCAAAGAACTCAACATTTCATTCCAGGACTAAACATATACAGCTCAAGTACCATTTCATATGCTATGTTCTGGAAGATGAACTGTTGAAGCTGGAAAAGATACATACTAGCCAGAATCCTGCAAATATGTTCAAAAAGGTAGTGACCAGAGAGAAATTGAGTTCTTGCTCGGTTTCAGTTGGCCTTCTAGCATGAAGGAGAAGATGATAAATTTGCCAAGTCCAAGTCCAACAAGTACAACAGCGATGGAGTTGTTGTGATCAGTCTCCAAGTGGGAGATTGTTGGTTGTGGAGCCTGATCTTCCAGACTCATAGATGATGTTGTTTCAGCCGTGTTGTTCCCCAGATTTGGTTATGATCCCGGCACGTGCCCCAGGGGGTCCGAGGGAGTGGAAGGAAATTTTTGGGTTGTTTCGCCAACAGATTGCAGGCCCATGGTTTTGGGTAACCCGTGGTATTTTCCCTTTGTATTTCCCCTTTATAAGAAATACATTGTAATACGGATAGGGTTGATGTATTAGGTATTATGCATTGTAAATATCTCTAAGATTGTGAAGAGAGACTGTGAGATAATGAAGAGGAAGTGCAGCGGATGTGCTGCAGGTTGTATCCCTTCATTTGTTGGATGGTATAATAATAAGGACTGGCAATTTCAGTGTGGACGTATCCCATCTTGGGTGAACCACAATATATTGGTGTCTCTCTTGTAATGTGTCTGTGTGATTATATTTGCATTTCTATTTATTGTTATTGTTCTGCGATCTTGTTTTTCTAACAGGGTTGTTGAGAGAAGGAGTGTTATTTTTCTCACACGCGATCAATTCCAATAAGCGACATGTTTGAGATCTTAATGAGTATATTATGTATGGGATTAATCCTTGAAGAATCTAGTTTACTCTAGGTACCATACTCATAATGCATGGGAGTGCGTAGTAGGATTCCCCAAGATATGTATTTCATGGAAGAAAAGAATGACCTTCTTTATATATGGATAATATAGAATAGGGAAATCATTGTTGACCATGTCTCCCTTTTCATTATGTGTGTGTGTGTGTGACAATTAACTAATGAAATACTAAACTATTACTAAGATTTCCATTTATCCTTCTTTTGGTTTCCATATTTTTTCCTCCTAGTTTAATTGGATAGTATCCCCATTGTTAGCTTTTAGGTTACTCTGGAAGTGTTTACGCCATGTTTCATGGTGCTCCATGAGAATTAGGGTACATGATATATGCTTAGATCCCAGATGGTCTAATATGGATTGACACATGGGAGATGGTCCATGATGGATTTGAACATTGGAGTTAGTTTTCTAAGTGGTTTCTTGACCTCAATTGGGTGGTTGTTTGACATTCTTTCTTGGGGCATTAAACTTCTCTTGATAGCTTGGGGGATGTCCTTCGTGATGGTTGCATGGAGAGGTTCACTTTCTTGAAGAATGCCCTAGTTAGGAGGAGGAGTGTTGTGGATCTTGGAGGATGACATAAAGCCCTAAACAACATGGGGTTCCTTGGATTCTTGGAAGGAGGCTTGAGTTGCCTTAAGGATGCCTAGGTTGCGATAGTGTTCATGTAGGGGGAGTGGACCCATTGGAGTGCACATGCCTTCATAGGAGTGAAGGAGTCTACTTTATCTTTGATTGAGGGGTGTGAAACGTGCACCTTGTGTAGCTACATCGTCTTGGATCCCTTATGGTGTATGACATCACCTTGGGGCATGACATGTGTAGCCTTGGAGTGGATTTATTCGCTTTTGTATACCTAAATGAGTTTATTGTAGGTTTCTTGTAAGGGCTTGGACCCACATTGTATTTTTGACCTCCCTACCTCCCATACATATATAGGAAGGGGAGTCCTTTCATTCATCATCCTAATTATCTTATCTGTGTACTTGTATTCTTGGAGTGATTCACTAGGGTTCATGAGGAAACCATATGACAAGTTATACATGGGAGGAAGATGTCTTTATTCAAGATTTCTCTTGTGATTAGGGTTTACTCTTGTGAATAATAAGACATTGGAGATGATTATTATATATCATTTTTGTTCATTCTTATTTCACTCTTGTCTAGAGATGTGACTAAGTTGATTGTACTTGTCATCCTTTGTTTGGGATTCATTGGGGTTTCTTGATCTTCTTGGAGCATCTTGAATTCTAGGGTTAGGGTTTCATCACTTGGATAATTGAGTAGGGTGTTGAGATGAAACCCTAGGGTGCATTTGGTGAGGAAGAAGAAGAGAAGGATATATATTTCCTAGGGGGGGTTGTTTGTGTGTTTCATGCATGTTGGAGCTCCTTGGTTGAGCTGGAGTTTTTCTCGGTCTTCCCTAGCTAGTGTTTGGAGAGATGGTGAATTGTACTAGCCTTCTGGTAAGATCATGATATGTACAAAAACTTCCTCTTATGTATATTAATGAATTTTTTCAGTTGTCCACAACTTGTTCAGATTGCAGATTTTAATTTTAACCATCTATGTTCTTCAGGAACTGTTATTTACAACTATATATGTCTCGTTGATTTGACATAAGTAAAGGGAATTTTTTTTAAGGGATTTAACATCATAATTGATAGATTAAGCAAAATTACCATGCATACCTTAAATTATGCAAAGGAGTGTACTCCATCCCTTGCTCATGTGGGACGCTATACATCGAAGAGACATGAAGATCAATTCATGTAAGGTTAAAAGAGCACTGTGCGGATCTGAAGCATGATAGAATAAAGATATTTGCACCGATAGAGCACACTCACAACATTAAACACCAAATTTGCATGGAGAATTCCAAAATCCTTCCAAAAGAAGGAAATCACATAAAAAGAAAGATAAGGGAAACATTGGAAATCGACATATACCCAAATAATATCAATCATGGAAGACAGAGAGAAATTAAGTGAAGTCTGGAAAGAGACTGCAAACACAAAGAATTAACAACGTCCGACAATGAAGAGTCTTCTTCACAAATCATTTGGTAAATATGGATAAGGTTATCGGGATTCATAAGGAATTAATATAATATTATATTAACTTGAAATGATAAGTCCTCTCTCATAAAATTCGTATGAAGCAATATTAATCAATGATAAAATACCAGCAAAAAGGTTAGGTTTTCAATTCTCTTGAAGATGATCCTAAAGTGGGATTGAACTGTCGAAAGAAAAAACCTAACGCAGTCTTCTGACATTCTTGTATATGCCCTGTGTATTTGAAAATGTTTGACAAGAGTTGATTTTCAGATTTATTTTATGCATTATAACATTGCCCTAAAGAGACAAAACTTATCAACACACTTTGGTATATTTTCTCCTTGGATTGCCTAGAATATTGGGTTGTTGAGGATTGAAATATTGTTCATTTTCCATTATTAATTGTTCTATATTTCATAACAACCCTAAGGCTTAAAATTCATAGGTTTAAGATCCAAGAAACCTCTAGTTGAGAGGTGAAATTTCTGAATTCTCAATTCCAAGAAATTTCCACACGGTATCAAAGCTTTTGTGGCTAAGATTAGTTTAGGAGTAAGAGGGAGTTTGCATTTCATATAGAGATTACATTACTTGACCTTGGTTGAAGTCATTTGGTGTGATACCCTAGGTTTCTTGGGAGAAGCACCTTGACCCTTGAAAGGGTTGGTTCTTCTTCATATTCATATTCCCCAAGATGGTATGGATTTGGTCTATTGTTTGTCCTCTAATAGTGTGTCTAGTGTTATCTAGTGTTGGACAGTATAAGGATAATGGAGCTTCAATACATATGACATATGATAGATCTTTATTCAACGATTTACTAGCAATAGGGAGGGATGTCTCTTATCTTATGAGAGGACTTGCATCCATTTTTTTCTAGACACCTACAGGTGATTTTCTTGAGTTGAGTAATGTTTTTTTGTTCTTGAGTTGAAGAAGAATAATTTTTCAATATCTTGTATTACAGATGTATAGTGGAGAGTTTATTTTGAGCGACAACAGTGCACCATCAATGATTGTAGTCTACTTATTCCGAGGACTTTGGATAGAGGGGTGAGAGAGGGTGGCCTTTACAAGTTACTTGTTGATCTAGTGGCACTTTTTCATACTAGTAAGAGGCAAGAAGACCCTTCTAGTTTTAAGAAGACTTATGAGAAGAAGGAATGCCAAGATTCCATGATAGAGGAGTATAACTATATTCTAAAGAATGATGTTTGGGATATTATACTAAGATCAGAAGGGAAGTCAATGATTGATTCTAGGTGGTTGTACAAAGCCAAAACATGAAGTTGAGTATTGAAAAATACAAGTCAAGGTTTGTTGCTAGAGGGTTCTCACGTTGAAAAGAGGGAGTAAACTATGATAAGATATTTGCATCAGTTCCCAAATAAATTTCCATTCTTACCTTTATCTCCCTAGCAACATGTTTTGGATGGTGTTTATATCAAATGGATGTAAAAACCTCCTTCATGAATGCAGTGATTGATGCAGAAGTGTAAATTAATCGAACGAGAGAATTTTAGATACATAAGAATGGTACTCATGTTTGAAGGTTAAAGAAATCTTTTTATGAGGTTAAGTAGGCACCGCAAGCTTGACACTTTATGATTGATGAGTTCCTACTAAAATCGGGGTTCACCAACAATGTTTCTGATCCAAATCCTTATTATATGTATAATGATATCGATTTGGTTGTCTTGATTTGATATGTGGATGACTTGGTCATTACAGGTAGTTTAGAGAATCTCATTGTGTGGTGCAAAGAAGTTTCCAAGTGAATTTGGTATGAAGCACATAGGTCTTCTGCACTATTTTCTTGGTTTGGAGGTCTGGTAGGGAACTGGAGAAGTCTTCCTAGGACAAGGGAAGTAAACCTTGGATATTTCAAAATGTAGGATTCAAATCTTTAGCTACACATATGATAACAAATCTAAATCTCACTCCAAATGAGTGGGTTGATTTGGTTGACCGACCATTATATAGGAAGTTAATTGGTTCTTTGATATATTTGTTGAATACTAGGCATACATTTGTTATGCAGTGAATACACTAAGCTAGTTTATGGTTTCTCTGCATGAGTTAGACTGGATGGTTGCGAAGCATGTAATTAGGAATTTGAAGGGCGACATTCATTATGGAATCATGCATAGAATAGGTGATGGAATATTAATCAATGGATTTTGGGATTCAAATTGGTTTATTAGTCTTGATTCTTGGAAAGGCAATTTTGTTTTTTGCTTCAACTTGCGGTGAGGGTTGATATCCTAGTTTAGTAGGAAACAAATAGCAGTTGCATTGAGTTTAGTAGAGGCAGAGTATACAATAGAAATTTCAACGAGTTGTGAGGAACTATGGCTTCATAAGTTGGTGATTGAGATTACATATACAAACTTGGAGCCAAAAAATGTGTATTGTGATAATGAAAGTTGCATCAAACTCTTTAAGAATCTTGTGTTTCATGACCACTCCAAGTATATTGATATCCAAAATCAATTCTTTGGAGACAGTTTAAAAGGGTGTTATAGCCCTAGATTACAAATCTATGGAGGAATAGGTTCTTGTTATTCTAACGAATCCCTTAGTGAAAGGAAAATTTGACATGTTGAGGAAGAAGACAGGTGTGTGTGTATGTGTGTGAACACTTTCCTTGTAAAGAGGGAGTGTTATATTTTGAGCAGGGATAATTTTAAGGACCCATACTTCTTTAAGTGTGTATAAACCTTGGCAAATCTTACCAATTCTTAAAATGTCAACTATAAAATATTTGGCGATATTTTTCTAAAATTATTTCAATTTCTAAGGATTTTATATAGTTTATATAATAATTTGGCGATTTTTAGAGTGAAAAAAGTTTACCCCATCAAAATTGGGCAAATTGGGTCTTCAAAAAATGCAAAATGGCGAACCTTTTTTGGAAACAAACATGGAAAAATAGCCCATGGGATAAATTTCGCCCCTAAAATTATCCTTGATTTTGCGTTCCTCTTAAAGTGATTACACCATGTTTGTGGGTGATTCATGAGATTTGGGGTATATGGTGTATGTTCATATTCATGATGTCTAAGATTGATTGAACGTGGGAGATGGTCTGTGATGGATTTGCACATTGGATATATCTTGTTGAGTGGTTCCTTGACCTTAGTTGGGTTCTTGCTTGGTATTCTTCACTAGGGAATTGGATTTATCTTATGTTATTCATGATGGCACATCGAGATGTTAACTTGCTTGGAGAAAACCCTACTTAGGAGGAGGAGCATTGTGCATCTTGGAGGAGGACATCAAGCTTTATATCATGAGTCTGTTTAGATTCCTGAATGGAAGCTTGGATTTGGCTCAAGGACACCTAGGTTGCGACAATGTTCATGCAAGGGTAGTGGATCCTGTTAGTGCATAGTAATGCACTATGGATCGCAAATTTGTTTTGGGATCAAGGAAATGTGTCAATCATAAAATTCATAGTCTATAGAGTCTAAAGTCAAGTTTTTTATTTGGTTAAGGATTTGGTTAGATCATATGTCAAGTTTGTTCCTAAAGCTCACCTAGGGTTGTGTTCTAGTATTTGGTCTTATATTATCCATATAGTGGTCCATCCTTTCGTTAATTAGTCTATTCCATGTTAGTCACGTGTTTTTAAATTCAGTATAAAGGTTAATTAATAATAATCATGAAAAAAGTTACTTCACGCTGCAAAAAGTTGGAGTTTTCATAGCGCAGGTCTTATCTTGTCATATTTTCTTAATCCTAAATTTCATGTCATGATGGTTCATCTAAGGTTTATTTTAAAGGTTCAGAAGTCAGTTTTAAAGGATAATTATGATTAAGAGTTAAGCCATATTATCGCTGCAGAATATCCTCAAAATTCGTAGCGTGGATCATTTCATCATCATATTTCCTTAAACCCGAGTTTTATGTCATCATTAACCTTCTAAGGATCAGTTTTGAATTTGTGGAGTCAGTCTTGAAATGTAATCATGATCAAGGGATCAAGTCAAATTAGTGCTACAAAAATTTCTAAAAATTCGCAGCAAATGTCTTGTCAAGTTAAGTTAGTTTTCAAAATTTTCTAAACTCCAACGTTGGTCATGATTGCATGTTTGAATCAACAATTTTGGTTTAAAAGGTCCTGGGATCCAAACACTTTATGCCAAAGCACTTGATCATCAGTTGAATTTTGATGTGAAATCCTTACTCCTGTAATTCCTGTTCACTACAAATTAACTGCTAGCTGTGAGTTTACCCCGTCGCTGCAAATTTTCCTAGTTGTAGTGAATCTCTCCTCTGCCCTGCAAATTCTTCCTTGCCCATCTTTCCAGTTCGTTGCAGATTCCCTTGTTTCCATAACTTTTCCCAGTCGCTGCAAATTACACACTTCACTGCAAAACTTTGAAAACGCTATGAATTTCAGAGGTTGTGTATTCTTCCAGTCTGTTGTAAGTTTCCAAAAAACGCTTTGTGAGTAGCTTTCAAGTGTTCATGATGGTCAAAGAGAAGAAGAAGAGATATAACAAAGGAGGGTATGTTTTCAGGTATGAACCCCAGTGTATGAAATTGATAGAGTTAGATCCATATGTGGTTGAAATGTTTCAAAGGGTGGTTTGCTTAGGATTTTTCCAAAGGCTTCAAGGGGGTAACTTGGAGGTTACAAGGCAATTTGCCATGAACTATGATGGAGTCAAACTGAAGTTGTTCCAATGGAGTTTTTTGTCTCAAAAATAAAAATCTCAATTGCCACAGAGATACCTAGGACTGGTGAGAAGTGGTTTAAATGTATGGGTATTGAAGCGGCCTTCTGTAATGAATTTCTTAAACCTGAATTTAAGGATGAAACCTTGTCTGCTGGAGTCCAAAAAACACATGTCCAGGATCAATTTCATCAGTTGTTGAAATTTGTACAAAAGTATTTTACTTGTGAAGGAAGATCCGCCATGGTCTATTATTATCACATCAGGTTGCTAATGCACTTCAATGGTAACAAAGCCATGGATTTTCCTTTTTATCTTCATAGGAGTTAGGGAAGATGGTTGATAAGGTTCAAGGGAAGAAGAAAATTTTTGAAAGGTCTCTTTTCCATTTTGGGTTGATTAAATTGTTGGTTTTGGAAGAGTTGAAAAGAAAGAATTTGGGTTGGGAGGCCTTTTTACTATTAGCAGGTTTTAGCCTTGAAGTTGTAGGCATCCCTCATGCCAAAAAGAATACACCCTCCCATGTTTAGAAATATGCTCAAATAGAAGTAGGTGCATCAAAGAAAAGAGAAGGAAAAGAAGAAGATGTCCTACAGGCCCAATACATAGGTAAAACCACTGCCAATACTAAAGAGAAACAAAAGGGAAGAAAGCTGGTGTTTAATCCTAACGAAGAATCCCCTGCACCAAGTAGGCCTCTGACCAGATCAACAAATAAGATCCCTAACCAAATATGATGTAAAAGAAGAAGTCCCAGTGGAGTAGCAGTCACCAGCCAAATAACATGAAACAAAAGATAGTGACAGGGTGAAGGACCTCATAGTTCAGCTTAAAGGAGCACAATCAACTTCTCTTCTTTGACACACCATCCTAATGATGAGTCTTGTTGTGGACTCGAAACGTCGATGTAAATCATGACAACTGTGGAATCTCCGAGTATACATTCTGAAGCCAATTACCACAGAAACCTTGCAACAATGATGATATTTCAGCTGAGGGAAGAGAATAGAAAGTAGAAAGAAACACATCAGTAGAAAACAGTGAAGATAGTAGGAGAGATGGAAAAAATTGAGGTTGAATTGAAGACAGCCAAGAAAACTGTTATAAAATGGCTAACTACTAGAAAAAAAATTGTTCAATCTGAAAAGGAAAATCATAACTCTACAGGCAAAGAATAGGGAACTGAAAGACGATATAGAGAGGGTTAAAAGCAAGGTCTCCAAGAGGAATATGAAAACCCTTTCTAAGGAAGCAGCCTCAAGGACTTCAAGGTAAGAATAATGTTTAACCATTTTCAATTTTGTCTAAAGAAAGAAATTTTCCAGATATTTCCTTTTTGTATATAAAGAAGAAACCTTAGCCTGTACTAAACAAGTGTTGGAGACCTAGTATTATCAAGGAACGGTTAGCTAAGTTTGTTTTCAAAGATGGAATGGAAAATGAGTTAGAAAAGGGGTTTTTAAGATCAAGGATCAAACTGCTTGTCTTATGTTTTGAAAGTTTTTAAAGAATTGTAATTAGGGTTTCTGGAAAATTCTGATGACAAGGATTAGTTCCAATAAGATAAAGGAGGATGCAAGTGGTCAGCTCTCCAGGTTTGGTGTTAGTTCATAAAAGAAAATAAGAAAAGACAAAAAAATAGCATTTCACAACATGCCATCTCCCTACGGATTATACAGAAACTACGCTACATATTTTCTCAAATACATGTTTCGCAGCGTTCCAATTCGATACGAATTATGCAATATGTTTCGCTGAAAAGTTTTCTGAAGCAGAGAATTCATAGCAACTCATTGTTTTCGCTATGAATTGTGCAGAGATCGATTTTTACAAGCTCGTTAGGTGTTGTTGGGGTCGCCACGTCATCAATCGAACTGGAGGAAATCAAGAATATATTCATCCCATTGAAACATGAAGTTCAATTTTAAAATAAATTGCATGGACCGTTATAAAAAAAACTGAACCCTAATTTGTAGCGAGTTAATCATTTTAAAATTGTCTTCTGTTTCTCAAAGAATTTCGAATTCTTTGGATGATTTTGTAATATTTTATATATATATAGAGGAAGAAAGATAGAGTCGAGGTTGGTTGGAGTTATTTTCTCACACCATTGATTGTAAAGTTGAACTCTTAATGAAAAATAAACTTTCAGGCTGAAGCTGCCTTTTTACTTCCAAGGATTCCTGTGTCTGATTAATCTATTATTGTGATCTCTTTGTGTATGTTCTTTCCAATGTTTATTTACAATGAATGTTCTTTCTTCTAGTATTTAATTGGATATATATGAACAAAATTCATCTTGTAGTTGATGCTTTGTTCATGGCAATTGAATGCTCCACTAATCTCTTCTAAAATTATGCTTGAAATTCATCCTTAGTTAGATGCTTCAGGTGTAATGGGTTGTTATATTTTTTCTGCTCTCCATACTACAACATACAAGTAAACCAGATTCGCATAGACTATCTTTCCCTTATGAACGTCTTTTCCCTACTTCAGCTTGTCTATCAGTTTCTTTTTCGTCTTTTGACCGTATTCCCAATGGTTTCTCTTGCACACTCAGGCAACAAACTTGTCAAAATTTCTATCTTTATTCTAGACCTGACCTTCTAAGTTTCATTTGTACAAAGAGATCCCTCTTTGGTTGGGAAAAGGTCAATTCCCTTCCTCAAGTGGTTTGAAATGGTTTCCTTGGGGATTTATCTTATATAACCCAGAGAAATTACTGATTGCTAGCATCTTAGCACCATTATCAGGGAATGAAGGAGAAATGTTTCCCTGGGAAGAACGACAAGCAGAAGAAAATCTGATTTCTGAGAGCAAACAAAAATTTAGATACAGAAAGAAGGATGTATTTTGCTCTAGTGATTTCAATATTTGTTAAAGAGAAGTGATTCCACTGGGAAACCCTGGCTTCCAAAGGAGTACACACAAGAAGGAATCTCAATCCAGAACCTGTTGAAGGAGTTCTAGATCCAATTTTTTTTTAAAGGAAGTATGACAAAAATGCTGAATCAAGTGGCCAAGCTCAATCATGAATTCCTCTAATTGAGAGATCAATATATTTGCTTGCAGACAAATTCTAAAAGATATAAGACATTTCTTTTGATTGGGAGTTTGAAAAGCTATTATCCAAATCAAAATCTGAAACAAATCTTTATGAAACTGACATAGATGAGAAAAAGTTTCAATCTTACCTGTTAGATTCTCTTTGGGAAAACCTGCAAAACTATAAAGAAAGAAACCCTTTTCCATTTTTGGAAGAACACCATATTGATACTAAGAATAAGATATCTCAAATTCCCCAAGTCAAGATATCTCTGCAAATACCTTTTGCTACTTCACAATTCCAAAACCCACCTCAAATACCTCCTAGAATCATGGCAGCTAGATATGCTCCTCTTGTCCTTCCTACTTAGCTTCATGATCTACCTCAAAACTATGTTAAGGAGAAAACAATATGGTGCAGATGAAGACATCACCGCTCAACAACATTTGGATTGGTTTAATGATTTTTGTGATCTTGAAGAGGTTGATGATCCAGATGTTAAAATAAGGTTGTTTGCCCAAAGTTTCCATGGAGAAGCTAAAAAGTGGTTTACAAAGGTTTATGATTCTATTCCTGTTGAAGTTAAACCACCACCATATGCAGCTATGATAAACTATCCAAATGCTTTTGAGAGTGATTTTGCATTGCATTTTATGGAGAGGGGATCTGCTACACTAGTAGACATGATGAATGATGTCATAGAGGTGGAGGTAAATTTATTGGCCTCGGGAAAAGGGAAACAAATATTTGACACAAACTTCAAAAGGTATACAGAGGAATTTCATCCATCCACCTCACAATCCTCATATGATAAGCTAGATTTGGTAATGAAAATAATGGATAAAATGATGGAGAGATTGAATGTATAAAACAGGCCACCCATCAGGGAACCTTAGCAACAGCTTCAAAACAAAAATTTGAACTTTCGGAGACCCCAAGTTCCTCAGATTAGACAGAGAGAGCAAAGGAATCCACTTGATCAACAAGTTAGACCTCCTTTTCATGAAAATCTAGTTGAAGATGAATATGATGATCAAATGCAAGACCAAATTCATCATTTTGACCAGGAACATCCTACCGTTTTTCTTATCAAAGAAGAACATGATCAATCTTTGTTAGGGCAGAATGAAGAGTATGTGATGGATGAGTAAGATGAATACCAAAAGGGGTACCAAAATGCATTGTTGTATTTCCAAAGAAAGTATAATTTAAGGAATAGAGTTGTTAATAAGCCTTTAGAATACCAACCTTCTAATAGACAACAGAAGGGTGATTCTCAGCAAAAGAAGGATATGCAAAATCCTGATAAACAGAAAAAGAATGTTCCAAAGAGGTATGTTTTAGAAAAAGACAACGCAAAGGTGGATGTTCCAAAATCTAAAGAGGATGTTGCTAAGAAAATTCAAGATGAAAGGAAAGAGGTAAGTACAAAGGATGTTGAAAAAACTCAGTCTCTTTTCAACATTGAGAATGAAATAGCTAAAATATAAAATAAAAAAACTGAGTTATTGAAGAATACTGAATATAGAAGTCATATTGTTAAAATTTTGAGGGTTGAAGCGGATACATCTGACTCCTTGAACTTACAATATTACCACCCTACATTCCTTTTTGGTCCTCACGTGGAAGATAATAAAGAAAATCATGAATTTCCCCCTTTTTACATTAGTTTTAATATTCATGACATGATTTTACACAATGCTATGTTGGATTAAGGAGCTTCACATAACTTGATGCCAAAAGTGGTTATGGACAGTCTTGGTCTAAATATCACAAAACCCTATAAAGACATATTTTCATTTGATTCTAAAAAATTCAAGTGTATGGGTGTGATTAAAGATTTAGTTGTCACACTGTTCCAAATACCTACTAAAAGTGTCATTATGGATGTAGTAGTGGCAGACATCCCTCCAAAGTTTGGAATGCTTATTTCTCGTTCATGGACAACAAAGCTTAAAGGCACATTGCAAATGGATATGTATTTTGATACTATACCAGTGTTTGGAGAAATGATAAAACTGTACAGGGAGTTCCAGTAGCATATGTGGTAAGTAGCAAAGACATGACCGAAAATCATCCCATTTATACTGTATACACTGATCTTGGATCATCAATTCTCTATAATGATTTTGAGCCCTTCAAAAAGAGTGAAGAGAAGACAGAAAATAAGATTTTAGATCAGTCTAATGATATGAATGGACAATTCTGGAATATGAGTTTTGATGGAACTGTTGGGAAAGATGGAGAAGGTGCAGGTATTTGGATTAATTCCCCAAATAATGACACCAAGATTTGTTGTTACAAGTTAGTTTTTTATTGCTCAAACAATATTGTTGAGTATGAGGCACTAATTATAGGTCTGAACATTTTAAAAGATATGAAGGCTAAAAATATTGTTGTTCAAGGAGACTCTGAGTTGGTCATCAGACAGGTGAAAGGTATTTATCAGGAAAAGTATCTGAGAATGAAAGCCTATAAAATATGTTTTTGGATTTACTGCAAAATTTTGATGTGTGATCTGTCAGTGATTTCAAGAAATCAGAATGTCATTGTTGATGCATTAGCTACTGCTTCCAGTTCAATAAAGATTCCTATATATCCAAATCGGAGGTATGAGGTTGAAGTGAAGCATAGGCCTTCAGTGCCTGATAATATAAAGCATTGGAAAGTGTTTGAAGATGATGATCAAATCAACAGGTTTCTTCAGATGTCAGGTGAATTTGCAAATACAAGGATAGATGAAGAGAATCAAAATGATGAAATTGTTGAAAATGCAAACCAAGATTATGCTAATGTCATAGCAAGCAAGGAAATAATTCAACTTAAAAATAATTGTATTCCTAAGGGCTTAGTTCCTCTTGAGAAATGTTTTGATAATAATGATGTGCAAAAGATCCAAAAGTCATACCTGATAATGATGAGGTAGAGGACTGTAATGTTGGCTCTGAAGACAAGACAAAGTTTGTAAAAATATCCAAAACTTTTCCTACTAAAAAGAAACAAGAATATGTCAGATTGATGAAGGAATTTTCATATGTGTTTTCCTGGAGCTACGATGATCTCAAGGTATATGATACAAAGGTAATTCAACTTACTATCTCTGTCAAAGAAAATTCAAAACCTTTCAAACAGAAATTGAGAAGGACCAATCCATTGCTCTTGCCACTAATTGAAAAGAAGTAAGAAAGCTTTTTGATGCCAAGATAATTGTTTCATTGAGATTTTCTAGATGGCTGGAAAATCTAGTACATGTTAGAAAGAAAAATGGTGAAATGGGGTTATGTGTAGACTTCAAGAACCTAAATAGAGTTTCTTTGAAAGATAGTTATCATGTTCCCAAGATGTACCATATACTGCAAAAGGTTGTTGGATCACAAAGGATGTCCATGCTTGATGGTTTCTCAGGGTATAACCAGATTTTGGTGCATCCATAGGATCAGGAGAAGACAACTTTCACTACTCCTTGGGGTACATTTATGTATGCCAAGATGCCATTCAGGTTGATGAATGTTGGAGCCACTTTCCAGCAGAAAATGGATATTTCATTTGCAGATGAGAAAGACAAATTTGTGGTTATATACCTTGATGGTATCATTATATTTCCCAAAACTAAGGAAGATCACCTAGAACATTTGAAAACGGTTTTCATGAAATGTAGGCATTTTTTTTTCCTTAAATCCTAAGAAATATAATTTTGGCACGCAAGAAGGCAAGTTGCTTGGGCATGTAGTATCAAAGGAAGGTATAAAAACTGACCCAAGCAGGGTGGCTGCAATACTGAAAATTGGCATTCCAAGAAGCAAAAAAGAAGTACAGTTTTTCATTGGTAAAGTGATTTTTTTAAGGAGGTTTATACCAAATTTTCTTGAAATCCTCAAGTTCATTACTAACATGTTGAAAAAGGAAAATGAGATTAAATGGACAGATGAAGCAAGGATATCATTCGAGAGTATCAAAATGGATATTACTGAGGCTCCAGTGTTGGCAAGTCCATATTACACTAAATATTTTAAGGTTTTTTCCTTTGCTTCTGAACATACAATTGCAGGGGTACTGTTGCAAAAAAATGAATATGGGGAGGAGCACCCCATTTCCTTCTATAAAAATATTTTGAGAGATCATACCTTGAGGTATAATATCATCGTAAAGCAAGCATATGCACTGGTAAAGAGCTTGAAATATTTTAGGGTTTACATTCTGCATTCTCGAACCATTGCTTATGTTCCTAATTCTGTGGTTAAAGATATCTTGACACAGCCTGATCCTGATGGTAAGAGGGGTAAATGGATTGCAATATTAATTGAATATGATTTGGAAATTAAGCCAACAAAATTGGTTAAGGGTCAAGGGTTAGCTAAACTGATGACTACCTCAAATTTAGAAGTGTTGGACATAAACTTTCTTGCTGAGTTTTCAAACAATTTGGTGGAAGAACCAATTTTACAGGTTAGTTCTGATTTTCAAAATTCTTCATGGTATGAGGGTATTTTGTATGTTTTACAGAATTTGCAAGCACATCCTGAATTGAGAAGAACTAAAGCGAGATTATTGAATCTTAAAGCAACTTAATTCTGTGTTTTAAATGGAAAATTGTACTGGAAGGATCGTGGTGGAGTGTTATTGAATTGTTTGTTGGAGAATGAAGCATAAAATATTATGGAAGAGTTCCACAAGGGAGACCGTGGTGGGAATCATTATTGGAAAACAACTGTGAATAAGATTCTCATAGATGGATTCTATTGGCCTACTATATTTTCTGATGTATATAAGAAGGTGGCAACTTGTCATGAATGTCAGATTTTTGAAGGAAAGGGTAAACTCATACCATTACCTCTGAAACCTATTTCTGTGGAGGCACCATTCCAACAATGGGGCCTTGATTTCATTGGAGAAATACACCCAGCATCCTCAGGTTATCACAAGTGGATCCTCACCGCAACTGAATATTTCACCAAATGGATTGAATCGGTCCCATCAAGGTAGGAAACCGATACGTTAATCATTCAATTTTTTGAAAACAACATTCTTTCTAGATTTGGTTGTCCTAGGAGGATAATAACTGACAATGCTGAAGCCTTTAAGTCTAGAAAAATGGTGAAATTTTGTAGTGACCATAACATCATATTAATTCATTCTACATCCTACTACCCTCAAGGTAATGGGCTGGCAGAATCCTCCAACAAGAGTTTAGTCAAAATAATTAAGAAGTTATTGCAAGAGAATAAGAAGGCTTGGAATACTAAATTAATTCATGCACTCTGGGCTGATAGGATCAGTACCAAAAGGTCAATATGAACTTCTCCTTTTTAGTTAGTATATGGTACAAAAATTGTTTTCCAGATTCTTTGGGAATGTCGGTTATGAAATTTTTGCAGGAAGAAGAAGTAGAACCTAATCATGTTCAGAGAAGAATAAATCAGCTCATAGAAGTCCAACAAATGAGAGAAGAGGCCCATGATGATTCTCATGGGTTTCAATATAAAATGAAGAATATTTTTTTATAAGAGGTCAAAAGCTGCAGTCTTTAAAATTGATTATATTGTATTAAAATGGGATGCACGTTTTAAAGAAAAAGGGAAACATGGTAAATTTGACCATTTGTGGAAAGGTCCATACAAGATTGTTGCTTCTCATGGAAACAATACATTCATTCTGCATGAATTAAATGGAGAGATTTTGGAGGGAGGTCCAGTCAATGGACACTTCTTGAAACATTATCATACTTGAAATCGGGAATTTCAAAATTTCATTGTAAATACCATTTGATGTAAAGCATAGTGCAAGTATGGATAATCACTCGGAGAATTTGAATCCCAAGTAGAAGGCCCCAAGATTATTCTAAGAGATTTTTAGATTTCATTTGCAGTAGAAGACTGTTCAACCTGTACAAAAATAATTTTGAACAGTCATGTTTATTTTAGCTTTTCAGCTTAAAAATGTTCTTTTATGGTTAGGCAATGGAACTGCAGAGTTCTTGATACCTCACAAGGAGGACAACATCCTCGATGGTGCCAATGTTAGTGCATAGTAATGCACTATGAATCACAAGTTTGTTTTGGGATCAAGGAATTGTGTCAATCATAAAATTCATAGTCTTTAGAGTCTAAATTTGAGTTTTTTATTTGGTTAAGGATTTGGTTAGATCATATGTCAAGTTTGGTCCTAAAGCTCACTTAGGGTTGTGTTATAGTCTTTGGTCTCATACTATCCATATTACAGTCCATCCTTTCGTTAATTAGTCTATGCCATGTGAGTCACATGTCTTTAAAGTCAGTCTAAATGTTCATTCAGAATAATGATGACAAAATTTACTTCACGCTGCAAAAAGTTGGAGTTTTCGTAGCATGGGTCTTATCTTGTCATATTTTCTTAAACCTAAAGTTCATGTCATGATGGTTAATCTAAGGTTGATTTTAAAGGTTCAGCGGTCAGTTTTAAAGAATAATGATGATCAAGAGTTAAGTCGTATTATCGCTGCAGAATCTCCTCAAAATTCGTAGCGTGGGTCATTTCATCATCATATTTCCTTAAACCTGAGTTTTATGTCATCATTAACCTTCTAAAGATCGGTTTTGAATTTGTGGAGTTAGTATTTAAATGTAATCATGATCAAGGGATCAAGTCAAGTTAGTGTTGCAAAAATTTCTAAAAATTCGCAGCAAATGCCTTGTCAACTTAAGTCGGTTTTCAAAATTTTCTAAACTCCAACGTTGGTCATGATTGCATGTCTGAATCAACAATTCTTATTTAAAAGGTCATAGGATCCAAACACTTTATTCCAAATCACTTCATCATCAGTTGAATTTCATTGCAAAATCCTTACTGTTGTAATTAATGCTCACTACGAATTAACTGTAAGTTGTGAGTTTACCCTGTCGCTGCAAATTTTCCTGGCTGTAGTGAATCTCTCCTATGCCCTGCAAATTCTTCCTTGCCGATATTTCCAGTTCGTTGTGGATTTCCCTGCTGCCATAACTTTTCCCAGTCGTTGCAAATTACACATTTCACTGCAAAACTTTCAAAACGTTACGAATTTCACAGGCTGTGTATTCTTCCAGTCTGCTACAGGTTTCTAGAAAATGCTTTGTGAGCAGGTTTCAAGTGTTCATGATGGTCAAAGAGCAGAAGAAAATATATAACAAAGGAGGGGATGTTGTCAGGTATGAACCCCGGGGTATGAATCTGATAGATTCAGATCCATCTATGGTTGAAATGTTTCAAAGGAATGGTTTCTTAGGGTTTTTCCGAAGGCTTCAAGGGGGGCACTTGGAGGTTACAAGGACATTCGCCCTGAACTATGATGGAGTGGAAACTGAAGTTGGTCCATTGGAGTTTTTGTCTTAGAAAGAACATTCTCAGTTTCCACAGAGATACCCAGGACTAGTGAGAAGTGGTTTAAAGGTACGGGTATTGAAGTAGCCTTCTACAATGAATTTCTTAAACCTGAATTTAAGGATGAAAAAATGTCTATTGGAGTCCCAAAAACACATGTCCGAGATCAATTTCATCAGTTGTTGAAAGTTGTACAGAAGAATTTTACTTGTGAAGGAAGATTCACCATGGTCTACTATTATCACATCATGATGCTAATCAACTTCACGGGTAAAAAAGCCATGGATTTGCCTTTTTATCTTCATAGGAGCTTAGGGAAGATGGGTGATAAGGTTCAAGGGAAGAAGCAAAATTTTGAAAGGTCTCTTTTCCATTTTGGTTTGATTAAATTGTTGGTTTTGGATGAGTTGAAAAGGAAGAATTTGGGTTGGGAGGTCATTTTACTATCAGCAGGTTTTAGCCTTGAATTTGTAGGCATCCCTCATGCCAAAAAGAATACACCCTCCCCTGTTCAGAAAGATACTCAAATAGAAGTAGGTGCATCAAAGAAAAGAGAAGGAAAAGAAGAAGATGTTCTACAAGCCCAAGACATAGGTAAAACCCCTGACAGTACTAAAGAGAAACAAAAGGGTAAAAGAAAGTTGGTGTTTACTCCTGAAGATGAAGAATCCCCTGCACCAAGTAGGCCTTTGACTAGATCAGAAAAAGAAGATCCCTAGCCAAAGATGATGTAAAAGAAGAAGTCCCAGTGGAGCAGCAATCACCAGCCAAACAACATGAACCAGAAGATAGTGACGGGGTGAAAGACCTCATAGTTGAGCTTAAAGGAGCACAATTGATGATATTTCACCTAAGGGGAGAGAACAGAAAGTAGAAAGAAACACATCAGCATCAAACAGTGAAGATAGCAAGAGAGATGGACAAAATTGAGGTTGAATTGAAGACAGCCAAGAAAACTGTTAGAAAATGGCTAACTACTAGAAAACAATTGTTCAATTTGAAAAGGAAAATCACAACTCTACAACCAAAGAATAGGGAATTGAAAGAAGAGATAGAGAGGGTTAAAAGAAAGGTATCCAAGACGAATATGAAAGTCCTTGCTAAGGCAGTAGCCTCAAGAACTCCAAGGTAAGAAGAATTTTCAACCATTTTCAATTTGTCTGAAGATAGCAGTTTTCCATATATTTCCTTTTTGTATATAAAGAAGAAACCTTAGCCTATACTAAACAAGTGTTGGAGACCTGGGATTATCAAGGAACGGTTAAATAAGTTTCTTTTTCAAATATGGAATGGAAAATGAGTTAGAAAAGGGGTTTTTAATAACAAGGATCAAACTGCTTGTCTTATGTTTTGAAAAGTTTTCAAAGAACTATAATTAGGGTTTCTGGAAAATTCTGATGACAAGGATTAGTTCCAGTAAGATAAAGGAGGATGCAAGTGGTCAGCTCTCCAGTTTTGGTGTTAGTTCATCAAAGAAAATAAGAAAAGATAAAAAAAATAACATTTTGCATCGTGCCATCTCCCTGCGGATTATACAAAATCTTCACTACATATTTTATGGAATACATGTTTCGCAACATGCCAATTCCCTACGAATTATGCAATACATTTCTCTAAAAACATTTCTGAAGTAGAGAATTTGTAGCAGCTCAGTTTTTTCTCCGCGAATTGTCCAGAGATAGATTTTTACAAGCTCTCCAAGTGTTGTTGGGGTCACCACGTCATCAATCAAACTGGAGGAAATCAAGACTATATTCATCCCATCGAACCATGAAGACCAATTTTAAAATAAATTGCATGGACCGTTGTAAAAAAAAACTGAACCCTAATTTGTAGTTAGTTAATCGTTTTATAATTGTTTTTTGTTTCTGAAATAACTTTGAATTCTTTGGAGGATTTTGTAATATTTTATATATATATAGAGGAAGAAATATAGAGTCGAGGTTGGTGGGAGTTATTTTCTGAGACCATTGAATGTAAAGCTAAACTCTTAATGAAAAAGAAACTTTCAAGCTGAAACTACCTTTTTACTTCCAAGGATTCATGTGTCTGAGTAATCTGGTATTGCGATCTCTTTGCGTATGTTATTTCCAGTGTTTATTTACAATGAATGTTCCTTATTCTAGTATTTATTTGGATATATATGAACATAATTCATCCTGTAGTTGATGCTTTGTTCATGTAAATTGAATGCTCCACTGATCTCTTCTAAAATTATGCTTGAAATTCATCCTTAGTTAGATGCTTCAGGTTTAATGGGTTGTTATCTTTTTTCTACTCTCTATACTACAACAGAAGTAACCATATTTGCATAGACTATCTTTCCATTGTGAAGGTATTTTCCCTACTTCAATTTGTCTATCAGTTGATTTTCCGTCTTTTGACCGTATGCCAAATGGTTTCTCTTGCACACTTAGCCAACAAACTTGTCAAAAATTATATCTTTATTCCAGACCTGACCTTATGAGTTTAATTTTTACAAAGAGATCCCTCTTTGGTTGGGAAAAGTTCAGTTTCCTTCCTGAAGTGGTTTGAAATGGTTACCTTGGGTATTTCTCTGATACATCCCATAGAAATTACTGAGTGCTAACAGATCCAGTGGAGAGAACATGCCTTAGGAGGATCAATGGATTCTATTTGGGATTGTGACGAAGATGTGTGGACACACCTTGCGTAGCTACATCATATTGGAGACCTTATTGTGTATGACATGGCCTTGGAGCATGACATGTGTACCCTTGAAGTGGATTGCTTCACTTTTTAGGCCTACATGAGTTTATTATAGGTTTCTTGTAAGGGCTTGGGCCCACATTGTATTGTTGGCCTCCCATATATAGAGAGGAAGGATAGAGTCATTTCATTCATCATCATCATTCTCTTTTATTTGTACTTCTCTTCTTGGAGTGATTCACTAGGGTTCATTAGAAAAAACTTAGGAGAAGTGATGCATGGGAGGAAGATGTATTTGTTGGATATTGCTCTTGTGATGACGAAGATGATGGAGATCATCATCATATATAATTTGTGTTTATTCTTATTTCACTCTTTTGTGGAGATGTGACTAAGAGGAGGAGCACACTAGTCATCATCTCTCTCTTATAGCTTCATTTTTACTTGATCTTGTTAGATTTTATACAATTTTAGCATTATAATTAATTGCAGAAAATAAAATAGGATCACTAAAAGAATAACCAAGAACAGAAACAATAGACACAAGTTTTATCCTGGGAAACCCAACAGGGAGAAAACCCAACAACCTTCATATAGATATAATCGGTTCAGATATCAGAGTACATCCATATATCACGAATAAGAGAGAGAGAGATAAACTTCTCCAATAGTAGCAATCCCAAATAAGCCTTCTATAACTGCAACAATGAACTTCTCCTCTTCTTGAGAGAACTAGCTTGATTTGAGTGAGTGACCAAATGAGAGGTGAAACCCTCTATTTATACTCATCAAAAGGTGACTTTCTCCTTACTGGGTGGACTTCTCTAACTGTCTGGGCCGACTTGTATTGGGGGAAGATAAAATTACATTTAATAAATATTTTATTTGGGTAATTCCAACCCAAGGTTTACATTGATTATTTCAAGGATTTTACATGATCAAATACATCAATATATTCTCTCGAAGAAGGTACAACAATAATATAATAAAATACAATAAGAATAACTTCTGAAGTTACATTATTTCCAACACTCTCTCTTAACAAGGAAGGTATTCTTCAGACACGGTCAACATCAAAATTATTGGACACGATCATCTGGATCTCAACTGTGCATCACATTTGTCTCGAACATCTCTATACATACGGAAGGTCTTCAACACAATCTCAGTCTGTTGAGAAGTGTCATCAAGCATCTACTCCACTCAGTCCATCGGTGGATCCATACATCAGCTCAACAACTCTACACAGTCCATCGGAGAGTCCATCATGCATCAACTCAACCCCATCCATCAGGGAACATGCACCAACTCAACCAATCCATCGGTGAGTCCATACAAAAGTATTAGTGTTCTTCAGCTCAACCTAGTCCATCAACCTAGTCCATCGGGGAACATGCACCAACTCAACCAATCCATCGGTGATTCCATACAAGAGTACTAGTGTGTGCCAGTGTGAGCCATCCTCTCCATACCATATCAGGATGTCCAAGATATCTCCCCACTCTTTTTAGAGTGATCAGGAGAATGCACTAAATCTCCCCATGAGAGATCTCCTCACTCCTTTCGAAGTGATCGGGAGTGTGCGCTAGACTCTCCATCCTTTTAAGGATGTCTGAGAGATCTCCTCACTCCATATAGAAGTGATCGGGAGAATGCAGTGGCCTCTCCATCCCATCTCAGGATGTCTAAGATATCTCCTCACTCCATCTCGGAGTGATCGAGAGAATGCAGTGGCCTCTCCATCCCATATCAGGATGTCTGAGAGATATACTCACTCCTTTTGGAGTGATCGGGAGAATGAATTGGTATATGTATCATCGTCCTTCCATCTTAGCAAGGGATATAATCATGGAACCAATATCATCACTCCATCTTGGAGTGATCGGGAGAAGATAGTTGCACATATATCAGCTAACGGAGGCATCAAGTATATCGGGGCAAACATTTCTATCCTTCCCTATTCTAGTTATGAAATGTAAATAAATGGAATAATAAAAAATCACATGACTGAATTTGTGCACCTACATGGGAGAGTATCAAGAGACTAGTCTCCCCACCCTATCACAGGGTGTCTGGGAGAATATCCGGTACTACCATCTGACCACTCACTCTTAGCCAAGACACATGGCTAATACTTGTCTGATATTGCAATCATGCTCATCGCATCTTCCTCTATGCTGGAGCGTCCTACTCCCTCTGCATCTAAGCCTCATGATCCCTTTCTGGAGCTATCCACAAGTATGTCCATCGTCCTATCACTTTGGGTGCCAATATAAGCACCAACTTTCACAAAGAAAAGGAGCACAGTTCCTTACTAAAATGTAAGTATCCATCCCGGTGACGAACAAGTACATCAAGGATCCTCTCAACTATCTGTCTTAATCAACTAGCAACACCATCAATGTAGCCATGTACTCACAGTCATCATGTTGGATCTGTTTAGGATCTCAACTGTGTTCTTCTTTAAACTAGGAAGATCTCATCGGGTTTCTACCACACCATCAATAGGCCAAGATCCTCATCTCAAGGGCCAACTCCCTCTATATCGGTGAGGAATAGATCATCAGTATGCGACATCACGAACAAGGGATCATTGTCAACAATATGCTCTGAAAATATGTGCAGCTCCTCAAAAATTAATTGAGTAACTATCGTCCTTTAGGACTAACATACTGTAATCCTTCTGTCATGACTCTAACTGGAAACCAATTTCTTTCCATAATCATTGAAGAACCGAACATCCATAGTAGAGAGAGACTTACATCTGTTGGAGCCTTCTGCTCCCAAACACCAATCTCTATATGAGATCCTCTGGGATTATGGGTCATGTATCAAATATAGGTGTATGTATTAGGTCCTAGTATGTCTGTTGTTGCATAGTCATGACTTCCATCTAACTGCTTTGTCTAGAAGTCATCCTTATAGGCTGAGATTCATGCTCCTAGAAGCTTCCTTCTTTTTTTATTAATCTTAACATCAACGGGATTCATGTGTCCACTAGTTGTTCATCAGAACAAGTCTCATCATCCTTCTCTTGTAGGCCATATCATATGGTATTTTCCCTACAATTCAAATCCCGTCAGATGATTAGAAACATTTCATAATCAAATTTAACCAATTTATATTTCAATGCAATGGAAATAATTTACATAGGTAGATAGGCATCTTAGTTAATGCTTCAACACAACAGTCATAAACATGTATCCCAAACACATATGGTAACTATCTAGATGTATGCTATCTCCACTAGAACATGCCATCAAGACTGTGCACTACTCTAAGCATGTAAGAAGGAGATATCATCTATACTAGCTCCACCAGGTGTTCATGGAATGTTGTGCAATTCATAAGTACAACAGGTTCCTATGGTACATCAATAAGTGAACTATATCAAATGCTCAACAAACTTCCTAATATATCTGCATACAATTGGTTATGAAAACATATAAGACAAAACAGATCTATGTGACCAATAAATCTAAATACTTATCTTTTATTGTTTTTGTGGGTGGGATCCCACTGCCTCCTTGTGGGAATCATGAGAGTCCTTTGTTCTTCATTTTTCTTGATGGGAGTCCACCGCAGTATGGATCTTCATATCATCACCTCAACATGGGGAGCACTTAGAAGAAGAACTCAATACGATCATCATTCCTTGACTTCTTGTGAGAAGTATCTTCATCAATATCTGCAGTTGAGGCTTCGTGTTTCCTTTTATTTGAAATTTGACAATATCTGGCATAGTGGCCATAATTATTGCATTTGAAACATTGAATATGAGAGAGATATTTCTTCCTTTTTTGATCTAGTGGTAGGATTTATCCTCTATATTTGTTCTTATTGTTATGGAACTTTCTTCCTTTTCCTTTGTCTTTCTTGGCATACGATGTAAAAGCTTGATTTTCTTTGGATTGAGTGACATGGAGTTTGTTCTGAGCTGCAATTCTTGTTTCTTCTTGGATGCAATCTGCCCATAATCAATCAAATTTGGGCAACTTGGTTCATCCACTTAGACTTTGAATAAATGGTTCCCAAGAGGGAGGAATACCATTAAGAGTTGTTATAGCAAGTTCTCTATATTCAAGGGATTCTCCACTAGTGCTTAGTTTGTCCCTTAGTTCAGAGATCCTCATGAAGTAAGAAGCAATTGATTCGGACTCTGACATCTTGAGATTTGGTAGTTGATTCCTCAATGCAAGAGTACGATTGATGCTACTATGTTCAAATAACTTCTTCATGGTTTTGAACATATTTCTGACTGTCTTCTTCTGAGATATCCGAGGAACCAAATGATCTTTTATTGAATCTACCAAGATTCTTCTTGCTTTGGAATCATTATTTCTCCATTGACTCTTGTCATCTTCCGCTTCTGGTTTTGGAACCTTCTCATTGATGAACTTCAAGATATCATTTTATTATAATATGAGAAGAACTCTAGACTTTCGAGAGATGAAGTTGGAAACCCCATCAAGTCTATCTTCAACCTTCATTCCAATCATCTTGACTGGTGTTGGACCACAAACCCTAGCAGGATCTAGGTCAAAATTGAAGTTTGGTAACTTGCAAAATTGATTCCATAGATAAATGCACCCTCCTAGGGTGAGTTGAAAAGATCTCCTTTTCTCCCAGATATGTGGATAGAACAACTCAAAGATGGAAACCCTAGTTTCCCGATTCCGAGAGAGAATAGGTCAAAAATGAAAATTTTCGAATCTGAAATCTGCTTCCACGGATAGTTGCGCCCTTCCAAGGCAAGTTGAGAAGAGGTAAAATCGAGCCAAATCTATGGACAAAAGGGATAAAAATTGGAAACCCTAATTTATGCAATTGTTGTAGTTTCTACAGAATTAGGTCAAAATTTGAAAATTCTCGGAACTAGAATTTGCCTCCATAGAAATATGCGCCTTCCCTAGGGCGAGATTCTCAATGCTCTTTTCAATCCAAACTGAGGTGGGAAGGCTTTGGAATATGAAACCCTAGTTTTCGGCAATGACTTTTTTTAGTTATGCTCTGATACCATGTTAGATTTTATACAATTCTAGCATTATAATTAATTGTAGATAATAAAACAAGATCACTAAAAGAATAACCAAGCACAGAAACAATAGACACAAGTTTTATCTTAGGAAACCCAATAGGGAGAAAACCCAACAACCTTCGTATAGAGATAATCAGTTCAAAGATCAGAGTACATCCAAATATCACGAATAAGAGAGAGAAATATAAACTTCTCCAATAGTAGCAACCCCAAATATTCCTTCTCTAACTGCAGCAGCGAACTTCTCCTCTTCTTGAGCGAACTAGCTTGAGTTGAGTGAGTGACCAAATGAGAGGTGCGACCTCTCGATTTATACTCATCAAAAGGTGAATTTTTCCTTATTGGACCAACTTCTCTAACTGTCTGGGCCGACTTGTCTTGGGGGAAGATAAAATTACATTTATTAAATATTTTCTTTGGGTAACTCCAACCCAAGGTTTACATTAATTCTTTCAAGGATTTTACATGATCAAATACATCAATATCTTCTCCCGAAGGAGGTACAACAATAATATAATAAAATACAATAAGAATAACTTCCGAAGTTACATTATTTCCAACATATATTTCTCTATCTTAGATTCATGAGGGTTTCTTAATCTTCTTGGAGCATCTTGAAGTCTAGGGTTAAGGTTTCATCCCTTGGAGAACCAAGATAAGGGTTTTGTGATGAAACACTAGGGTGTATTTAGTGAAGAAAAAGAGGAGGAGGAGACATATTTCCTTGGAGGATTTGTTTGAGTAATTCATGCATGTTGGAGCTCTTTGGTTAAGCTAGGATTTTTCTTGATTTTCCCTAGATAGGGTCTTGGAGAGGTAGGAGATTGTACTAGCCTTGTGATAGGATATGGTATGTCCAACAACTTCATCTTGTGTATATTAATGAAGTTCTCAATTGTCCATGACTTGTGTAAATTGCAGATTTCAATTTCAACCATCTATGTTCTTCATGAATTGTGTGTGTGTGTGTGTGTGTTGCTTATTTGACATAAGTAAAGGGCGATTTTGTTAAGCAATTTAACATCATAATTGAATAATTTGATGATTCTTTTATTGTAGTTATAGATGTTATAAAAGTGATTTTCCGGATCTGGTGTATTCATGATAAGATTACTTTAAAGGGTCGAACCTTGTCAAGACACTTTGGTATATTTTCTCTTTGGATTACCAAGAAGATTGGGTTGGTAAGGACTGAAATATTGTTCAATTCCATTTTCGTTTGTTATATATTTGATAACAACCCTAAGGCTAAAAGTTCACAGGGTTAATCTCCAAAAAACCTCTAGTTAAAGAGGTGAAATTTTTATTTCGCACTTAACTATTAAAACATAGAAAATTCCACACTCACACTCCTCTTAGTTTAAGAGAGACACTATAGTAGTCTGAACGTGATTGTGAGTTGTTTTTCTGATAAGAAATGTTGTGACTTCTTGTACTTGTTGAAAAATGACCGCTCACCAAAATGAAGAAGGTTATGGGAGCCTTGACATAATACTGTGTTGTTAGGTCTAAAGAGGCTTGATATTGAGGGAGTGGATCCCTAGCGACTATAGAAACTTGAGGATCAAATTTATTCTAAATGTTTCTTCTGTACCTTTCTTCTTTCTAATTCTTGCTTGAACTATTCCATGCATTTCCTCTCCCATGGAACACCGTTTCCAACCTAAAGGTATTGACCAAAAACAACTTGGCCAATGCTTACAATTTTTCCTTCCTCGGGCTTGAGAGACATTACCATTTTTTCATGCGCATAATCAACAATCCCCAAGCCACCTTTGCTAGACTATTCTTCTTCCATTGGATTTGTGGTAAAAGGGCTCCCTAAGGTTTATTTTTCTCATATCCTCGTCGACTTTAGCAATTGATGTTCAACAAGCTATCAATTGTAGTGACTTCTGATATAATTATTTGTGCTTTTATGTTTGTTTCCACAAGGTCAATAATATATTGGAAAATTTTGGCCACAAGCTTGTCTTATTCTTTCTTAAAAATGAAAAAATTATGACCATAGGCCAATGTGGAATAAAAAATCTGGTTTGATACCAATTCATATGAAATGGACCATCGTAGAAGTTGAACAATAATAAAATTTATTATCATATTAGAGGAAATTTGGGGTTTAAAATGGAACTTATAAGAAAACGAGCCATTGATGCATTGGAATTCAAGAACCAACAAAATTTCAAGAAAATGAGTCAACCATCATGGTTGACTTGGCATATTTGTCATAGAAAACTACTTTTTGTTTTCGCATTTTCAACTTATCTCCCTGTGGTTTTACTCAAATTTCGAGCGGGAGCACTCGATGGATGCAAAATTCAAATCCCGCATCCAATGAGTACCCACACAGTATACTTTTGATGGACCCCTCCCCACGGAAAATGAGAAATACATTAAAAATGTGTTTTGTAAATGTATTTCTCATTTAAGTAACATGTTTTTTAATGTATTTCTCATTTTTCGTGGGGTGGGGTCCATCAAAAGTATGCAGCGTGGGTACTCATTTGATGCGGGATTGAATTATGCATCCAATGAGTGCTCCCACTCGAAATTTGAGTAAGACCACACGGAGATAAGTTGAAAATGTGAAAACAAAAACTAGTTTTTGTGTCTTTTCCTTCAAAATTTATATTATTATTTTATTATTTTCCTCAAGAGGCCCATTTTAGAACTCAAATTTCCTCTAATGTCCATTTTTCAAAATATGATATATTTTACATAGAATGTTCTTGTTTATGTATTCATACAAAATAGGGATGTTGTCTCCCTTTTTATTATATATACATATCTATTATGTTAACTACTTAATGACTAAACTATTATGGAGATATTCTACTTGTCCTTCTCTTGGTTTTTATACCATAACCATTTGTTTAAGTCTTCTTACTGACATATTCCTTTGCACATTCATTTTACATTCATGTATTCATGTGGTTAGTTAGTATAATGCCTAAGTGTGTTATGGCATTTACATAAGCCTAAGAGGCCCCTAACATCTCCCTCAAACTCAAAGTCTTGGTTCCTCTCAAAGCAATTGTGCCATAATACCATGGGCGCAATAACATTTTTAGCCTCCATCTTCAATATGGTAGGTGCATGTGCAATGAATGAGTCTCTAGTGCTTCAATCCCACTCAATAATGATCCTCTTGATCCTATTTTTACACCATTTTATTCAATGTCTCTAGGGTGGTGTGTGGCTCATCCCATGAGTTCTTTATCTTGCACCTACACAACACTCACAACAAGGTTGGTTCCTTTGTGAATATACTTGTGCTCAAATTACCTTCCATTTATCTTTCTTTTGACCTCCAAGGTCACTATTGAAAATATGTTGTGCTCTTTGTAGCTTCCCAGAGCAAGGGGGGTCCAGGGGGGCATGGAGGTTTAGGGGCAGCACCCTGAAAGAATTTTTTTGGGTATGTTTTTGGTCTATTGTGAGTTGCATTTTAGCCCATTGAAAAATGATTATGGCTAAGGAATTGGGGTTGTAATCTAATCTTGGTTAATGTATTAGGATTTTTTATGTTGTAATATTGTATTGTAAACATAAAATATATACAATGAGACAGAGAGTGGAGAAACTCTTAAGAATATTGGTTTTCCCAGTTTTGGGTTTCTAGGGTAAATCTATGTGTAGTGTGTATGTAAGCCATTTTTAATTCTTTTGTTTTAGATTCTGAATATTGATTTTCTTACACAATTCCATCAAAACTCTTTAGACACAACCCATGGAAAATGATTGAAACTCACATATGATAAGTTTAATTAGACTTTCATTCAGTCTTTTGTCATCATCTTATCATTATGCTCTTTGTGTGTGTTGTCTTTGTATGTTTTTTATTGAATGCATATTCTCATGTGGAAGTAGTGATAATCTCAAAATATTTAATTTCTATAGGTATTAATACTCAAATCATAATGTTGCAAATCTTAATGTTCAGTAGGAATCTTCAATTCGTGCAATTTGGAATGCTCAATCTATATTCATCCACTTATTTAGAACAACCAGATCACAGTTATTTAGTTGAAACTTTTTTCTTTGTTGAAATCTCTTTACTTCTAGGTTGAACTCTTTGTTTTTCTCCATCCACCATGGATGCTCTATAATGAATATTCAATCTCTATCAGCTTCAAATGTTCGACCAATCTCTGACAATGCTCAATATATTCGTCAAAGCGCCTTCAATTTTTATACATATCACTTTTACATAAAATGACTCCACGACTTTAGACTCGCATTTCTTTTGTAGAAGACTCAATATAACCTTTAACGTATTAAAACATCACATACTCATAACACATTACGACCTTATAAATTACACAACTCAACTCGAATACTTTTATCACCTAAACTCTTATTTCATTATTTCATGACTCTATGTAAGACTATAAACTCATCACCTTGATCCACTTCTAATAACTTAGAATATTTTTTTTCTAATGAGACATGGACTTGTCATAGACTCTTCCATTCAACTATATCATGGTGTGTTGTATACTTCTCAGTTTGTTGTCCTTATTAATGGTGCTCCCTCGGGATTTTTCTCAAGCAGCAGAGGTATCATACAAGGTTGCCCACTCTCACCCCTCTTATCTTTGTTGGTTATAGAGGGCCTAAGTAGATTGATAGTCGTGGCTAAAAGTGAAGGCAAAATAAGGGGTGTTAAAATTTCTGCTTCAATCTTTATTACACATCTACTTTTTCTAGATGACGGGGTCTTATTTGGAACAGGCACTGTGGATGAATGTGAGGTTTTTGCTCAGATTGTTTTTTTGTTCTATACTACATCTAGCATGGAAGTTAGTGTTAACAAATCATCTTGTCTAAAAAATGGGGCTGATGAGGAGACTTTGAGACAGATTTCATCCTTCCTCCCTTATCATATGTCCAACATAGATGAGGGATTCAAATACTTAGGCTACTTTTTAATTCCGAATTGCTATAGTGTCAAATATTGGTTGTGGCCGATTGAGAAGTATGAGAAAATGATTAATAACTAGACTTATAGAATCCTGTCTTTGAGAGGAAGATTAGTCTTATTGAAAGTTGTGCTTGTTGGAATTCCTGTCTTTTGGTTTTCATTAGCACATGTGCCATAGTCTATTCTGTCCAAGATTAGAAAGATGATGTTTAATTTCTTATGGTCGGGTTGTGCTGAAAGAGGTAAATACCACCTAGCCAATTGGGAAAGACTTTCTAAGCCTAAATATTTGGGGGGTTGGGAAATAAAAAATATTCAGTGGTTCAGCAATGCTTTAAGCATGAAAAGTATGTGGAGGGGTTTGTTCGGGAAGGGATTATGGAGTGAGGTGCTTCATGGAAAATATATCAAAGGATCTATGCTTGGATGGATTAGGAATCCATGTAAAAACACCTGGAATGTTTCAAATTTCTGGAGAGGATTCATTATGGCATTATCTTGGATTAGCAGAGGTCTGACCTGGAAGGTTGGCAATGGTTGAAATGTTATGGTTGGTGTGGATCCATTAATTAGAAATGAAGAAAAATGTATTTTGTCTCCTTACTTGCAGGAATACTTGGTGGAGTTGGGCTTCATTACTTTGGCCCACATTAGAAGATCTGGTTGTCTTCATCTTGACTCATCTTATTGGCTGACTGCAAATGATTTGGGTTTAGGAAGTAATTGGGCTGAAGAGTGGTCGGATTACATTGCTTATATTGAAAAAGCAGGCATCAGATTAATCTCCGAGGAAGATGAACTGATTTGGTCATGCAACCTGGTCACGGTGTAGGTCACAGCTAAGTTTGCTTATTCATCCCTTATGTTGAATACTTATTTTGATGTTCCTAAATGGTCGTTTGGAAAATTATGGAAATGGCATATACCCATGAAGCTTAAATTTTTTATGTGATTAACCTTTGAAAACTGCATTCTAACCTGGGATAACCTTCTCTACAGAGGATGGATTGGTCCCAACATGTGTTCTTCGTTGGTCCCAGCATGTGTTCTCCGTGTAAAGCAAAAAATGAGACTATTTTACATTCATTTGTCATTTTCCCTTTCTGCATAGAACTGTGGGGTAAGGTATGTGATTCATTAAGCATCCAACACGGATGAGGTATGGACTCTCTTGATTTCAATTTTTACAACTGGTATAGAAGCTCTAGATATCATAAACTTATTCCAGTTTTTATTTGTTGGGAGATCTGGAAATCTGGGAATTTTGTCATCTTTGAGGCAGGCTTCCAAATATGTTTTCCAGTGTTATCAAAATTATCAGTATGTATAAGGATTATGTCCATGTTACCTCAAATTTCAAGAAAATAAGTCAGATTAGCAATATTAATGTTACTTCAACAGGTTTGGGGTTTTTTGATGGTGTGGCACAAGGGGGATCTTGTGGTGCAGGCTGTGTACTAAAGATTAATGATGAACATTTCCTTAAATTCAAGATGTTATGTGGGAGGGGCACTAGCACCAAGGCTGAATTGTTAGCCTTGTGGTGCCTTCTTACGGTTTCCCACATGTTGGCAATAGATTCTTTGAAGGTCTATGGGGACTCTCTGATGATCATTAATTGGGCCTTAAATTATTGCTCTTTACAGGTGGTAACGTTAATGCATTGGTGCAACCGCACAGAGGCTCTTAAAAATTCCTTTTATGATCTCTCTTTTGAACATATTTATAGGGATCAAAACTGTGATGCAGACAAATTTTCCAAAGAAGCTTTGATTGGTGTGGAAGGTCTCCTTCTTGTGGAGGAATATCTGGAAAGTTCTCTAACATTTCAGGGCACATTGGATATTTTGGCTTAGAGTTCCTAGCCTTGGGGTTCCATATAGTTTGGTTGGTTCTTGGTCTTTGTCTTTTGTGTGCAGGATAGTCTCCTTGATGTTTTGGATGACTCCCGTTATGTTTGGCTACAGGATGGCTCTTGTATTGTTTGGCTATTGTTTGTTCCTATGACTTTCAGCCATATTAGTATGTGGGTATTATGTCCTTGGATCTAGGATAAACTGGTCCTTTTGGATGACTACAATCAAGTGTTTTTTTCCTTTGAAAAACAATAAAAAATATAAACATATTCTTCATGTTCATATTCAATCTTACAATCATGTGTGGATATTATGGTCAAATTGGATAAAGATGCTTTGGTCATTGAAAGACAAGCGAGGGATTGTTTATTTTAGATAAAGAGGGATTGACGAACATTGAACTTAACCATAGCTCTATGCCCAACACCCAACATGGTATATTGCAAGTTATGCCAGTTGTCTTGTCTTCCATATGTTTAGGAAACTCAATGCTTCATTTGTAAAATATCACTTCCTATGATTAGAACATTTTTTTCTAAATTTATTTTCCATATAATTTTTTATTGGTTTGATAGGGTTAGTTAATTTCGGAGCATGTTGTGAAACCCACAAAAATAAAAACATACATTCCTCGCATTGGCACATCCTCCTATTGAAATTGAAGTCACTAGAAGCCGGCGCTATAACAAACTAAAACCATGGTAGATATAAATTTTGAAATACAATAAGGCAAGGGATTTCATTTTTTTAAGTATTTTAATGCAACAACGAATTTCCTTTACCAATAAATCTTATCGTAGCTTCAACTTCTCGCTTTTACCCATGTCATGTTAATCATGATTAACAAGATGCAATTTAATTAGCTTAAGGGATCTAAATACTCAGTGGCTACAAGAGTGCTTATCCTAGGTTTTCATACATTTTTCATTTATAAAATTTGTTATAAATTATGAAGATTGGGTTTTAATATGTAAATTTAAGCTCTATTTAAGTTTCTTTCGTGATAACTTAGGGTATTATTGTAGATTTTTTTTATGATAGCTTAGGAGATTATTGTAAAATTTTCGTCCCTTATAGTGTTTGGCCTTAGTTTGAAAGTCTTTTTTCAAATTTATTGTCATTTTATAATAATTTAATATATGGTTATATAAATTATTTAATTAGGTGTAAATGTAAATATATATAACAAATTTTTTTATGAATGGAAATATTGTTCTAACAAATTTTTCATGAATGGAAATATTACTCTACCCATTATGTATGCATAATTTTTGGTTGGCTAGATTATTAAATTTCATTTTAAAACTAAAATGATGGAATACATTTTGCTTATCATGTTAAGAAAGCAAACATTTGAGAAGTGGTAGGCATAGAGGGGTCATATTAGATCCCAGAGAAATCGAGGAAATTAGCTATGCATAGGGACTTAGAATAGCCACAAACAACCACGTAGAGGCCTATGCACTACTACTAGGGATACAAAGAATCGATTTGACCAAGATCAAATATGTTCTTGTGATATGGATTTAATGATCCTAATCAAACACATGAACAATGACTCCTAAATTCCAAATCTACCCCCTTGCCAAATTGATTACTCAAATAAATAAAAACAAAGCATCTCATTTCAACACGTTAGCTTCTTCCATGTCCTCTAAGATCTCAATGGGGAAGCAAACGTTCAAGGCAATTTGGCCTCTAAATTGGACAAAGGGACTTGTAAGAAAAATGGTGTCTCATTCCATCTTCCAATTCTTGATGCAAAATTATATAGAGTAATGTATCCTCATTCAAAAAATGGGGGATTATCCATTCCCGTGATGGTAATGCCCATTAACTCCCATAAATCCACCATTAATCACAAAGCATGTAAAGGTACATGTAGCATTGATAGTAGTAAGGAGAACGATATTGCATTTAAGGGCTTGAACAGGTATGGGATGGCACCACACATGACATCCCACCCAACATCATATCGATTTAATGCTTAGATTTTGTTAACACTAGAGAAGGTGGGACAATGGAGGGTGCGATTCAAATAGGCTTGAGAGCAACAAGTGATGGTTCTAGCTTTGAACTCGTTAAGGTATGTTGGACTCATCTTCAATACTTTAAGTCTATACAATGGTTGTTTAAGCCAATTGCATTTGGACTTTGGTCTATTTTCAAGTGCTTGTTGTGGACTGGGAGGTTTTCTCAATGCTCATAGTCGTATTTGGATAATGGTATTCGACATTATGTGATCCTAGTGCATGTTTTGGGAAATTCTGTGATTGCTTCATATGCTTGGGTGGCAGAATTGGGTACTAGTTGCGGTTGCCACTACATTTGGGACTGGGAGCATGATAAGTGGAGCAAAGAAACTGGAATTGTAGAGTGTTTTGGGGAGAGAGACTTGTGTCATGGGTTCACTATCTACCCAATAGTCGTTTTTTAGCCGGGGGTTTTCATTATGAGTTGAAATCACGTAAATTTGTCTTCTCTCCCACATTCAAGGTGGGAAATCTACATTTCACTCCTTTGTTCCTGCTAGTTTACTCCCTGGGGGGGCCCATTAGGATGGATTGTTTTAGCTACTGTAACCAATGTCAACATGCGATTCGTGAAATGTAAAGAATGTTGAGTAGACATGAAGCTTTTGTCAATGAGAATATGACTGATCTCATCTCCCTCTCCAACACTATGCACAACATTGAAAATACAACTCATTCTGAGCTAAAGACTATTATTATGCAACAGAGAGGTCAAATCCAAGCTTTGGAGGTTGAATTGTTGAGAATCCAAGGCCACAACAAGACAATGGAGATTCTGACAAAGCCTACAATCAACATTCCTTCCACTAGTTTATTGTTATGATATGTAAAATCCTTTTTTCTTTTAGGTATCTATTACCATATATTTACTTGTAACAATGTCTTAGACTCCTCTGAAAGAGACTTTAGGATAAAGATAGTATCTTTTTGTGCTCATGAAGATTTGGCGATCATGCCCATACCAACATATATTTTTGTACGGAGGTTTTCTGTATGAAAATTCGGATGTAATTCAAATTCGTCGTATATTCAAGGTTGTATCGATATAGTGCGGACGTAGTGTTGTGGAGAAATTGGTTCTTTTACTTTTGCTGCGTGAATGAAAAAAACAATGGTTTATGTGCTAAACATTACACTCATCCCTAGTATTGGAAAAAGGCACAATATTTGGGGGACTCGATTTGAAGAGCTACTCAAATCAACATGCATTGACCAACCAAATGGTGGAGAATTGTTGATGATGGTCCAAGAAGTAGAACCACCCACAAAGGTAGATTCTTGGAAGGTTCTGAGATGCATGGAAGATACAATAAGAGAGGAAGCGGCTCGTAGTTACTATGGAAATGAAAAAAATAGTCTATGATTCATTTTTATTTTGAATCTCCTCAAACATGAACCAGTTATACAGGTTGACAGTGCAAGAACTGGATCTTTGTAATGCACTAAAAGCAAGAAAAGATACTAGGCTTGGGAAATTGTGGTGTTGTGGAGAAACTGGTCTTTCAGTTCCAGCACTTGTCTTTCACATTCTTTTTTTCCCTTTTAATAACATTTCATTTGAATTCTAAAATAAATGAACCAGTAAATATGTTCTATTTTTATAAATCTATAAGAATTCTACTTCCGTATTTTATTCGTACTTGATTTTTTCATTACTTATTTTTCTCGTATTGAATCGTATTCGTACTTGAATTATGCTACTATGCTTCAAAATCGTCTGTACAAATAAATAAAATAATTCTCCATCATGATGGAATCTTATTGATATTGAGAGGGGGGTGAATCAGTATTAGCGCAGTTACAATTTTTTTTACTTCATATAAAATTTAAACTTGAACTTAACTTATGCATCTACCATAAATATAAACATTCAATATCACATGCGTAAAACACATAACACGCGAAACCCAAACGAAGAAAACCACGAAATTCTCTCTTATAATATAAAGATTACATTCATGGAAGCACCAACTTCCGAAGTTCTCTAGCACCAACTAGAAAGAGGCACCGACTTGAAGGAAGCACTGACTCCCTGATTTACCAGCTTCAACTGGAAGGAGGCACCGACCCCCTATTCCTTGCCCCTTCCTACCACCCTGATATGACTGTAGAAGATATTGCTTTTTTTTTCTTCTGATCCACGCACTCTATTGTTCATTCCACACTGCGCACTTTCGGTATCCTTGAGATATTGCAATCATTGAGATGTATCACGAACTTCACTTGACAACATCAACATTACATACTTGATTTCATACTTCACAAACTATGTGTTGCTTCATCATACCACTATGTTTCTGCACACTTAACATATACTGCACATCATGTGTTGTTTTACTGTTATGACTTTGCGCATCTGCAAATCTAACTGATACTGCACATACTTTGTTATGTTTCTATTCTGACTTTGCGCGTCTGTATCAGATCAATCTGCGCACTTCTGTTGATATTACCCTTCTGTCTTGGTGCATCCATCTTTAGATAATCTGTGACCTTTTGTGCATCATTTGTGATACGACATTTCTGCTCTTCGCACTTGTCTCAGATTACTCTCTTCATGCTATGCATCTTCTGATGTGCTACAAGTCTATCTTCGTGCATCAGATAAACTACTTCACTTCACACATCACTAGTTGTGCTTCAAGTCTATCTTCGCGCAACTATCTTAGATCATATGTGACTTACTACTTATTATCTGCGATATAGTCATTATGTTCTTATGCATTTGCGCACCCTCTATAGTTTTGCATTTATATCTTCTTGCAACTATCACGGATAAACTACATCCTTCTGTGCACCATCAGCAATTATGTTCTTCTATTTGTGTGCACTTCGCTCTCTGCTAGATCACGTTGTTCTGGTTCTACAAAGCCTTGATGCCCCAAAAATTAGAAGCTTGTCAAATCTGTGTCTTCTAGTCTCGAGCTTACAAGCTTACTTCAACTCTCCAACTTGGCTTCTTATTTATACTGTTACTGCACGGATGGTATGTCCACAAGTTGGTCATAGTGTCCCTTCTTCCTTGCTTCACGGTTCCGCTTACTTCACACTTCCACCACTTGTCGTGTTCTGTGCCATTGAGGTTTCATCTCTTGTGGATTTGCGCATACTTGATCTTTTTCCTAGTGGGACTTGCGCCCTTGCAAGGTGGTCTTGTGCCCTTGATGTACCATCACTTGTGGGACTTGCGCACTTGACTTCTTCAACCGCCACTTTCTTCCAGTACTATTGTGTGCCTCAACAACTTGTATACTTCTTCTGATCTGTGTGTCTTGCACACTTCCGGGACTTGCATACCTGTCCAACTGCTTCTTGTTCTCAAGCCTTTTGTGCACCCCCGAACCTTGTCCAACCATCTCTTTGGAATTCCCTTGAAGTAGCATGGCTAGGTGGACTTAGGACTTCCACATGTACCATATGTACTTATTCAAACAAAATGTACACCTTATGTACTTCTTCAAACTGGATATATTTGATATATTTTAAAAATATACTTCTGGATGTACTTCTTATGTACTTTTTCAAACTGGATGTCTTCAAAATGACGTTCATATACTTCTTTAAACTGGCATAGGAATAATGAATCCTCTTTGACATCAGTTGACATCAATGACAACCAAAGTTCAACACATCAAGTTGACAAAATTGGCCACGTTGCCAGTTTTGAATCTTTCTTCATTCAATAAGTTGGGCTACAATCCTACAATATGATCTCAACCAATATCATTCATATGCAAGAGTTCACTTTTATATTCCTAAAACTGCTCTGATTTTTCTTGGTTTTATAAAACTCTCGGTTCACTTTTATCTTCCTAAAACTGCTCTGGTTTTTCTTGGACTTGTGAAACTCTCAATGTAGTCAAATTATATTTTCGCAACTCTATAAATAAAATTAGCAATTCGACTAGAAACCACTTTCACCAAATTTTGGTTATCTTTCTTTCCGTGATAATTTTAAGAGCACAAATTCTTTGTATATTCCGACGGTGCGATGACCATAAAAGAAACCAGAAATCCATTCCTTTGATGATGGAATGAAGTTGGGATGTTGACAAAGGGCCTTTCAAAACACCATTGGGAGAATGGTTCAACATTGACTAACCATGTTATATTTCTTATTCATGATATTTATACATTCAGAAATGATATTATTCTTTTACTCATTTATTTTAAATCTAAGTATTTACTTAGTTTAATGTTTAAATGTGTGATGTCATTTATGTAGGTTTTGTGGACTAGCTTAGTCCATTGGATGTAGTTTGGGTGGTTGGGAGGAATTATTGTTACCCTCCCTACCCCGGTTCAATTCTTGTAATGACATGATGCTCTTGTTGAGCCCCTATGTAATGATTGAGTGGATTATGTAATATGGCCTACCTTGATTGTATAGAATAGCAGGGGTTGCCATATTTCCGAGTGGAAAAAAAAAAGTTTTGAGAGCTAACTTGAGTGGTTGAGTGATGTGAGATGCAAGCGGTTTACCCCAAGTACCATCCTCGAAATGAGAGAAAGTGTTTGGAAGATTTCTTCTTATGTATATTCCATAAAAGAAAAAAATTCTCAAAAGCCCCTCATTAAAGGATAAAAAATTCATGTGCAAACTTGTAGTTGATTAATACATCCATAGACTCATAGTGATTTTCAATGTACAACATGCTATGGGGTTTGTTGAGATGTAAAAAATTATTTAAATGAAAGGGGAATAAATTATCTACGCTAGTGGGCTCGGGAGAAGATTTTGAAGAGAAGGTTGTTTCAACTACAACAAAAAGACCAATATCTCTGCAAGGATGGTAGTTTTAAAAGTGTTTGAGGATGCTAAAATATTGAACACATTGGTGGGGAGTTTGGGTTTTAAGGAACTTTTGGGTTTGGAAACAATGAGTTTAAATAAACATTGTGTTAAATGTTAAATAAAATTAGCTAAATATTTGACAAATTGTTTGTAAAAAGAGGTACATAGATCTTTGTGAAAACATTTCGTAAGAGCATTATTATTTTGAAGATGGACAAATCTAACACTATTGACATCTTGAAAGCCAATATCCAATAAAGAGGGGCTCCCTTTCAAACAAAAAAAATGATAATTATACAAAACTAGTTGGAAAATGGTTGTACTCTGGTTTAGTATAACACTAGGAAGAAATCAACCTTGTTCCTAGTGTAATTTCTCCATGGAAGGGTTCAAAGCAAAGGAACTTAAGGATTTTTAGTCATGACTCGAGAAATAAGAAGGATTTCAAATCTTACATATTGAGTTACTAATAAATAGTTTCAATTGATGGATTTTATACATTATATTCCTCACACACATACCCTTTCATATGTGTGAGTGTTTTCTTATCCAGGGTCAAAATCTCCCAAATATACTCAAACTATATTTTTTAACAATTTTAAAGATTTTAAAAGATCAACCTTAAGTGGCTAGGAAGCAATTAGTTTATTCCATAATACTAACATCGACAATGAAATACTAATAGAAAGAAACATGCACAACTACATATATACACCAAAAACTATTAAATTGAAGAAAACATCATGGAGAATAAAACTTCTATATCATTAAACAAGAAAATTTATACAACTTCTATTTTACCATTGTTTTTAGCTACAAATCATCCTAGAGTGTTCCTCATATTATTATACACATCTTTGATTCACCCTAGAGCTTTCATGCATCCTTTACAACTAGCCTATCTTTCTTCTCAATTTTTCTAGGTTGAACTTATCTTTGCTCTCTTGGTTTTATCATGGCTTCGACTCTTAGCTCATGAAAATATGTTGTCAACTCTAGTTTGGGACCACTCAATTTTGTTTTGTTCTATCTTAACCTCTCTATATACTTTTAATTAACACACATAAGAATTGCAGAACAATTGACTTCTCACAAATGAACTTCTCCTCATTATATTTGGATTCTCCCTATCTAAACTCCCTACAATATTTGGTTATATTGACAATTTATTTCCTTCTCATACTTGAAGTTCACAATGCATGATTGAAAATGGAAATTTGATTATATTAAGCCTTTATGTCTTTACACATGCTTTACACATATTAAATGATGTGGCATTTATGTGGTTTACACTGGTGGTGATTGTAATGTCCCTTGTTAGGAATTTTATTAAAATGACGATTTTTCACTTTTTCCCCTAGTTAGACCTTTGACTAGTTTTGAGCTCTACATCCCAAAATTGCCCCAATTGATCCCAAATCTTTTGAGAAGGTATATGGATGATGTTAGAACATAAATATGTATTTCAGGGATTATTTTGGACCTTTAAAATACTTCTACAAATCCTCTTTCAATGCTGTCCAATGTAGGGAACTTTACTAGTAATTTCCCTTTGACTAGTATTGGTCTCTAGGTCTCAAATTGACTCCAAATGCCTTCAAATATTCAAGGAAGGTGTATGAATGATATTAGGACTTGAATATAATGTTCAGAGATGATATATGGCCACACAAAGACCTCTTCAAACTCTCTTAAAATTTTGGACCAAGTATGCAATTTTACTAGTAATTTGGGGTTCAAATCCCCCTTGGGTAAGTACTGAAAATGGATTCCCAAATGCCTCCAAACCCACTCAATTTTCTGAACAAAGATAGGCAATGTATTAAGGATGTTATTAAGGTCTCATGTGCGCCATTAATTGATTATTATATCTGTTCCAACCCTCTCCCATTCAGTTGCAAAAATCACCAATTCGACCCTTGGGGAAATGGCACTATTTCTTCTCCCAATGCAATTAAACTGAGTAACAATACTTCAAATGCTCAAGCACAATACATGAAACTTGGAAAATACATCCATGGCAGTCCATTAATCATGAATGCATAAGATAATCACCCATTCATTCAAAATCATCAGCATTACATTGATCCACAACAAGGTAGTGGGGAAATGGCACTGTTCTTTCATTAAAAATGTGATTTATACATTTCTACTTGGAATTTCGACCTGAAAGTTTCTGGAGATGAAGAACAGAGTATTTACTTCATATTACAAAATAAATGGGGCATTAGAAGCTTCCCCAAAGAGTACAATAGCTCACCAAAAATGCCCTCCCTCAAGGATCAAGAATATGCCATCAAAATTGGAAATGGTTGAAGGAGTGAGCCGCAATAGAAGAAACCATGAGCTTCCCTGTAGCTTAAACCTGCAAATAAAGACTCCATTAAAGCTCCAAATGAAAGTTCTGGATGGCCTTTCCAATTACCAACTTGGATGGGAATCTTTCACCCTCGAAATTGGCTAAGGCAAGAAACTAGTCATCCACTAGCTCTCCCTCTTCACAAATGCAATTGCAAATTCTACAAATGATCAAAAGCTACTTTCATTCTTTGTTATTGACATTTATAAAGTTCTAATGTCCTCCATGGGTCGAATTCCTTCCAACTCAATTTGGGAAGAGATTCCAAAGAACGCCACTTGTACAACAATTCCTAGTCTCCCACTTCCACCAAATCACATGTGGAAGCATCTTAGCTGCCCTAACACCCTTGAGCGCCCTCTTGGAGTCTATTTTTAGCCCTGACATGTCATATATGTCATATGTCAGCCTTCAGGTCTGATTTGTGTCATAGGTGTCATAGAATCTTCATCATTGTTGTCATAGAGCTAGGGAATCTACCCCAAGTGTCTCACTAGCTCCAAATTGCCTCTTCCTCTTCCATGGGAGTTACTCTTCCTCTATATTTCGACCTTGGATGAGTCATGCCATGAATAATACCTTTTGGACTCCCCCAAGGATGTACCATTCACCTTGAATTTGAATTGGTGAGAGAATGATGCCAAGTGTAGTGGGGAAATCTAGCCATATGTGGGTCCCACTTCCTCCATGTGTCTTCATGATCAAATGCCACTTTGATTTTCACTTGTATATATTTATTTAGCTCCTTTATTAAATATTTATGCCATTCTAATGTTCAAACATCATTTATTATCCCCATTATTCCAAATCCCAAAGCTTCCACCCCAAACCTAGGAAACTAGTAATTTTCCTCCTTGGCAATTATTTGACCTTTAGCATCAATTTGACAAACTCTAATGAATAGGGACAATGTGATTAGGCCATTGTGACCCAATGCCAAATTTGGGACATGACAGTGATGCGGTGTATACCTCTATGTGATGGTGTAATCGTTGTTGTGGATTGATTGAGTTGTCTTATGGCTTCATTATTTGTGAGGAAATTGATTGGGTTTTATGAGCCTAGGGTGGAGGTTGAAAATTCCCACTACAAAAGTCCAACTACCTTCTCTTCCACTTTGTTTTCTCTAACCAAGGTTCTCTCACTGTGTTTTCTAGATGCTACCTCTTATACTAGAAAGCATCCCAAAAAAAAATCGATTAGGATTTCTCTATTAGAGTCTTAAAGTGACACTTCTACTATGATCTAGAAAGAATTGACAGTAAAGAAAAACCCGTTAATGATAGTCCACTAGTTCATGGTAGGTTTTGGGGTTACTCCAAAAGTGTTTTCACCTTGCTAAGAGAATGTTATGTCTCCTAGCCCTTTGGAGATGCTTCATGTGACATATGGATGGCTCAATTTGGTTGGATGCTTGACCTTGGTTAGAGTATTTGATCTATAAATTTCCTTGGATATTCCAATAGTAAGCTCACCCGACAAATTTAAACTTAAAATGAGTTAGTCAGTTTATTTCGACTTCACAACTATCTTTATATATATTAACTTTGTTCATATTTCCATAAAGCGATAGGCAATATATATATATATATATAATGACCTCATCAAGGAACATGACCTATAAACTTTTATGACCACTCGATGTTATAAATACACCATCACACAGCATTGTAACTTATATATTCAATAATCTGTCTTATTCATTATTAAATGTTTGTCCTATATGGAGTTTAACTTAGTGTTCCTTTTACGTTGGATATTTAGTAAATGAACTTTGTTTATTTCATTTGGTATTAGAGCTTCATTTTGATATGTCTTCTAACCACGCTTTGTTTACCAAACCTTTGGTTATATTTTGTTTATCTTGGCAACATCACTGTGGACTTTTGGCCACACTCATTTTATATCAGAGTTTCTTTGAACTTTTGGTCTTTGACCAGAACCGGTCCCTAGTTGCTTGCATATATTTATTTGTTGCCATACAATAAAGGACAGTGAAGATCATCCACTGCCAGAGTTATCTATAATTGGAATTGGAATTCTTGATTAGTAGTAGTTTGATAAAGGATTTTATGAGGAAAAAAAAGGGAATCATGCCTTTTGTGTTCCCTATTGTAAAACCAACATAGATCCATCTTAAATCCGGATCTTCAAGCATCGAGAGGGATCAAATTTCTTGAGGTGTAAATTTTATCTTAACGTGTAAAAATTTAAAATAAAATTTACACCCCAATAAATTTGATCTCTCTTGGTACTTTGTAGATCCAAATTTAAGATGGAACTTTGGTGGTTTTAATTTTGTATTGCTTTTGTAAAACATAAATTTAAGATGGATATTAAGGTAGACATGTTATTATTTTGTGATATGGGTTACAGTTTCCATATCAGCGTTACCTATGTTATTTTTTTATTTTGTTCAACGTTTTTTTTTAATTTTTAGTAATGTTACATTACACCATTACAACATCTCCTCATATTAAATTATAAGGCACTATTCATGGAAAAAAAACTATGAAAAAAATGAAATACATTGATAAGAGCACAAATCACCCCTCTCAAAAGTAACCATTGAAAAGACAACTCCGTCGTTGACTGTCAACCTGTTTAGGCAGCCATATTTTACGAGATACACAAGAAAGTTTATTAATTAAAAGTAATGACCTGGTATCATGTCTACGACCATTCAGATCAAAGGGATGATTAATTAAAAGTGGATCAAATTCATAGTGTTGCCTAACTCTCGTTAGGGCACTTTGCCTCTTATATTGGCTAAGGTAGATAAACATTGGAAACAAATATACACAAAGTGAGGGAATATAAAAGTCAGAAAGGAGAAGGCTATAAACTTTTACCAAAAGTCAACAAGATTTTATAATCAAATTCGAAAGAGATATTAAAGTGTTATAAAGTAATCCAATTAGATAGAGAGTTATTCAAAGTTTAATCAATTAGATATAGAGTTATTCAAAGTTTAATTAAAGATTATCAAGATTTTCAAACATATTTTAAAAGGATATTTTAATAATTTTATTAAATGAGATTTTGAAGTTTTTAGGGATTTAATTTTTCAACAAAGTTAATAATAATAATAATGATTTTTCTTGATTTGGGTGTTCGATAGTGGTTTCCATGAGGCAAGAGAGCCTTTGAACGAAGACGTAGCAACTCTTGCTGCACCCATGCCCTATATTTATGAGGATACGACAACCAGTACATGAGCAACACACATGGCCATTGATCCACCCACCTATCATATGCAATAGATGGCAAGAGATTGCCCGAGGATACATGGAAGGACTAGTAATCATGGTTCTTTGGTGTGGATCGAAAACAAAGGATGGAAGGATGTTAATGCACTGTAGAACTACTCGAACTCATGATAGCTACGATGAATGGGACAGACTCGAAGAACGAGTTTATCAATACGCATAACAGAGGCATTTGCCAAGGCTTGCAAATTCAAAAATGATTGTTCTTCTTCTCCTCTGAAGATCCTCTCTGTCGACGGCTTCTGTAATGTCCCCATTTTGACCCCCTTTGTATTAAATCGTAAATGATGTAAATATTGATATTTAATCATGGTGAGGAGCTCAAGGCCAAGGCCCCACCATTGATTTAGCGTTTCATGTATCGGCAATTAAAAATAGATGCCTATGGTTCTTGTGCTAGATAGGCACAATGTAAATAAGACATCATGTAAATACGAATTTGAATGAAAAACCCACAACTGGCTATGCTATGCAACAAAGAGATGGGGGCATGATTTTTTATAAGGAATAGGGAGGGAAATTATTTAAACCCTTGAGCCAATGGTGTCAGCCCATGTGTCAATGAGAAAACCCATGAACTCTTAAGAATCCATTTTGTCTCATGCACCCAATCATTTAATTCTTCCAAAGATTGGTTGGGGCAGTTAATGTCTTGGGATTGGAGAAGTATGGCAGTCAGATTTTCGTGCATGGGCAAGCCATCAACCTAAAAATCGTATTTTTGGCTTGCTGGGCAAGAAAACCCCCACGAAATGCTACCTAAGGCAATTCCTCATCCATTACGTTCTTCCTCTCACGCAGACTGAGCTCACTGGAATTTATCCTCACGTTTTTCACCATAACCCTGCGTTTTTCCATGCCCAGGAACTCGTTTTTGGTATTGTGCAGCCGCTGGGGAAGGAGGGACGCGATTTGGGACTGAGGGAGAGGTCGTTTTTGCCCCTGGGGCATTTTTCTAAAATGGGTTTTGCTCTCCCAGTCGAATTTTCCTAGTTGCCAATACGTTTTGGGTCTACCCACATTTTTTTTTCTGAAGCTCAGGAAACCCCATATCATGCATCCCACTGTTGGAAACGTTTTTCTCATGCTAAGCAAGTGTAGTTTTGTTGTTATGTGCATCCTTGTTTGATTTGAACCTGTAAGCAAGAAACTGGAGTGGTAGTGGACAGAATTGGCTTGATAAACCTAGTGTAGGGAGTAACCTCTCAAGAAGATCAAGAGGGCTGGCTACTTTTCTATGCACACCCTAAGAGCACTAGAAAGGAAGGTATGGCTTGAGGGACTGTGTGGCAGTGAAGAGAATACTTCCTTGTGTTGGGTGTGTAGGCATTGTGAGTGCCAAGCTGAATAGATCTGGGAGGGGTACCCATATCTCTGTGTTTGAGCTCACTAGCTTAGCAATTCTTCCTTCCCATTTCCTAGCAGCCTGATAAACCCAATTGCAGATTGGCTTGGCTCATCTTGGTGTATGCTTGGCTATGTGTGAGTCTGCTGTTCCCTGATTCCTTGTAGAGATCATGCCCAGCTCGGGGGGTGGCAGTTGTATCAAGAGGTTGATAAGCACAACTGGCCTATGGTTGGGTGGAACGTTGCAGTTGCATAGCCAGTTGCTTGGGACTACCTTATTGAGATAAGTATTCTCTTGTGTTAAACTTGCAATTATCATTTGATGAATATATTGAATGTATTATGGATGTGTCATTGATATTATTTCCGCTGTGTTTTTCTTATAATTACACACTCCATATGTCTGTTATATTAGGTGAATGCTTGGTTAAAAGTTTATGGGGCTAGATGCCAGATTTAGCGTCAGGATCCTCTCTATCATGCTGGTATGATAGGAGGGGACGTTATAGCTTCTAGGCAGGGAATTCCATGAGAAGAGAGATAGGGGCATTGTCAAGCATTCTAGCAAATCCGACAAGACTTAGACCTATAGAGATTTTAGCATACAATGAACAAGGGCAATCATGCTAAGAAAAACCAAATGCGCTAAGGGTCAAGGTGGATGCAAGGGGAGAGGTTTCAGCCACCATCTGCGCATTATACAACAGGATAAGGATGAGGCCTCTTGTTATCACATGCACACTTTTAGGAGAATTCATAAGGAAATTGAGGAAGCCAAAGAATGGGTTAAATATGAAAAGGAAGTGATGGATGAGGATGAAATTCAATAGGACATGCAATCCTAGATTCCCAACATGAGGAACTCCTGCACCAAAGATACTAAATACTTTCAAACGGTATTACTCTACTAGCACACAAAATATCTATTGGGTAAAATTATGTTAGATCATAAGGGGGAAAGGAACTTAATTCTCTTGTAGGTTGATAACTTTAGGATTACATGAGTTAGATGAAGAAGGAATCCCAAAACCATATAAGGAAGATGACCACAAAGATTAATTCAATAGCAAAAGCCACCATTGGATTTGTGTTCATTAAGAAAGTTGTCGAGGATGGAAACCCCCCTTTTACCTCGGACCAAGAGTTTCCCCTCATCTATGTTTATGATGACGAAGAACACTCCCCTTAGTCTTAGAAAGACTCTAGCATATTTTGTTTATTCATGTTAGCATAGCTATGGTTTTAGAACTCTTTTAGAAAATGCTATAGTATTTAGAATAGACATAGGATAGCTAAGAAGTGGATACTTGGAAGCTCTTGCTACAAAGATTTGAGATCCATAGTGACAAAGTTTTCATTAGCTGGTGGTCGGGTTTCCCAAGAGGACGACCAGCTTGGATGACTCTATAATTTTTCTTTCTTAATACAATTAGCTAGCATACAAAAAAATGAATTTAATAAAAATAAAAATGAAGGTTTTCTTGTAGAAGTATTTCGAACTCGTACTTTGCAATAATAAAAGTTAAAAGGACTATTCAGTAAAAAGAGATTAGCATCCATCTTTATCCAAATGATAAGGAAAAGTACATTAACATTGTCTTGGTTAATCAAATATCAATTATGGAGCCATGTCTAATTGAAAAGAAAATAAAAAAAATTGTGATGAACAATATGAAATTAAGGACCTATAAATAACAATTGATGATTACAAATTCATATCCTAATTTTTAATGTTAACACTATATATAAAAAATATGTTGACAAAATTCTTGGTTCACCATAGATGGAAGCATTGTGGATCTTCATCCTAAACATGAATTTTTTTTGGTCATTCTCCTCTAAGATGAACAATATAACATTGCATGACATTATAATAAAGCCTGATTTAATAGCTACCTCATTATAAGACTTTAAAGATATCTCAAAGGTGATCATTTAGGATAATCATAAATTAGTATAAAAGATACAAAAAAATTAATAAGTTTGTCACTAATAAAGATGAATAAATTTATTTCCTAAAAGATCATAATCAAAGCCTACTTACACAAATTAAGAAGCTAAATAATGATAAGGAGTTACTACACAGAAGCTAGAGCAACTTATCAACAATGAATTATTGATCAATAAAGATAAATGATTGATCTTTTTTTTTTTAACAGAAACAAAGGAAATTATGTATAGATAAAAGGTTGTGCACAACCATTCATTACAAAATTTGAAACCAGCATTCTGCTTCTAAGAGGGGGAAAATGCAGAATTTGATAGAGTTTTTGTCACTGTAGTCTTTGCATCTTATCTTCCTATACATTTTGTTCATATTGTTGGGATAAACCCTTACAAACGGGTTACATAACAAGAGACAAAAACACATTCAAAATATGGAGTTCATAGAAAACCTATAGAAAAAAGACATTAGCCAAAATTTTCCTGTAGAGAGAATTTAACCGTAGTTCTACTGCTGAACGGAGGCTGCATCCAGCATTTCCTGGTTGACGGTTGGTGCTTCCTGGACATGACTGAATTGTGGCTTATTGATAAAGACAGAGATGTCTTCCTTAATGCTATCCACTTTCCCCAAGAGTTCAATGATATTCCGGTCCATATCATCCATGCGAGATTCCAGGCATGAAAGCCGAGAATGGACATACTCGTTTTCCATGGCCAACTCCTTGATTTGATCCACACTGAAACAAACTGCATGATACATTCTACACAAATAAACCTTTATCTACGAAGTTAAGGGGCTGAGCGTGGCGATTGCCTGTCTTACCCCGTCCATATTGCTGAATGAAGTGAATGGAGTGATGGTGGAATCTCCTTCTTCTGAAAGCAACAAGGGTTCAGGAACCGAAACGGAGATGCAGAGCTGTCTGAGCGCCGGAACGAAAGCAGGAGGAATGAAACGCTCCATGGTTTGGCCTAAATTCCAAATGCACACCTCGTGCTTTAAATGCTCGAGCGTGAGGTATGTAAGGCCCATGAGGGGGGCACATGGTATGTGGCGTGTCGACGAAGAAAAGGCACGGGCTTGGACAGCCTGTTGACCATTATAAGGGAGGTGACGACCCCTTGAGAACCTTTGAAATATAATTAACTTCATAATCATAAAGATCATCAGGGTATAAACCAATGCTCCATTGCATTATTGTGTTTAACTTGTCCTTTTTCCATTGAAGCTCCTACATTTGCCAATTTGTCTGCTGTGGAATTGAGTGCTCTAAGGACGTGGAAGAAGAGTGTGTCAATAGGAAGAGCGAGATACTTAATTCTTCTTCGAATTCTTTGGCTCTTAGATCCTCTAGTGGGAATGCCATTCCTCACAGCATGAATTACATGCCTAAAGTCTCCAAAGACTTGTAACTTCTCCATATGTATAGTGGAGGCGATTTCAAGAGAGTGGTACATCGCCAGCCACTCGGCTTCATTGTTAGTTCTGATACCCAGTCCCCAAGAGAAGTCTGCAACTTTATTTCCTCCAGGATCGAAAATGATCCCCCCCCGCATCTGCCTCCCCCGGAAGATAAATGATTGATCTTGTTGAACTAGAGAAGTATTTATATGTAAAAATCCAAGTTGTAGAGAAAGGAACCAATAATGATCCTATCAATATCACAACTCAAAACGATGAAAAGCTAGCAGAAGTAAGGATATATCCAGATGTAAAAGTACAAACAATGGAAAATCCAAGTGTCCTTACTAATAGAAACCAATAATTAAGGCTTGAGGGTTAGCTCAAGTGGTCATGAGATAAACATGAGATCTCTTCCTCCAAAGTTGGGGAGGTCACTGGTTTGACTCTCTTGATCTACTCGAGGTTGCGATTTGTAATCTTAGTCGACATTTTACCTTGTTTACCATCCATGAATCATGGGGAAGTACTTGGGGGGTTTTCCGCGAGGTTGTTCCTTGGAATTAAAAGGAAATTTAGTAATCAACAAAACAACACAGGTGTATCAATAAGACATAATACCAAAAGTGGATCAGGAAAACTCTACAGGGATGATACGAAAAATTCATGTTGTAATGACTTCTTATCAACATCCTAACCATAAGAGTTGATACCTTAGCCACTTAGTATATCAACATCATTCTAAGCAAAAACTATTAACACATGTATTCCAAAGAATATTAATGTCAATACATTTGGGTCTCAAAGTAGAAGTCCTATTGGGAATCACAATACATTAGGTTCTTTCAAAGAACCCAATAAATGCACAATCCCACTAAAGATTGAATTAGGGTGGTAGACCTTTTCACAATTCGACAATCTTCTTAGCGCTTAGAAGATTGTATCATCTTGTATCATCAACCATCACAACTATAAGAATAAAGAAACGTGAGAAGGAATTACGAGATAGAACAGGGGATGAAGTATTTTCCACAAAATGCCTTGAGGACAAAGCCTCTTTAAAGGGACATGAAATGTAATGAACACACACACACACACACGTGCGAGCACGTGTGTGTACGCTTTCCAGTTAGGATCTCTCTCTCTCTCTCTCTCTCTCTCTCTCTCTCTCTCTATCTATCTATCTATCTATCTATCTATCTATCTATCTATATATATATATATATACATATATATAGTGATATGATACATCCTAACTAAAAAAGGCGCACGCACACACACACATATTCTTTTTAGTTAGGATGTGTTACTTCACTAATTATATATATATATATATATATATATATATAAAGGCATGACCTTATCAAGGGAAATATAAAATTAGTGAAGTGACACATCTTAACAAAAAGGCATGATCTTATAAAGGGACATGACCTATCAACTATTGTCACTAGTCAATGCTATCCGCACACTATCACATGGCATTGTAATTTATCCATTCATTCATATTTCTAATTCAATTATTTATTACTTGTCCTATGTGGATATTTAAAAATTGAAAATTAGAACATACACACACAGGCCACTCAAATTCTTAAACTACTACAACATATGAAACAAACTACAATATCAAGATACACAAAATGGAACACGTACATTTATCTTGGAAACCCATACGGAAAAACCAACATTCAATGAAGGACCATGTCTTTCATCTTCTTTATTATGTAGATTACACTACATAATACAAGACTTTCCAATATTATTGTGAAATTATGAGACATGATGGCCTTCTACAACCCTCTTCAGTATGCTCGTCTCTCTTCTTTGTTAGTGCCTCCACACTCCTCATACAATGGAACAACCAATGACTAATGAAAAATGAACCTTCTTCCCTCCTCCTTTTAGGATTTTGATAGTAGACTTAATAAAGATCCATATAAAAATTAAGGAAGATGTTAACTCATTGGATTGGGCACAAGACAATGCATTAAGGTTTTATTATGCTAGACTAGGGTATAAAGTAATGATTTTTGGTGGTTCAAGCTCAGGTCTGGTGGTGGTAAGAAATACAAACAACTAAAGGAACTTAAAAACCAAGGTATTCTTATTGTTAGCTCGTAAAACTAAATATTCCCCTCGCTGGACTCATCTCTCAAAAAAATATGAAGCATTTGTATTTCAAGAGATTGGATTCTTCCACATCCTCTGAGGTCTAAATGGGGAAGCAAACCTCTAAGCCAACTTGGCCTCTCCACTAGATGAAGGAATCTACGAAAAAAATTGTGTCATTCTCCATATACCAATAACTTATGGGTAATAGATCTAATTATAACAAAGCCACATTAAAAAGAGGGGGATTTTCTCCCAAATCCCAATGCTTATTATCACAATGTACATTAGCTCCCCATTAATCACAATGCGTGTATTAAGTATCTCAAAACCTCCATTAATCCCATCACAAGTAAAGGGCACATCACATGAGTAGCTTTAAGGGGAATGAGAGTATAGTAAAGCGATGGGAAGTGCATCAGGAGGCTCCACACATGCCATCCCTCCCAATGTCACTTTGTTTTGAATGCTTTGAGTTAGTTTAGAATAGAGAAGGTGGGATAATGGATGGTGTGGTTTAAAGAGGCATGGGAGCAACGCATAGAGTCATATTCAGCTCCGAAGTCAGTAAGGTATGTGGAATTGACCTTCAATGTTTTCAATGGTTTGATGGTTGTTTGAATTGGTTGGTTTATTTGGGGCCTAGGCTTTTCTCTTCAGTAAAGGCCTTTTCAGGGCACGCAGTGGTACTGTTGATCTGCGAGTTCTTGTTTAGTTTCTTGGAAATATTTTGAACTAGTGGAACCATGTTCACTTAATATTGTTGTGTCAATTGTGTCCTATGGTATCATGTTAAATTTGTGGTTGGTATCCCTACACAAAGTATAGCATTGGGTTTTCTTTATCTTGAGTGGTGAAACTAAGATCCATCGTGTTTTTTGGTCTTAGTTGTCACAAATGGGACTATGTTACTAACGCATAGAAATTGGTCTTCTTTGAGCAATCTAGGTATAATAATTTTTCTTTCCTATTCCATTGGTAATAACATAGCCATCACAATTGTGTATGTTGGATTTGGATTCCATGAATGGAACTATGGTGATTTGGAAGATGAATTATTTATTTGAATCATTATGGGTAAAATCACATGCATCTTTGTTCCTTTAGTTATAACACAACAATCACTTGTTAATCCAGGGCTTTGTATCACGAGTTGAATTTAGGGAACCTGCTAATCAATCTCTCCCACATCCATAGTGGGGATACTTCACTATTTACACCTCTGTTATTGTTGGGGTGCCCCGGTGACATATCAATGGATTGTTTGGGTTTCCATACCAAATTTCAACATGCAATTCAAGAGATTCAAAGGATGATGAGAAGACACAAAACATTTATCAATGAAAATATGACATCTTTAATTTCCCTCTCCAACACAATGAACATCGATGAAAAATCAACCTATTATGAGCTAAAGGAAATCATCATGCAACAAAAAGGTCAAATTCAAGCACTTCAGACTAAGTGTTCAACCTTCAAATCTATTGTGGATGCTATCAATTTCCACTCACAAAAACTCTTTAGGTTATAATATAGAATTCATGAAAGATGATGAAACAATCTCATAGATGATGGAAAACATGGAAAACAAACATCCAACACCACAACAAGACAATGAATACCCAGGAGAAGCCTACAATGAATGTTCCTTTCACTAATATACTATAATGTTTTTTCCCCAAGGAATAACCTCAAGGAAAACCGTTCAATTACTTCCCCGTGATTCATGGATGGTAAAGTGGCTAAACCATTGACCTTGATTATGGATCCTAACCACAAGGGGATCAAGAGAGTCGAATACATGACCTCCCCAAATTTAGGGGGATTAATCTCACGTGTGGATCATGACTGCTTGAGCTAACCCTCGAGGATAATATGCTATAATAGTATATTAAGTCTTTTTTGTTTTAGGCATATATTGTGGGATAAATACTTGTAATAGTCTCTTAGCTTTGTTTGAAAGAGATATCGGGGAAAATACAATCTCTTTTTATGATTATGAATATTTGGTGATCACGCCCAGACCAAACTTCATTTTTGTATTACTCAGTTTGTATAGTTTGGCCAGAACGTTTTTAATGAAATATTATAACCATTTAAAAAAACATATAGGGCATTACCTTGTTTAGAACATTGGTGCATCTGGGTCTTGACAACCATAAACCAAATTTTCAAGTGTATTTATTAGGTGTATGGCATATTTCAAGGTTGGAAGATGGAGTCGAATGGTAGATTTCTAAGGAAAATTAGGAAGCTAATGATTGATGAGTCATATCGATGGGGCCAAGCAAGGCCAAGCATTATTTTTGTAGTGTAGAAGGATTTTATACTTATCATAAATGCATTTAAATAAATTCAAAGTAGGTTGGGCACATGTACAAGCAATGGAGTTGAACTCTTAGCATTAATATGTCTCTTGAAATTTTCAATTAAGAAAGGGATCGAAAGATTGTAGGTATATGGGGACTCTTTACTTGTAATCACTTGGATGAGAGGTGCTAACTAGATTCATAATGTTATTAAAGGAATCACTAGATGGTGTCCTCACATTATATTTGCACTCTGCAACATGAATTTTATTTAGAAGTTATAGTTTAATAGTGTCCATACTTTATTATGTTTTATTTTGGAGAAAAATATATGTATTTTATTTAAGAGTATATAAATTCCAAGAAAGTGGATATGCCACTCTAAAAGAATATATACGTGGGAGTCTCTTTGAAGGATGAGGAAAATTTATAGTAAGTTTATATGAAGTAGACAATCTTGAGACTACAATGTTGATACATATGGTTATGTCTTTATGACAAGTTCCATGGTGAAATAGATCTATTCATTTAGTAAGACTTTAACTCCCAAGAGTTTGTGGAACTTAATTTCCAAAGATGGACTCTGGAAGAGAATCATTATTTAGAAATATATGGCCCTAGATGTTGTTGTGCATTGGATTCAGTCACAGGTGAAAAGCACTGTCAATGTATCCAACCAATGGGAAGCTTTGGTTATAGCTTTCTCGATTATTGGGGATTATCTTGCCAAGAAAGTTGGATATGGGATGCAAGTTAGAATTGTTGAAGATTCCATTATAGGCTAAGGCATTTCTATGTTCCTTCCCGACAAACTAATACAACATCTACACGAGGACTTTGACTCATCACATTAAACCATGAAGAAAGGTCATATTTTTAGCATCGGGGCTAGTTGAATGAACACAACTTGGATTAGAGGATGCTTTTGCAACCTCATGGAAAGTTTTTATTAATTCTTTAAAAAATGGCCACATCAGGTTGAAAGTAGAAAGAGATGAGCTTACTTGGAACAATAATAAAGTTGGAGGATATTATACTACAAAATTAGGATTTAAGATTCCAATGCCTTCAAAGGTGTGGGTGACTCACTAGTAGTGGACTTAGATTTGGTAGGTTTATGCCCCCCAAAATACCAAGTTTTTCCTATGGCTTGCACTGATGGATAGGGTTCCCACCTATGATCTTTTTCAAAAGAAGAATAGAAAAGGGCTAGGTATTTGTTATTTATGTAGGAGTGATGAGGATAATGTCTCATATCTATTTACTAAGTGTATATTTTCATTACAAGTTTTGAAATATGTTTATCATTGGATTGGCCTTAACAATGTGTGGTAGTGTGGTTTTTTTGGGGAGGGTTTGGATATTTGGTTTATCGGGAAATATTTGAAGATGTTTCATGCTATTCCTTTCATTTCCCTATGGGGCATTTATCTGGCTTGTAATTCAAGTCTCTTTGAGTGTAGAATGACACAAACTTTTCAAGCCTCTTATCATATATGTGTAGTGGCATAGTTCTACAAGACACATTGATCAGTCTTAAAGAGAAGAGTTTTTGGTGAGCTAGTTGTAGATAAATATCATCCATAGGGTTTTTTGGTGGCACTTGTCAGCATGATGATGCACTATGTGGTATTGGTGTTGGAATATGTAATGATGACTTGTGTGGTATTATCAATTAAAAGGATTAAATAACTCTAATATTATAAAATAGAGTTTTCCCACATGCTTCATGTAATAAAATATCTTATAACCATTCCTTATATAAGAGAGGTGGAAAGCTATTTATCCCACATGTGTTACAGGATGTAAATATTCCATACCTCTAGCTATATAATATATGTGAAGGAGACACTTTTGGGTATGTTGTGGAAACACACATCATTGTGACATGAAGTGAAGGTGAAGTGTGATGTGATGCATATGTGAGGATACCTTGTATTGTAAGACGAATATTTCTGAAGAATCAGAAGACCAAACCCTTTTCGTGGATATTTTCCCATTTGGGGTTTTACCACGTATATCTGGTGTACCTTGTCTATTCTCTTGTCTCTTGTTTCTTACATGATTATTTGTTGCTTGTATGGATAGAAGGATAGACTAGTAGATCTTTGCTATTAATTTACATATTAGTATAAATGTATTGTTGCATGTTTATGCACATTATCAATATTCTAACAATTGGTGGGGTGCTCTACATATGGGAACAACATTATATTTAGTTCAATGCTAATGTGAGAAGTGACCTACAATGAAGCTTTTAGCTCTTCATGCAATATTAAAATTGGTAATTTCAAAGAATATCTCACTTTTAGGTTTTGGGGATTCATCCTTCATCATAAATGGATGAGTGAAGAGTAGGTTGTTCGTGATATATCTCTTCAGATAGTAGCAACACTCCTAAATACCATTGCATAACAATTTTCTAATATTAAACTTATGAATGTCTACAAGGAGATGAATACAGATGCAAAATCATTATCCAAGGATGCTTTCGCTTGAGATACGTGTTTATGTTAAATGTACAGGATCATGAGACATTCTCCAAACCAATCTTGTGCAACCAACATTGATCCTCCCATATAGAGGTGAACACTTTGATTTCCTTCCGTGTAAAGGTTATTCCTCCCGTATAGAGGTAATTGATCAAAGTAATGATGTTGTAAAGTCTTGTTGGACAAGGCTTCGTACTTGTGTGTCAAGTCATGATTCTCATGTGAACCTTCCATATAAATGTATCCATGAGATGAACCTCCCGTATAGAGGTGGACCTTCCGTATAAAGGTCATGCTTTACTTGTTAAAAGCATTTAATGTTGTGTGATGTATTATTAACCATGATCACCAGTTGCTATTAAGTCTCCTTAGATATTGATCACCTCTAAAGTGAATTACTTTAGCATATGATCAATTGGTCCGAAATAATATACTATGATCACAACATCCGATAATTATTCTTATAAGTATAATGTAATGTGATGGATAATTAAAGTTAGCGCATATTGACCATGCAGTAAAAGATAAAGAGATAAAGATAAATGCATAGAGAAAAAGAGAATTCAAATTGATAAGGAGATGACTAAGTGAACTCGAATTGTCAAGATTCAGTTAAAGCCACAATGTATGCCTCAGTTAACTAAAGAACTCATAGTGGTCACTACAAGTAAATCGATCAGCATGATTTCAGTTAATAATAGTTAACTAAGTGTTAAATAAGAAGGACTATTTAACTAAAATGTTTTCACTTTAGTTAAACTAAAAGACGACACTTCAGTAAATCAAGGAGAACTCGAATTGATCACTACAGTGATGTTATCAAGAAAGATTCAGTTAAAGAGAGTTAACTAAGTGATAACACAGAAGATATAGTTAACTAAGTGTTATTGCATGACGACATTTATGTTAAATTAAAATACGACACTTGAGTTGTGACACTTGCATGCAGACACTTAAGTTGGCCACCTAACTAAGTGGGAAAGCTTTCAATTAAGAGGCAAGTTCATCCTAAGAGACAGTTCAGTGAGATAAATCACTGCCTGAGAAGTGGGGCGGACTTCTTCATGTAAGATTGATACATCCATTCTGAGGGCGAGTTCATCCCGAAGTTAGAAGAAGATGATGCATGAGAAGAATGTATAAATATGTTATACAAGATTGATGAATTCGATGTGAAGCGAATTCTCTTCTCCATTGAAGGAAAGGCTCTTCTATTTGTGCAGTTTATTATTCTTGCTTGATATTGATGTGCTAGGCACATTGGAAAACACATTCGATTGATCTCTCTTCTCTATTGCTTATGTATCTTCACCAAGAGTGTTTTGGTGATCTCTTATCTTTCGAAAGAAATATGATATGTTGTAAAAGAAATCATTCTCTGCTATCCATTATATTATACTGAGAAGAATTCTTGGGGTTTTTGTTCTCATAGTTTTGAGGATTTCCCCCATTGTATAATTGTGGTATGGATGTATAATTTCATGTGATTGAATTGTCTCATTGTTTCAAGTTTAGGCATCTAAAATAATTAAAGGTCAAATATCAACCAAATATTAACACGGTATTAGAGCTCAGGGCGTGAAGGAGCTCAATTTTCCATGCTAGCTAGAGCCTACGTAGATCTTGAGAAGTTGAGCACAAGATTTGAAGACTATGGCATCAGTCTTTGTACGACTAGAATACCGTATTGAGGGCACCTCAAACTTCAACACTTGGAAGGCTAGGATTATCAACATCCTAGAGGAACATGACTTGGATAACTACATATCCACTATGGTGGAGGAGCCTACATCTAATGTAGTGTGCATCAACTTCAAGAAGAATCAAGCTAAGTCCAAACAGATCATCTATGATTCGGTAAAAGATAACTTGATGCCCGTGATCACACCGCTAAAGACCACAAAAGAATGTTATGGTACATGACTCATATATATTAGAAGAAGGCCTCGACTCAAAAGAGGGAATTGAAGAACAATTTACGAAACCTCAAGATGGAGAAGGACAAGACAATGTCCTCCTTCTTCACTAAGACCTCTCAGGTAAGAGTTCAACTTGTTAACATTGGAGTTGTGGGTGAATATGATCTCATCCAAACCGCCATTGATGGTCTCCCATCTTCATGGGAGACATTCTTGACTGATATCAATGGCCGATAAGTACAACCTGGATTCGAAATATTGTGGCATGACTGTATCCAAGAGGAAGGGAAAATCTAGAGCAAAGCTATGTGCACTAAAGAATAAAATCTTTCCCTCGCGACAAGAATGAAGAAAGGACAAAAACCCTTCTTCCAAAAGAAGTTCTCTCATCCAAAAAAGAAGGAGTTCAACAAAGGCTTTGACAAATCAAAATCTAGATGCTACAATTGCAACAAGAAAGGCCATTTCTCAAGAGAGTGCAAAGCAAAGTGGAAAGGAAAGTTTCATGCTTCTACCGCCATAGAAGATGAAACCACTCACAAGAATGCATCCGAAGAAAAGGAGACAAGAAGGGAGTATTACCTTGTCTCATCCCTTTCAGGATCCGTCATCACAAGTGCAGACACATGGCCGATTGACAGTGGCACATCCAAACATATGATTGGTTACAAGAGTGCCATCACTGACCTAAAGGAGAAAATGTTCGCATGCATGGTAGAGTTGGGGGACAACTCAACATATTCGATCCAAGGAGTTGGATCCACCTCATTCCAGCTGAGTACCGATGATATTTTACATGTGGAGGACATTATATATGCTCCAGGATTGAAGAAGAACCTCCTTTCAGTTTTGATTCTTGAAGACAAAGGCTTATGATTTATCTTCATGGATAACAAAGCACTTTTATGGCTGAAGAATAAAATCCTAGAATCTGCTGCTGTGATTGGAGTTCGAGAGGACTCTACAAGGTACCTAGGAAGTGCATTCAAGTTATGATTCACCACACTATCAATCATGCGAGCTATGTCATCGAAGGCTTGGACGCCTACACTACAAAGCTCTACTAGGACTTCAAAAGATGGTAAAAGGTATGCCTGAATTTGATTTTGAGCATGATAGTGTATGTTGGGGTTGTGCACTTGGGAAGAATGTTAAGAAATTTTTTTCCAACAGTACTACTAGATATAAAGGGATTTTAGATTTAATACATTCTAATGTATGTGGTCCTGGGTCATCCCCTCCCTGAGTGGCTTCTTATATTATGTATTGTCCATATATGATTTTTCTAGGAAGTCATGTATTTATTTCATGAAGGCTAAAAGTGAAACTCTTAGCAAATTTAAAGAGTTTAAAGCCCTAGTTGAAAATCAAAAATAAAATCACATCCATGCATTAAGGTCTATTAATGGAGGTGAATTTGATTCACATGCATTTAAGGAGCTATGTAGTGATGCAGGAATATGTAGACAATTAACAATACCATACAACCCTAAGCAAAATGGGGTTGCCGAAAGGAAGAATAGAACCATATGTTAGGTTGCAAAATCCATGATGCATGATCAAGATATGTTTCCTCATTATGGGAAGAATCCACCAGTACAATTGTATACATCCATAATAGAATCCAACATGCCATTCTAGATGAGAAGACACCCGAAGAAGTGTTTACCGATGAGAATCTAGACATCTCACACTTCAGGATCTTCAGGAGCCCAATATACATTCATGTACTGAAATAAAAGAGATCAAAGATGGAGCCTTCTAGAAAGAAAGGCACCTTTTTGGGTTATAGCGAGTCATCCAAAGAATACCGAATATATGTACCTAGTGAGACACACATTGAAGTCAGTTGAGATGTTACCTTCCATGAGGAAGCTGCTTTCAAAATATCGAAAGAGATTCAATGTGATTCGGAGATGGAGGATCCCAAGTCTGATTCTCCCCCTTCAGATTTTGATAGGGAGAAACCAGAAGATGCCTAAGATTCGCTAGCTCCTGAAGAACCAGTAGAACTGATTGAGAGGTCACTTGATGAACCTCCCACTAAAAGAAGATCTGCTTGGTTTTGAGATATCTTACAAGATGCAGAGAAACATGGAGCACCAGTAGGCTCATCCAGAGAGAGAAAGAAAACTGACAGATATTAAGAGTATGTTGCACTGATGACTCACATCAATGATTCGAAACCATACTCATATGAATAAGTTGCAAAGAAGCAAGTTTGGAAAGATGCAATGACATAAGAGTACAACTCTATAATGAAGAATGATGTTTTGGAGGTTGTTCCAAAACATGATGGGAAGTCCATTGTGAACTTCCAGATTCCTTTACAAGATAAACATGCTGCGGATGGTATCATTGAGAAGTATAAATCTAGATTCATTTCCAGAGGTTTCTCTTGGAAAGAAGGCATTGATTATGATGAGACCTTTTCCCCTATGGAAAGGTACACCACAATTCGAGCAATGATTTCACTTGCATCTTTTCTAGGATGGAAACTTCACTAGATGGATGTGAAGACAACCTTCCTCAATGGTGAGGTTGAGGAAGAGGTTTATATTCAAAAACCTGAAGGATTTGTGGTGCATGGGAAGGAGTCCCATGTTTGCAAGCTAAAGAAATATCTATATGGGATTAAGTAATCCCCTAGGGCTTGGTACTCCAGAATTGATAACTACCTTCAAAAATTGGGTTTTTGTAAGAGTGAAGCTAATCCAAATATGTACTTCAAAGTAGTGAAAAACCAACTGTTGATATTGGTTCTATATGTTGATGATTTGTTTCTCACTCGAGAGGAAAATTTGATTGCTTAGTGTAAAAGGGAGCTCACTTCAGAGTTCGAGATGAAAGACATAGGTCTAATTCACTACTTTCTTGGCCTTGATATTTGGCTAAGAAAAGATGATTTTTTTCTATCTCAAGGGAAGTACATTGTGGATATATTGCGCAGGTTTGGCATGATAGATTGCAAATCTATGACAAACCGATGGTTTCCAATTTGAGGAAACTTCATGAGTCAGGATCTGGATCATATCCAATAGATCCCACTTTGTATAGACATCTTATAGGCCCGCTAATGTACTTGATACATTCTAGGACTGATGTATGTTATGCCATGATCATTCTGATTCAATTTATGTCTGATTCAAGACACAGACATAGGATAGATGCTAAGCATGTGCTTAGGTACCTTCGAGGTACAATTTCATATGGACTCAGATATGCCTCTAATGAAGGAGTCATGTTACTTGGTTATACAAACTCAGACTGGGGAGGAAGCATTGTGGACCGTAAGAGTACATCTGGCTACTGTTATAGCCTAGGATCAGCTATGCTATATTGGTCTAGCAGGAAGCAGGGCTCCGTATCCCAGATCACTATAGAAGCATAATACATAGCTGCTAGTGTTGCTTGTCGAGAAGTAGTGTGGATTAGAAAGCTACTTGTAGGGTTGTTCGGTGAAAAGCTTGAGCCTACAGTTATTAGGTGTGACAATCAGAGTTGCATCAAGATTTCTGAAAACCCAATGTTTCATGACAAGTAGAAGCAAATTGAAATGAAGTATCACTTCATCCGATACATGGTCTAGAAAGGTACAATGAAACTTCAATACATTTCCACTGATGAGAAAATTGCAGATGTGTTAACAAAGCCTCTATCAGTGACAAAGTTCAGGTACTTCCGAGACAAGCTTGGTATGGCAGAGAATGTCTCCCTCGCTGAGAGGGAGTGTTAAATGTACATCATCAGGAGACATTCTCCAAACCAATCTTGTGCAACCAAGATTGATCCTCCCGTATAGAGGTGAACACTTTGATTTCCTTCTGTGTAAAGGTTATTCCTCTTGTATAGAGGTAATTGATCAAAGTAATGATGTTGTAAAGTCTTACTAGACAAGGCTCCAGACTTGTGTGTCAAGTCATGATTCTCATGTGAACCTTCCGTATAAAGGTATCCATGAGACGGACCTCATGTATAGAGGTCAAACCTTCCATATAAAGGTCATGCTTTACTTGTTAAAAGCGTTTAATGTTGTGTGATGTATTATTAACCATGATCACCAGTTGCTATTAAGTCTCCTTTAGAGATTTATCACCTCTAAAGTGAATTACTTTAGCATATGATCATTTGGTCAGGAATAATATACTATTATCACAACATCCGATAATTCTTCTTAGTATAATTTACCGTGATGGATAATTAAAGTTAGCACATATTGACCATGCAGTAAAATATTAGGAGATAAAGATAAATGCATGGAGAAAAAGAAAAATTGAATTGATAAGGATATGACTAAGTGTACTCGAATTGTCAAGCTCCAGTTAAAGCCACAATGTATGCCTCAGTTAACTAAAGAAATCACAGTGGTCACTACAAGTAAATCAATCAGCATGATTTCAGTTAGTAATAGTTAACTAAGTGTTAAATAATAAGGACTAGTTAACTAAAGTGTTTTCACTTTAGTTGAACTAAAAGGAGACACTTCAGTCAATCAAGGAGAACTCGAATTTTTCACTACAGTGATGTTATCAAGAAAGAATTAGTTAAAGAGAGGTAACTAAGTGACAACAAAGAAGATCTAGTTAACTAAGTGTTATTGCATGACGACACTTAAGTTAGCCACCTAAATAAGTGGGCAAGTTTTCAGTTAAGAAGCGAGTTCATCCTAAGAGACAGTTCAATGAGATAAAGCACTGCATGAGAAGTGGGTCACACTTCTTCATGCAATATTGATACATCCAGTCTGAGGGCAAGTTCATCTTGAAGTTAGAAGAAGCCGATGTATGAGAAGAATGTATAAATATGTTATACTTGATGAATTCAATGTGAAGTGAATTCTCTTCTCCATTGAAGGCAAGGCACTTCTCTTTGTGCAGGTTATTAGTCTTGTTTGTTATTGATGTGCTAGGCACATTGGAAAACACATCCGATTGATATCTCTTCTCTAATGCTTTTGTATCTTCACTAAGAGTATTTTGGTGATCTCTTATCTTTTGAAAGCAATCTGCTACGTTGTAAAAGAAAGCATTCTCTGCTATCCATTATATTATACTAAGAAGAATTGTTGGGGTTTTTGTTCTCATAGTTTTGAGGATTTTCCCCAGGGTATATCTTGTGTTATGGATGTATGAATTTCATGTGATTGAATTGTCTCATTATTTCAAGTTTCAACATCTAAAAGAATTAAAGATAAAAGGTCAACTAAATATTAACAGTTTATTCTACTACAAGGAATCTATTAATAGTATTATCTCTAAATATATATATATGGAACACTAACTACCTATGTTTTGGAATGCAACTATTTGAGTGATTTCATGTGTGAAGAAATATTATATCTTTATTACGATTTAACTTTTGAAAGATGGTGGTGATCTATAGACCCTCTTATAAAGGAGCTTTTTGGGATATTTTACTTGAGTAAGATGATTCGATATATCCAACAATGGAGAGTTGTCTTTTTGGCTTGTACATTTTCTTAGATGGACTTTTTTTGTCTACTAATTTTGAATACCATAATTTTATCTAGAGCCTATATATAATTAGGATTGCAATGTATCATGCTTATAGCACTTGGAGAATGTATTTTTTGTTTTAATGTGAATAAAAAATAAAGTATTTTTTGGGCAAAAAGATGAAGTTCCATGGGAACCTAAAGAATGTAATTTCCTTTCAAGTTTAAATATAAAAAAAAAAAATTCTAAAAAAAGGAAATAATTTTAATACTAGCTTATATGTTTGTCCAAACTTTGAAGAACATAATTCACATAAAAATAGGAAGAAGCACTTTGGTGTCCCTCTTCATTGCACTGAGAGGAGCAAGGTGCTCTACAACCCAGTATGGGGGAGATGTTATCATGTAAGGTAATGTAACGCAATGCTACCCAAAATAAAAGATAATTAAAAAAATTATGTCAGCTCATAAAATAAAAAAAATTATGAAAAGTAATTAAACAATTCATGTCGGCCTATAAAATAAAAAATAAAAATTTAAACATGTATCTATCAAGCAAAAGTGGGATCAAATTTCTTGAGTTTAAGATATTAAAATAAAAATTAAACCTCATGAAATTAGATCCCTCTCGGTGCTTAATAGATCGGGGTTTAAAATGGATATATGCTGGTACTTAAACTAATGGTCGTCAATTCTTCGAATTCATTTTTTGGGTTTAAGGTCTTATAGTACATGTATTTTTTTATAGCATTTAAAATTTACATCAAGGTATAATGGATACATTGAGTGTCTTCTACAACTATTGAATAAGATTGTATTTGGTTAATTAATAGGCCAAGATCGTTCTTAGTCAAGTTAGCTATCCTACACAAATTTTAGTTTTTGTAGTTAGATGTGGTTAAACATAATTTTTTATTAGGTTTTCATTGTAGCTACAAAGAACATTAAAATTGGGTCATTGATCTCATATGCAAGCCAAAAAGTTAAAATTTTATCATTATAACCTTCATGGGTGAACACAAATTTGAAAGAATAGACTAACGAATAAATGACTAAGTCAAAGAATGTGAGGTTATTGGGTTGGAAAACCAAAATGGGATATAAGTTGTATGAGTGATGTGTCTATCCTGAATTGACATGGAGCCATTAACAAATGGGTGGAATGAAGAGGGCGAAGGAAAGTTTCTAGAAGAAGAAACATGATATCCTCCCACCCTATGCCCACTACATCACTAGTCATGTAAGTGAAGTGAGTGAAAAGGGTGGAGAAAATTCCAAGGCAAAGGTTGAACGAAAGTGGAAGGAGAAGGAAGGGCAAAGGGAAGAGAGAAGTGAGCAATGTGGAGCAATGAATACAAGATATAGTCTCACCTTCGGTATCGCATGTTATTAACACGTGATGTTATTATGGGGTGTGGACCTCACCCCATAATAATAATGTATGAACATGAATAAAAGGATGCCACATGTATAGCCACACCATCAACTACCAATGAAAGAGTGCCACATGTTTCAAATGAAGAGCAATGTAAAAGATATCTTGACTACAACCATGGCATCATGGGAACCTTGTCCATCACCACAATGTGTACCACTTTGATGCAATGAGGAAAAATAAATTATATTGTGGTCATTTGTACTTCAAAAATGTGAGATAGTTGAACCAGGATAATAGTTGTAATTCCTAAGCCTAGGTATAAATCTTCATGCCACAATGGAGAAAGGGTTTTGGATTTATGTAGCAGTATGATGGAATGTAGAGAATCTCAGATTCCAGGTTATTCAACTATGTGAATGTAATAAGGCCCAAAAACTTTGGTGATTTATTTTAATGAAGAATGCATTTTCATTTATATCTAGTTCCTTCTACACATGTGAATTATTGGTTGTTTTTGTAGCTGTGAGTATTTCCTTTTTAATATGTATTTTGATTTACATCCCCAACACCCACACACCATGGTTGTTGAAGACCCTTATTGTAGAAGACAATTAGTCAGGAGTAGTGGCGTGTTGGGTAGAATTGTCAAAGGGGGTGAATGCATGGATTGTGTGAGCGAGTTGCATAAGAATACATGATAGTTGCAAAAGAATAGAAGTCTGCATTAAACATTCAAAATGGAAGAAAGAGGAATTCTTATAAAAAAAGGGTTGAGGGAGGCAGGGCGAGGAGTAGTGAACCAAGAAGTAGAAGAATTAAGGAGAAGGATAGAAGAACTAGAGACTATAAAATGTGGTGATGCATAAGAAGAGATGGAACCATAACTAGAGGATACATAAGAACTTGATGATCATTAGAGAGAACCCAAAGTATAGTTACTCATATTCTTGAAAGGTAGGGGTAATGTTGAGATTGATATCCTCGTTTATGATGGTAGTGTAAGGAAAAAACATTAGTTGATTGGGATGGTGAAGTTCAAATATACATTGAGTTTGAGAGAGTTGAGGATCATCAGAGGGTTAAGTTTGTTTCCACTAAGTCAAGGGGGCATGAATTGCCTTATGGTAGGATCATGTCCATAAACAATAAAAAAAAAAAAGATTAGGACATGGAAGTAGATGGTAAGAAATTTTAAGGATAAATTATTGCGAGCATATTATAGGTAGACTCTATATAGACAAGTGCAAAATTTAAGGCAAGGAGATTTGCATGTCAGAGAGTTATATAAAATATTGGGAATTAGTTTTGGATCAGATAACTTTGAATACCTAAGTGTTTCAAGGTTTGCAAATGGTTTAATATTTTTCATTCAAGATGAATTAGGTACTCAATATTTTCATTTAGTAAGATAATAATTTCAATTTTCTTTGGAGGTGGAAGAGAAGTTGGTATGAAGGGAACCAGATGTGTGAAGAAATCAAGTGGTTGGTATGGGGCAATCAAGAGAGAATATGGATGAATGTGTAGCACATTTAACACCATATATCAAGCCAATGGAAAAATATTTGATGCTAATAGAGGAAGAGATAGGAGTAGAAAATTTGAGGGAATTTGTTTTAGATGTGGAGCACATGGACATAGAGCATATGAGTTTAGTAAAATGCAAAATGAAGGAAGAAGACAAAATGCCAAAGAAAAAATTGTTCATGCAATATAATCAACAACAATAAAAGAGGAAGTGATTGCATTTGAATTAGAGCATGGAGAGAACCTAATGTTGAGAAGAATATTGTTGTAGCTAGAGAAAGAGACTATAAAACTAGATCATGAGAAAGTGTCTTCAAGATGACAAAGTATGAGGTAATTATTGTAATTTATCTATTGATGGAGGTAGTATAAAGAATCTTGTATCAACTAAAGTCGCACATAAGTTGAATTTGAAAGATACACCTCACCCAAATGCATAGAAGGTGTCCTAGTTACAAAAGGGGCAAAGGGTCACTTGATTTAGATTAGTAGAGTACAAATGAATTACACCTCACCTTATGTGCCACTTTAGTTGTATCAACTAAAGTCGCACATAAGTTGAATTTGAAAGATACACCTCACCCAAATGCATAGAAGGTGTCCTAGTTACAAAAGGGGCAGAGGGTCACTTGATTTAGATTAGTAGAGTACAAATGAAGGCAAAAATATAAATGGAAACACATTGAGATATTTCACAGAGCACAATAATGCAACAAAACAATACAAACTAGCTAGAATTGTGGTAGCGTATCTCTAAGGAGAGACGCCTTGGCTATGCTCATTTGAAAGAAGATGCAAAAAATCTAAATATTTGGAACCCTAACCCTAGGAACTGATGTGGAAAAAAGATTGTAGGCCCCAAGGAGGCTAGTTGATACGTCAACTTTTTGGGCCACAAATTTTTCTTACAAACTTCGTTGAAGCATTTTTTGGACTATTATAAAGCTTAATCCATGATCTATGTGTTTGGAATGCCCTATAATCAAATGTTGGCTTCACTACATCAATTTCCAAAAATGCAAGGGAAATGCCTGAAAAACATGTCAGAAGTTTAGGACCTAAAAACTATAGTAGAACTTCCAAGATGTGAAACCATTATGAGTTAGTGTCAAATAGGTGGGTGGCCACCACCATCCACTTAGATTAGTCATCCTCCTCGAGGAATCAATGGTCCTCGTTGCGTCAAGTTCCTTCTTCATGTTGGGAAATTTATACTAAATTTTAACACTTGGTGAAGGAGTTACCTTGCTTTGATGACCTAATAGAGTTGGATGTTTTGCTACTGTGTGTCCTTTGTCATGGTGTACATGATTTGGTCAATTTGCACTTTCTTAACATAGTTGGGATTGAGTTTTGTAGGGGCTAATTGCTCGACCACCTATCAAGTGTCCAAGAGAGGTGGAAATATTGTTGAAGCAACTCCATATTAAATAGAAGGTGCAAGCTAAGGAAAGGGGGAATACTTAATTCAAAATCATTATCACCCACAACCTTGGTGATGGTGTAAGGGCCATATTGGAGTGGGTAAAGATTTCGATGAGGTCCTATGAGGTACTCTTTTTGCAAATGAAACCATACCTTACCTCCCACCTAAAAATTGTGTGGAACCCAATGCTATTCATGGTACTTCTTATATAGTCTTGGCATTACCTTTTTGGAAATTACCATGAACTCTTGTTGGATGTGATGGATTTGTTCAACAAATTTGGCTTCTCTATTAGACTAGATCTAAGAATGGGAGGATTCTTCTTGTGTAGATGCAATGGGAAAGGCTACTTCAATTGGATCCAGTAGTTGGAACCCCGAGCACACTTGAAAAGTGTTGTGGTTAATAGAGCTATGAATGGATCTATTGTAGCTATGTTAAACATAAGGAAAGCTCTCATCCTATATGCATGGATGCTTGGAGTAACACATTCTTGAGATATGGACAATCATCTTGTTGACTACTTATGTCTGTCCATTGATTTGGGGGCATAAGAAAATCGATTTGATCATCTTGGTGTCCATCCTCAACCATATGCTAGACCACAAAGCACTCAAGTACCTATTTCTGCTCTTTCAAATAATGTTCCATGGGATCCCAAAATGAACCAAATAGGCTTGAAGAGATTAACAATGGCCTTTGTTGTGATACTCTTTTTGCAAGGTGTCAAAATGCCCATCTTAGAGAATTAATCAACCAAAAATACACAGTGGTTTCCATGCTTGGTTGAAGGTAGGCTAGACATGTAGGCCATGGAAATTTAATCTATGGGTCTATTCAAGGTATGAATAGGAGTGTACATCCCATGCTTCTAGAAGGTAGGTTTGATGAAGTTATAAGTAGTGCATAATATGATATACCCGATAACATCTTGTTAGTGCTTTCACCATAGAAGTATTTTTCCAACACTTCCATTGTATTCTCCATGCCAAAGTGCCTTGCCACTCAACTATAATGTGCCTCATAAATTAGCTTCTCACGCTTGCTTAAAGAAACACAAACATGACCGAGATTAAAATTTCATCTTTGAAATGAAATTCCAATACTGGTTTACCTATGTTGAGTGCCTCTGGGTGGCCTCAGTTGTGTGACAATGACCCTAACTCGATGTGTATTCCAATCATTTTTCACTTTAAATAGCATGAACTCCTTCCAGGTCTGGGAACCCAGGTGTATTCCAAACATTTTTCACTTTAAATAGCATGAATTACTTCATGAGCTAACAAAATGATTTAACTAAAACTCAATCAATTTTCTTGAGTCCATGAATCTGAGTGTAATTAGGTCTTTTACACTTTAACTAAAAAATCCTTCCACATAGATCCAATGATTTATTAGGTTTGAGTTCATAGTATTTTGGTTTGGGATCTAAGATGGACGTGCTCTTTATGTTCTATATCTCACACAAGTTCTAATATGGATCCAACCCACTGATTGATAACAAAATTTATATTACTTTAGGTACATAGGGAAGGAAAGAACTTGTGTCACAAGGGTAAAAACGACATTAAGAAAAGATCAAGTGACAAGCTCAAACATTTCCATGTCACAACAATGGAATTATCATATTGATGTCGAAAATAAGTAGACCAATCTGAAGTTTCCACATGGAAACATTACGTCAACACAAAATAATCTCAATGGACATGGGGTTGCTCTAGAGTCTTACACATGGTCTCATCACATGTAGCTTTGCCATATCAGGCTCTCACTCTTATTGAATATTTTAATGATCTTTGACTTCAGACTCTAAATGAGCTTAAATCAACTTTTTATATATTTTGGATCCATCAGTCCAGGGGGATTCCAGGTTTGTATGTTCTTACACTAGAAAAGTCTCCATGAGACTTGGCATTGCATTTGAATGTGTTATTGGGTTCATGGATTCAATTTGCTTTTTAAGGTTCTTGTTTATGCTTTGCATAAGTTCCATGATAGACTTGTAATAATTAGAACATAATGTTATAAAAAATTTGGTCCTAGGAGAACCTGGGTAGGTTCAAAAGGTTAGTTTAAGGAGAATGCATAAGTCCTGAAACTCACCTAGGTTCTAGGATCACACCATGTGGATTCAAAGGACACAATTAGTACACTATCCATGATGATGTTATCAACAACTACATGGAGGGGTAATGGTTAATAGGAGTTGGTCGTGCGTTCATGATGATGTCAATAGAGCATGAGTCATCAGGATGCATGGTGGGTGATGAGAGTGCCACTTGGCAATATATCACTGAGTAATTGAATGCTTTTTATTTGAAACTTGGCTAAGTTCTAGGGACTTGAAATCATATTGAAGCATACGAGATAAATCCATTGGTCCACGACCACAACATATCTCCTTATATGTTTCATTGCTGTGCAAATATCATTATATGAATCCGACGTTGGAGAAATAATCATCGTTAAGAGATCATTAAGGTTCAAAAACTTGACAAAACTGGATTCCCTTTACACATCAACTTTTACAACCATCTATTTGGACCCAACACATTATTTTACTAGAATTGAAATTTTTTTTGGGTCCCATTTCTGAGCAAGTTCAACATTTCAGTTTTTTTGCATTGGCATGAGTTATTTCATAAATTCGACCTTGAAAATAATCATGTTTTGCAACCAATCAGAGTTTGCCACTTGGGTGAATCAAATCAACAAAACCCATGTCAACAATATATGTGGAGGTATAAGAAAATACCATGTGGCGGTGGGAGTGATAGGTATTGGGTAGTACTTGAACAATTTAAAGGTGGTTTGTTTTCAAAATTTGACTAAGTATTTGAAAACCAAATACTTCTCTCTCTCTCTCTCTCTCTCTATATATATATATATATAATGCAACCTTCCCGTAACTAGCACAACCACTTAACTTGTGGTTGGTGAACACTGATAGGCCACAAGTTAAGTGCCACGAATAAGTTAACTATTACTTGTTCTCACCTTCTTATATTTAAATGAGTTTTCTACCATGAACTGCTCGCTATCCATGCATCAACTACCAGTTATTATATATATATATATATATATATTTTAATTTTTTTTTAATTTTATTTCTTGTATTTAAATGGGTTGTCTACCACGAACTGCCCATTATCCATGATGCATTCGCTAGATTTATCCATACATCAACTACCAATTATTATATATATATATATTTTTTAAAATTTTTATTTCAAATTTGAAACGAGTGCCATAAAATCAATCTAGATAATATACTTACTCATCATCATACAATCTAGAAAAACATAAATACTAAATCACCCCAAATTCTAAAATATAAACACCTATCAATATAATTAAACCCTAAATTTAATTGAATTCTCAAAATATTTTGAGTACATCAACCTAAACATCTCTATGTTATTATTTGACTAGCTTGCTTGAATATATGAACCTTCAAAGGAATTAGATTCGTACCTACGTTGTTATTCATTATGAATGTTTTCCATGCCACCGTCTTGAAATTTGTAAAAGAGGGCCACTGACAAGCCAGGGTCGTTTGTGTGCGAGGGAACACTTCTTTATGCCGGCATTGGACTGGTCAAAGCTTCATACTATTGTTTATTTTTTATTTCAATTGCCCCAATATGGCTCTTAGGAGGTGACGTCGCTACTTTAGCGTAGAATATTGATATGAAAACCCTTCACGTTAATGTAGAGTTTTTAGGACATTTATACATGTAACATGGTGGCTCTTCTTTTCACGAGGAAATCTAGTTTTCCTCAACCACAAAGCGCGAGTGACGCGTTTCAAAAAAGGCCTAGGATTATACTAATTCATTAATTTTCTTGTGGGGCATCCATCTGATCTCTCTTATGTGAATGTAATTCTCCCATGTAATGGCGGTTTTGTCTTTAGTGAAACCAATGGAGCCATTCCTTCGGCTTCATTCCAAAATGAAGGGGAGAGGATGAGCGAAATGATGCCAAATTTATCTATGCCCAAAGCTCTTCCATGGCTGCTTCCCATCCCAATTTGGCAGGACAATGTGGCAAGCAGTCTGAGCATAAAGGCCTTTCCTCGGCCTAATTATCTGATCACATTGCCTGTTCATGGCTTGTGTAGAGTTAGATTGAAAAGAGGCCAAAGGCTTCAAACACCCAAAGCTGATAGAAGTTCATTTACGGACACAGAAACGGATACTAAAACATTAAAACATAAACCAGACAACCAGAAGGTGGGCAACCCATTCGATGGCTTTCTGGATAATATCAGGTATTCCATATCGAATTATTGTTTTCAAAACCGAAAAACATATTTGTAATAATATTTTTAAGGCCTTTCGCGTGTCAGATAATTTAGATGGCGTTCCTTAACCAATATTTTGACAATATATTATAGGATGGGGAGTTTAACTGGCCACTGGAAAATGATGTTACAAGAAATAGGTGATAGGTGCTACACGAATCTGAATTTGATGTACATTATAAAAGTATTGAATGCAAACCATGAATCACTTGGGCCACTTCTGATTACCTCGTTGAATTAAAATATTTTTTTCTCATTCGCTCGCTGCTTTGCATTTGATTTCAACAATTCTTTTAAGATAAAGCCGGATTTTAATATGAGATTTTGTTAATGTTTCCCAACATTCTGTGATGATTTTCTGTTAAGATTAACTTCTCACACATGTATACACACACATTAAGAATATGCACCAGAATTGGAACTTAGAACAGACAGACATAAAAGCTACATGAAAATGCTCTTCCTATGAAAGCTAAGAACGCTGACATATGGATCTGTTCCTCAAGGAGCAAGTCTGCTACATCCTTCTGAAACACATTAACTCTAACTTTCACATGAATTGCCAGATCAGTTTTTAATGTTCTCAGTTCTCCCGGATATATTTGACTAGATGTGCAGATTTTAATGCTCTTAAAGTAGCTTCCCTGTACCTTAGAAATTTATTTGGACTTACTTTATTTCATTGTGCTTTACCTATTTTTATAAAGATTTACAATATTGTTTTTAATCTTTGGTTTCCTATATATACTTTTATAAATAAATGTATGGTTTACTTTCTGAGTGAAAAAAAAAGATTTATTTTAATATGGATTTATCAAGTGGTAAGAGGATCAAATCTTTACATTTCCAGGGATTTGATCCCTCTCCAATCTTAAAATTTTTGAGAAGTTAATATGGATTTTGATTAATTAAATACTTGATGTATTGTTAATTTTGTTATTATATTTAATATTTATATATGTATGATTTAGTGATATTAATGCATTGGTTTTCTTTTCAAGTAATACTTTTGGTTAGCATATTCCATGTGAGTGGTATAGAGAGACATAATGCATCTTCCCAGGCTGTAGAATGTGCTTCTTGGTGCAAATATGTTTATTTTTTCTATATATAAAACAATATCTATTCAAATCATAATGTGGAGCAACAATGGGGTTGTTAAATAAACGTTACAAGCTTTAGATCTTCATTTACTTCTTACATGACACAAAATCTGTTCCAAGGCTGTTATTAAATCAAAGTCAAAATTTCAAAAATTCAAGGTCTTGAAGGGAGAGTTGATATTTAACACAACAATAAAAATAAGATCAAACAGCATGCCAAGTTAGGCACCAGATACCAGTCCGGATGGAATTTGATGGCCAAATTGCTGGTCAAATACAGTAAAAATTTATCGCACCCATCATAAAAGTTAGTTAAAATGTTTAATACTTTTCATGAAATCACCAAAAATGTTATTTTTGTTGAGTGAATTTGTTTTCAAATTCCAACCCTGGCCATATGACCATGGTTGCATAGGGTGGCAACTCATCATCATTTCATTTCGTGAGCCAACCAATGTCTTTGGAAGGTTCATTTGAGAGCGGAATGTCCCAACCAATTTTTGCATCCTTCTATCAATGCTCATCTTCTGCCATGATGAGTGGAATACAGGTGAACTTCTCTTTGTTGGGCAAGCATTAGGGTTCATCACAATGTTCATGTGGTTAGTTCATGATGAGTGGAATACAGGTGAACTTCTCTTTGTTGGGCAAGCATTAAGGCTCATCACAATGTTCATGTGGTTAGTTCTGCCACCTCTCTTTGTGTGCTCACTGTACTTGGTGATGATGTGGTTGTCTTGACTCTGATTGAGATTGTTGTGATCGGGCTTGGGAGGGAACCTTGTTCATAGTGCAAGGCACTCCCTTCTCTCTATCCCCACCAAAAAAAATGAAGAAATTATGGAATTTGGTGAAGGTGATCAGATCCATCACCAGCTTATGGACCCGAGCTTGATTCTACTGGACACAATGGTGATCAATGTCACTTTGGCATTCCAAGTGTTGTACGTTATGACATCCTCCGTGTTAAATGAAGTGTCATTACAACACTTCCAAAGAAAAAACAAAATTTTTGTACGAAACATATGTTAAGAAATATTAAGATCAATGATCTAGGGATGCTTTTCTCTATGGATGACAAACTTCCAAGTATATTCGGTTGGGCATAATGACTATATAAAGACTTGACCTAGTTGTGGGCTGCTTTGGCCTTCTAGAAAAACTAGAAGAGATGTTTTATATTCTTTGGCCTTCCAAAGAAGGCATGGGAAGGCACACCAAGATGGTTTAGGCACCAACGTATAGCTAGGTTAACATGGGTTAGGGATTGTTTACACTCAATCCTGCATTGCTGATGCCAATATAGACTCAGTGCAATTGTAGACACTACACCCACTGTCACCTCAATGTATATTCCTCTCGCTTGGGGTTGATTCTTGCCAACACCAGGGGTTATCCCTAATTGTACCTGCAACTTATTGGTAAATTGAGCAATAGGATTGGGTTATAGGTACTTGAAGTACTATGTAGAACTAGAACTAGGTGCGAGGAATTAGAGACGACCAGTGCCTACCAAGGGATGATGGGGTCAAAGTCAAGCTAGAACATGTGTCCGAAGGAAGATGAAGAATAGGGGCGAGGCTTTCGAAATGGAGGAATCTCACCACATAAACAAAGTATACTTGAACACTTGGGTTTGGTGCCGATGGCAACCTTGTCCAAGAAAATCCTAACTATTGAAAGTTAAGGACAAGACCTAACACTCCTATGTTATTATGATAGTTATTTCACAAAGACCCCCTTTCTCCCCTATATGTGTGATTCACTCCATATGCCCTCACTTGACTTAGGTAAATTAAGCTCTGCATGTTAATTTAGAAGTCTAACATGTAAGGGTTCTAAGGGTTACACCAATGTTAGATTGGATAGGTAGACATTATTAATTAATGGGTTATTAGTAGAAAGTGTATTTGTAATGAAGATCTTGTGTATTATTAGCATGTTAGACTAACATTGCCTAAGTTTGATGTTGTGTTAATTTATTATTTCATTAGAGGGGTTTTATAAGATAGATACTTTGGTATTTGATCATTATTGATGGCTATTAGGCACTTCATAATGGAGAGCTTCATTTCCTTCACACGTGTGGACTATTTGATCTCCTAAGAGTTCGTTCTATCATGGATTGAGCACCTACACGGATTTGGGAGCCTAATTATGGGTTCATTGGGCCATTTTGATTTCTTTTGGCTTAACCTCTTGGACCATAGCGCACTTGTTCATTATGAGGTTGTTGGCATGTTTGACTACCTCAAGAGCAGTTTGGGACCACATGTGTGGTAGTTTCAGCTTCTCCCACGGTTTTGGAAACAGTTTGATGGTTTTTGTTCATGGTTTTAGGGAGGCGCTCTTGGTTTTTGCACTTGTTAGTTGGAGATTTGACCATATTTATTAGAGCACCTTAGATATTTGGGCCAGATTGTTGTACATTGATGGATTGTGTACATTGATGGATTGTGGACACATTCTAGGAGTGTGCCCTCTCTTTGAGTAGTGGTTTTGTGATTTTGCATCTTAGTTGATGGTATCAACCCATGGTATTGAAGAGCACTCTCTCTTTTTGGGCCATTATGTATTGTTTATTCATGTTTTGACCATGTAAAGCTGGAGCGCCCTCTCTCATTGAGGTATTGATTAGGATTTGGCATTATTATATTGTTTTTTACTATATCCTAGATCTAGGGTTTTAGACAATTTATTACTTTTTTATTGTGAAGGTAGTTGAGTTTTTCTCCTGTTGTCCGCCAATATGCACACCGGCAGCAGAAACCTTTTAAAAGCTGTCTCCCTCACTGGAAAGTGGGGAGAGGTGTGGCCTTGGGGGCAAGCAATGAGCCAGGTGCTGTCACCTGAATCCCAGCTCCTCCGTTTAGGCAAAACTCCTAACGAAGCCAAGGGGGGTAGTCCCTACTAAAGAGTTGTCTAAGGCTCTTAATGTGTTTTTTAATGTGTTTTGGATGTAGTGATGCGGATGGATGTTGTTTAGGAGTTATCTTTGAATGATAGACAATTGTGAAAATTTAAAATGAGACAAGATAACGCAATCCACGTTGCACATATAAGATGAAAGATACACTTGGGCAATAAACAGATCACTTCATGTAAATATAAGCAAAATACTCCAATGTTTGATATTTAGGCAAACAAAATATAAGATAAAGGACCAGTGCCTTATGGAGTCAGAAAATAAAAGCGATTGTAAAATTGACACAAGTGCTTGAAATGGAAAATTTGTGAGAACGTTATGCAGCTTATCTTGGTAAATTAAAAGTTTTAATTGTCTTGTTTATTAAGGCTAAAACCAAAGGTATCAAGAGAGATGGTAGAACTCTACCCAAGAAAAAATACTGGAAACCCTGAATGACCTGTCGAAAGCACCCAGATTCGATAAGGATTGGTGTCCAATGTTTAAACCGCCCCTGAGTCTGTCAGTGGGAATCCGGCGCCACCCCTCGCGGGAAGAACAGTATTTTGCCTTGGTTGAGGTTGTGGGAAAAAATTTTAATTAAAATTTTCGATCGTTATTATCAAGTCTTTCACCTTTCTGAGTACTAGCCCAACCGTTTCCGGTTGGCAGAGCATACGGGTGTAGGACAAACCAAGATAAATTAATTAGGGGAGTGTGAGTGGAAAATTTTATTATTAAAAGAACCTTGTTCAACTCTCCGACAGAGAGCGCTCTTGACTCGGTCTTATGACCACAGTTCAAGAGACTTGCTAAGTTAACAATGCCTAATGCAGGGGATGATGCAAGATTTAAAATGCCCTCCGATAGAGGGTGCTCTTGACTTGGATTTGGCCAAGTTCAAGAGACTTTGGTTTATTTTAAGAAGAACAAGAGCAGTTGTGTGGTGAAAGCAGTAAAATAACTTCAAAAAAGATGAAACCACTTGATAACTTGAAAGATATAAATTAATGCTTCAACAATAACTACTTTGCGAAATAATGTGAAATAAAATTCAAACTAGTGTTCTACCATACAAATTCTAATCTACTGGGTGGGATTGATCTCCGAACAAGACCAACCACTAGAAGCCACCAATCCTGGAAACCTTCCAGCTAGCTGGATGTCCACAAGAAGTTGATGGGGGAGCGAGAAGCTACCACAAGACTATGTGGCCTTTGGGATACGATCCCAAAGTTAGCTATTCTCTGGTCAAGGATTGGAATAGAAGCAAGATAACTTAATTGAAACAAAATTTTAACTAAAAGGATGAAAATATAAATCTAAGCTAAAATCAACCAAAAAACCCAACACCCTTCCCCAAATGGGGAAGAAGACCCAAAGAGTGGAGGCCTCCTCCACTTAAAAGTTTTATTAGATAATTACAAGTGCCTCAAGGGAAAATCCTTGAAAGGTCTTTTAATGACTACTTAGAAACAACTTATAAAAATTTAATGGATCGAAGCCCTTGATGGCTTTTACAAAGGATAAGAAGAAATATTTTGGAATGTCTTATGATACTTAATCTCCTCCTCTCTCTTCGATTTGATCTTTGGATTTAAGGGATCTTTCTCTTCCCACAATCCTACCACAAGGATAAGCCAATCACTCATGCACCCATTAGCGTTAGAAATCTAATCAAACTTTGAACAATAAAGTCTAAGTTTGCAAAGTGGGACTAAAACATGAAAAAGCATGAGATTTTGTCTTAAAATGTTTAATATGGTAAAACGGACCAGCAAGCTAAAATGCCCCAAAATATGGTGGGAATGAAGATGCAACCATAAAATTTTACACTATCCTATATGCCAACTTTCCTACTTTGAAATGGAACTACAAAATTTAAAGGGAAAAGACTAAATGCAAGCCCTAAATGACCCTTTGATATGCCTAACTTAAACTTTCAATGCATAAATTTTGATTTTTATAAGAGAAATCTAACCATTTACCTTTTCAAAAGAAGAACAACTAGTCAACTACTAACTTTAAACAAATAACTAACAACTAACTAAGCATGAAAATTGTACTAACCACTTACTAATACTAACACTTATTTGTTTTTTCTTTGTTGTTGTTTTATGTTGTAGGGCAAGTGGGGATGGATGATAGGAGGAGAGGCAAAAAAAAACCAAGAAGGAAACGAATGGAAGGAGGAGATGAAGAAGAGAGGGACGAGAGGAGGAAGGTAAGGTAGGACGAAGGGAGCAATGGTTGAGAGAGACGAATGCAAGAGGGAGAAAGGGAAAAAATGAAGTGGGACGAAAGGGAGGATGAAGACAAAACTATGAGGAAGCAGATCTAGGGCAAGGGCTTCAAGTGGAACACTTGGGATGGTAAAACACCGCCTTGGAAATCCTCCGGTTAACCGGTGATACGCCGACAACGAGTGTTGAAGAGAGCACAAGGGAACAAATCCCAAGTTATTCCCCAAGGTTGAAGGAACTTCAACCTTATGGCAAACTAATCTATGGCTTGAAAAAACAAGGACAATCCTGGATCAAGGCTAGAGGGGCTAGAAATGGCTTAGCAAATTCAAAACAAAAAACTCAAGGAGCAAAGTAGAAGGCTAGAAGAGAGGAAGCCTATAGTAACAAGTAACCAAAATTGTATTTTAGAAGTTTGATGGAGAAGATCTAGCTCTCTTTGTTTCTCAAATCATAAAAGTTAAAGCTCCTTTGGTCTCGTTTATGGAGTGAAGAAATACCTGCAATAACCTTAAGCATGAATAATATAATTGAAACAAAACATTCAAGTGAAAAGATCTAGATACATGCTACTTGTGCTAGATTGTTAGCCTTCATGAACATGTTCTACAACTTAAGAGCCTCAAATGAAATGTAAAACAATATCACCTCAATATCAAGTGAAGCAAGCACATCAAAAGCCTCCACGGTTTTGACCTCCAAAGTCCCAACTTTATTCCAATTAAAAGCGTTTACAATTTTATCAGAGCTTCGATGCACAAAAATCCATGAGATAATAACCCAACATGGGCCTCTCTTTATACTAAAACTAATAAGCTAAACCCTAGGTCGAAATTGGCAATAGCAAGGAGGTCGAATTCCAATCAACCAAGGCTTGGAGTAATAGACAATAGACAAAGTCGAGTTTGTGTGGTAGGTGTGACCAGATATGTGGCAAACTCGACTTGGGTGGTAAGTTTAGACATATCAACAACCAATAAATACCCTCCAACAAGGATCCACGTGAGTCATGGTAGGTAGACGTGAGGATGAAGGCAGGCGCGAGTTGGTGATGTGTGGAGGGGCGTGAGCTATGTGGAGGCATGCGAGTTGGTTAATGGATGACAAGTGGAAAAAGATAGGTGCTAATTCGCATGGGTGAGAGCCAAGCCAAACCACTAACCAATGAGCACATTCCAACAGGCTAGAACTCGGCTTTGACAGAGATTGACGTGAGCTTGGTGAGGATTGCGAACTAGTTGTGAGCTTAACACGTGGTAGTGGGTAGGTAGAACTCGAGCCATGAAAGGAGCTGATTGCAAATAAACTAATCCACGAATTTCATCAAGTGAAACACGAGCCAATAGAAAAAGCGTGAGGGTTTTGAGGGATGCGAATTAGCTTGAGGAGATTCTTTGCTGGTGACTGGATAGTTGACTGGATGGGCTTGGAGGTGATTGGAATCTTCCTAAATGCTCATTGCCATGTCATTTAGCCCTTTATTTTAATCAAATTGATTAATTTTGGAGAGATTTGGATTATCTCCAAAATAATCAATTTTATTATTTTAATTAATAATTTCTCTGTAAATGACTTTTCAGAGAAAATATTAATTATGGGGCGGAATTGACATCCGAAAGTTGGGTTTAGCTGCTCCATGGGTCATGTGTGATTTTTGGCTTATGAAACGAGCCATCAAACACTGAAAACGGACCCCGGATGACTGACATATTACAGACTCAAATTTCTCTATTTAAACTATAGAGAAATTTAATTAAAATTTAAAAATAATTAAATAATTAAAAACCCCAATTTCGACGCGTCCGGTAAAAATTTTTCGAAATTTTTTTCTGGGGGTCCTAGAGACCTAGGACATGACCAAAACCTATTCTAATAGTGTCTAGTAGGTTTATACATTATAGTTGGACCCTAATAACCCCCCATGGCCAAATTTCCAAAATCGGGCATTCCAGCTTTGGAGGAAGCGGGAGAAAAACCAAGAGATTATATTTCGCCTGAAGCAAAGTATAATCTGACGGTGAAAAAACTCCCTGGAATACCTTAGTTGTTTAATCCAGTCATGGGAGACCGAGCCACTCAGACCCTACTAGCACACTGATACAAACCCCCATGGGGCCATGGTCATGTCGACTCAAAAACAAAAACTGGCTAGCCAAAACTGGCTAGACCCAAATACAATGAAACCCAGATACTCTGGAAGTGAACACTGATGTGTTCCAACACTGGCGGCTCAATAAGGTTTCAACTATTGTACAAATCAGTTGATAACATCTGGCTCCAACTGCGGGACGGACACTTGTTTGATCTAGGAGTCAAAGAAGGTGTTCGAGAATCCCAGAATATCATTTTCCTGCACAGAAAGAGAAGTGTCTTAGTTTCCCATGTATATGATAAATAATGCCAAAATGAAATAACAACTATGAAACTATTTTTTGCTTTTTCTTTTCAAATTCAAAGTACAAAAATAGAAATCTTTTCTTTTTTCAGCATATATATGAACTATAGTACAAAAATACACTATGATACAAAAATAATGATACATAAAGTACAAAGATAAGAGTTTAGGGAGATCCTGAGATGGCCTCTTGGTCATCTTGTATGTTGTTCCGATAAAAGGGCTTCAAATGTTGCCCATTTATAGGAAGAGGCAATATTTCTCCTTCCATAGTGTTGAGGCCGAAAGAATTATCTCCAACTGTGCAGCGTATAATAAAGGGGCCTTTCCAAAGGCTGTCGAACTTCCCATGCTTCCCAGGTTTTTCCCTTCTTTTGTCCCATAATAGAACAGTGTCTCCTTCCTGAAAGGCTCTTGGCTTGGCTGACTTATCAAATGTGGCTTTCATACTCTCTTTTTGTCTTAACATTTTGTCCAAGGAATTTCTTCTGTTTTCATCAAGCTCGATGATTTGGTTAGCCCTATCTTCCAACTCTAACTTCTCAGAGTCATAATCAGTTAGCATTCTGAAGATGGGGATCTGCATGCTAAGAGGTAGTATTGCTGTGATGCCATAAACAAGTTCAAAGGGGGACTTTCCGGTGGAGTTTTTCTTTGTAATTCTGTCCGCCCAAAGGGCATATTTGATCTTGCTATCCCAGGATCTTTTGTTGTCACCAACAGTTTTCTTAAGGATAGTCATCAGGTTCTTGTTTGAGGATTCAGCAAGGCCATTACCCTGTGGATAATAGTCGGAAGAATGAGATAGAACAATGCCATATTTGAAACAGAAATCAGTCATTTCTGTTGAACTGAAAGCTTTGGCATTGTCAGTAGTTATCTTCAGAGGGGTGCCAAATCGAGTGATGATTTTATCTTCAATAAAATCCATAACAACCTTCTCAGTAGCTGTCTTGGTGGGAATGGCCTCCACCCATTTAGTGAAATAATCAGTTGCCGTCAGAATCCAGCAAAAACCATTGCTAGAGTTATCTTTAAATTTACCAATAAAATCCAAACCCCATTGTTGGAAAGGGGCAATGACAACAACCGGGTTGAGGGGCAAGGCGGCCAGTTTGGGCTTTCCTGTGAATAGTTGGCATTCCTGGCAAAACTTGACATGTCTGTACACATCTGAAAATATGGTTGGCCAATAGTATCCAGCCCTAAGGATTTTGTGAGCGGTTGTATTCGCTGCATAATGGCCCCCACAAAAACCTGAGTGGAATTCAGTCAAGATCCTTTTGGAATCCTGCTCGTGCACACATCTAAGTATCACACCATCAGGGTTCCTCCAACCCAAACCCTCTTGAGTGAGGCAATACCTGGCAGTTTTTAATCTAAGAGCTCTTCTTTTATGCCCTTTAAGATGTTCTGGAACATCCAGGTGTAACAGAAAGTATATGATGTCAGAGTACCACTGATTATCTAGGTCCTGTAAAGCTGGTGTCATACGAGGATGAGATGAAAGGTTTGCACAACACATGTCAATGGCCTCTTCATTTTTCTGAGTTAACATCTTAGCTAGGCCTTGTCCCTTTATCAGTTTGGTGGGCCGGATTTCAAGATCATACTCCTGGATTTTGGACACCCATGTGCCTCTTGTTCCTAAGCAATCCTAGTTGCCATCGTTTGTGCTTCCAACAAAGTAGTGGGTTCCTTATCCCTAAGTTGATACTGCATCTCTCCACTTAAAGCTTCAATGTAATAAACCAGTATAGTATGTGGAGTTGGCTTGTAGTCTGTAGGGATTGCATTGTATAAATCCATGAACTTTTTGTTGAAATCTTCCATGGTTTCCATTTCACTTCTTCTAATGTTTGTTAGAGCAGCAAGTTGATGACGTGGCTCTTTTTTCTCACCATACTTGTTGGTGAAAGCAGTTGAAAACTCAGCTAAGGTGACAAAAGAGTTGGCTGGCAAGCTGATGAACCAGTCACCAGCATCTCCTTCTAAGGATAAGGCAAATAACTTCATGTACACATCTTCATGCCTATGAGCAGGTTCTCTGACATATCCACTTTTTATTCTTGAGAAAGCAGTGAGATGTTGTGCGGCAGTAACAGTATCAGTGTCGGTAAAGGTTGGAAGTTTGTCGATGGCCTTATCTGGAAGATCATGTGGTTGACCTGCAATCTGAGTAATGTTGAGGGGGGCGAAAAAATCACCCATTGTATCGGAAAAACAATTATTACTGTTTTCAAAATTTTCAAAATTTTCTAAGTTATCTTCCTGAAAGAGACTATGGATGTCAGAAATAGACTGAGACCTAAGTTCTTCAAGGATTTTACGAGAAGCAAGCTTGTTTAGTCTCCTCCTATAAACCTTTTCAGGTTCTGGGATAAAACTAAGCAAGCCTTCAGAGTTTCTTCTGGTTGAATACCTTGAGGTGTTTATTGACAGTGGAGTCGCCAGGTGGTTTCAAGTCTAATTTCTGAGAGTGATTGAACTAAAAAACTACCAAAAAAGAAAAAAGGGCAGTGGAGTCGCCAGACAGATTTGAGAATCTATCAAAAAGGTAAACAAACTAGAAAAAACTAAGGTCGTCCAGGAACAAAAAGATTTGTCCCCGGCAACGGCGCCAAAAATGTTGTCCGCCAATATGCACACCGGCAGCAGAAACCTTTTAAAAGCTGTCTCCCTCACTGGAAAGTGGGGAGAGGTGTGGCCTTGGGGGCAAGCAATGAGCCAGGTGCTGTCACCTGAATCCCAGCTCCTCCGTTTAGGCAAAACTCCTAACGAAGCCAAGGGGGGTAGTCCCTACTAAAGAGTTGTCTAAGGCTCTTAATGTGTTTTTTAATGTGTTTTGGATGTAGTGATGCGGATGGATGTTGTTTAGGAGTTTTCTTTGAATGATAGACAATTGTGAAAATTTAAAATGAGACAAGATAACGCAATCCACGTTGCACATATAAGATGAAAGATACACTTGGGCAATAAACAGATCACTTCATGTAAATATAAGCAAAATACTCCAATGTTTGATATTTAGGCAAACAAAATATAAGATAAAGGACCAGTGCCTTATGGAGTCAGAAAATAAAAGCGATTGTAAACTTGACACAAGTGCTTGAAATGGAAAATTTGTGAGAACGTTATGCAGCTTATCTTGGTAAATTAAAAGTTTTAATTGTCTTGTTTATTAAGGCTAAAACCAAAGGTATCAAGAGAGATGGTAGAACCCTACCCAAGAAAAAATACTGGCAACCCTGAATGACCTGTCGAAAGCACCCAGATTCGATAAGGATTGGTGTCCAATGTTTAAACCGCCCCTGAGTCTGTCAGTGGGAATCCGGCGCCACCCCTCGCGGGAAGAACAGTATTTTGCCTTGGTTGAGGTTGTGGGAAAAAATTTTAATTAAAATTTTCGATCGTTATTATCAAGTCTTTCACCTTTCTGAGTACTAGCCCAACCGTTTCCGGTTGGCAGAGCATACGGGTGTAGGACAAACCAAGATAAATTAATTAGGGGAGTGTGAGTGGAAAATTTTATTATTAAAAGAACCTTGTTCAACTCTCCGACAGAGAGCGCTCTTGACTCGGTCTTATGACCACAGTTCAAGAGACTTGCTAAGTTAACAATGCCTAATGCAGGGGATGATGCAAGATTTAAAATGCCCTCCGATAGAGGGTGCTCTTGACTTGGATTTGGCCAAGTTCAAGAGACTTTGGTTTATTTTAAGAAGAACAAGAGCAGTTGTGTGGTGAAAGCAGTAAAATAACTTCAAAAAAGATGAAACCACTTGATAACTTGAAAGATATAAATTAATGCTTCAACAATAACTACTTTGCGAAATAATGTGAAATAAAATTCAAACTAGTGTTCTACCATACAAATTCTAATCTACTGGGTGGGATTGATCTCCGAACAAGACCAACCACTAGAAGCCACCAATCCTGGAAACCTTCCAGCTAGCTGGATGTCCACAAGAAGTTGATGGGGGAGCGAGAAGCTACCACAAGACTATGTGGCCTTTGGGATACGATCCCAAAGTTAGCTATTCTCTGGTCAAGGATTGGAATAGAAGCAAGATAACTTAATTGAAACAAAATTTTAACTAAAAGGATGAAAATATAAATCTAAGCTAAAATCAACCAAAAAACCCAACACCCTTCCCCAAATGGGGAAGAAGACCCAAAGAGTGGAGGCCTCCTCCACTTAAAAGTTTTATTAGATAATTACAAGTGCCTCAAGGGAAAATCCTTGAAAGGTCTTTTAATGACTACTTAGAAACAACTTATAAAAATTTAATGGATCGAAGCCCTTGATGGCTTTTACAAAGGATAAGAAGAAATATTTTGGAATGTCTTATGATACTTAATCTCCTCCTCTCTCTTCGATTTGATCTTTGGATTTAAGGGATCTTTCTCTTCCCACAATCCTACCACAAGGATAAGCCAATCACTCATGCACCCATTAGCGTTAGAAATCTAATCAAACTTTGAACAATAAAGTCTAAGTTTGCAAAGTGGGACTAAAACATGAAAAAGCATGAGATTTTGTCTTAAAATGTTTAATATGGTAAAACGGACCAGCAAGCTAAAATGCCCCAAAATATGGTGGGAATGAGGATGCAACCATAAAATTTTACACTATCCTATATGCCAACTTTCCTACTTTGAAATGGAACTACAAAATTTAAAGGGAAAAGACTAAATGCAAGCCCTAAATGACCCTTTGATATGCCTAACTTAAACTTTCAATGCATAAATTTTGATTTTTATAAGAGAAATCTAACCATTTACCTTTTCAAAAGAAGAACAACTAGTCAACTACTAACTTTAAACAAATAACTAACAACTAACTAAGCATGAAAATTGTACTAACCACTTACTAATACTAACACTTATTTGTTTTTTCTTTGTTGTTGTTTTATGTTGTAGGGCAAGTGGGGATGGATGATAGGAGGAGAGGCAAAAAAAAACCAAGAAGGAAACGAATGGAAGGAGGAGATGAAGAAGAGAGGGACGAGAGGAGGAAGGTAAGGTAGGACGAAGGGAGCAATGGTTGAGAGAGACGAATGCAAGAGGGAGAAAGGGAAAAAATGAGGTGGGACGAAAGGGGGGATGAAGACAAAACTATGAGGAAGCAGATCTAGGGCAAGGGCTTCAAGTGGAACACTTGGGATGGTAAAACACCGCCTTGGAAATCCTCCGGTTAACCGGTGATACGCCGACAACGAGTGTTGAAGAGAGCACAAGGGAACAAATCCCAAGTTATTCCCCAAGGTTGAAGGAACTTCAACCTTATGGCAAACTAATCTATGGCTTGAAAAAACAAGGACAATCCTGGATCAAGGCTAGAGGGGCTAGAAATGGCTTAGCAAATTCAAAACAAAAAACTCAAGGAGCAAAGTAGAAGGCTAGAAGAGAGGAAGCCTATAGTAACAAGTAACCAAAATTGTATTTTAGAAGTTTGATGGAGAAGATCTAGCTCTCTTTGTTTCTCAAATCATAAAAGTTAAAGCTCCTTTGGTCTCGTTTATGGAGTGAAGAAATACCTGCAATAACCTTAAGCATGAATAATATAATTGAAACAAAACATTCAAGTGAAAAGATCTAGATACATGCTACTTGTGCTAGATTGTTAGCCTTCATGAACATGTTCTACAACTTAAGAGCCTCAAATGAAATGTAAAACAATATCACCTCAATATCAAGTGAAGCAAGCACATCAAAAGCCTCCACGGTTTTGACCTCCAAAGTCCCAACTTTATTCCAATTAAAAGCGTTTACAATTTTATCAGAGCTTCGATGCACAAAAATCCATGAGATAATAACCCAACATGGGCCTCTCTTTATACTAAAACTAATAAGCTAAACCCTAGGTCGAAATTGGCAATAGCAAGGAGGTCGAATTCCAATCAACCAAGGCTTGGAGTAATAGACAATAGACAAAGTCGAGTTTGTGTGGTAGGTGTGACCAGATATGTGGCAAACTCGACTTGGGTGGTAAGTTTAGACATATCAACAACCAATAAAGACCCTCCAACAAGGATCCACGTGAGTCATGGTAGGTAGACGTGAGGATGAAGGCAAGCGCGAGTTGGTGATGTGTGGAGGGGCGTGAGCTATGTGGAGGCATGCGAGTTGGTTAATGGATGACAAGTGGAAAAAGATAGGTGCTAATTCGCATGGGTGAGAGCCAAGCCAAACCACTAACCAATGAGCACATTCCAACAGGCTAGAACTCGGCTTTGACAGAGATTGACGTGAGCTTGGTGAGGATTGCGAACTAGTTGTGAGCTTAACACGTGGTAGTGGGTAGGTAGAACTCGAGCCATGAAAGGAGCTGATTGCAAATCAACTAATCCACGAATTTCATCAAGTGAAACACGAGCCAATAGAAAAAGCGTGAGGGTTTTGAGGGATGCGAATTAGCTGTGGGGAGAACACGTGGGGAATGGTAGGTGTAAACTCGAATTATGAAGAGAGCCAAGCTTGGATTGAATGCTGGTTTAAAGGAGGCGCCCACCATTGGCTTTTAATGCCATCCAACAAACCAATCAATCTATGCCATGTCACAAAATCGAATTTCTCATGAAGGAGGGCGAATTAGCTTGAGGAGATTCTTTGCTGGTGACTGGATAGTTGACTGGATGGGCTTGGAGGTGATTGGAATCTTCCTAAATGCTCATTGCCATGTCATTTAGCCCTTTATTTTAATCAAATTGATTAATTTTGGAGAGATTTGGATTATCTCCAAAATAATCAATTTTATTATTTTAATTAATAATTTCTCTGTAAATGACTTTTCAGAGAAAATATTAATTATGGGGCGGAATTGACATCCGAAAGTTGGGTTTAGCTGCTCCATGGGTCATGTGTGATTTTTGGCTTATGAAACGAGCCATCAAACACTGAAAACGGACCCCGGATGACTGACATATTACAGACTCAAATTTCTCTATTTAAACTATAGAGAAATTTAATTAAAATTTAAAAATAATTAAATAATTAAAAACCCCAATTTCGACGCGTCCGGTAAAAATTTTTCGAAATTTTTTCTGGGGGTCCTAGAGACCTAGGACATGACCAAAACCTATTATAATAGTGTCTAGTAGGTTTATACATTATAGTTGGACCCTAATAACCCCCCATGGCCAAATTTCCAAAATCGGGCATTCCAGCTTTGGAGGAAGCGGGAGAAAAACCAAGAGATTATATTTCGCCTGAAGCAAAGTATAATCTGACGGTGAAAAAACTCCCTGGAATACCTTAGTTGTTTAATCCAGTCATGGGAGACCGAGCCACTCAGACCCTACTAGCACACTGATACAAACCCCCATGGGGCCATGGTCATGTCGACTCAAAAACAAAAACTGGCTAGCCAAAACTGGCTAGACCCAAATACAATGAAACCCAGATACTCTGGAAGTGAACACTGATGTGTTCCAACACTGGCGGCTCAATAAGGTTTCAACTATTGTACAAATCAGTTGATAACATCTCCTATAAAAGGAACTCACTCCTCACTTGTCATTTGTTCTTATTGATGTTGGAGAAATAACACTATCATCTCATTTCCTCTCATTTCCTGTGCTTCTTGTCTCTTGGAGTATCTTCTTGTGAGTTTTTTCCATTGTTAAATTTATTTGCTAGTCCATAGAAGAGTAGTGTTGCTACATGGTTAATTATGTTTTTATGTTACATACTTAGGGTATTTAGCATCTTAGGAGATATACCCGACAAGTAGCATAGGCTATAGTATAATTTAGGCAAGTGAATTGAAAGTGTGTTATAAATACCTTTCCTTGGTAGCCGTAGAAATTACAAAGCTGATTCAATTGTTTGAGTTGTAGCACTAGTGGATTAGGACTTTGCCACTTAGGTGTGAAATCAAGTTGTATCAGAGAGGACAAATGTGTTTTCACATGTAGGGATAGTAGCATAGGATAGATCCATCTGAAGGCTACTTTCAAAACTTGTAGCCCACTTTCTTGACAAAAGCATTCCCCATGCATTGGGAACATCCATCACAACCACATCCATCAATACTGAGATATCTGGATAAACTGCCAATCGAACTTGAAGATCTTTAATTTGGCCACACACTTTGATTTCTCTTGAATCCATTGGACAGACACTTCTATATGGCCTAGTAGTTTTTTAACCCAAGCTGATTCATAACCTTTAGTGACATAACATTTGTAGAAGCCCTTGAGGCTTGAATCTAGCATGCAATTGTGCAGAAGTAAATCATTTACTATTAAAGAGATAAAAAAGGGTGAATGAATTCCATTCCCCTTTTCTCTGTCCATGGCTTGCAAAATCATTGGAACATATTCACTTGTTTCCTTATTTTTCTCAACAAATTTCTCTTTCTGCAAGGGAATCTTTATTAATTCTGATATTGGCACAAATACTTTGACATTTGAGATCCACCCCCTAAGTCAATATTTATATCTGTTCTTGAAGGGATCCTTGCTTTGGGGTTTGGATAACTTTGAGAAAACTTCCTAGTACTTGAGTTATCACTTCCTTTCCTTTGATAAACCACACCCTTATATTCCATTATTTCCAAAACTTGATCTGGTTTGGGTTTCTCACCATACAATTTAGTAACATTGTCAATTCCCATACTTTTCTCCTTTATTTGATCCGTCTGATCTTTAGAAATGGGATAAATCTTGCTCACTGTGTTGATGTAGTCTGAGAATCCAATATAGTTATTTCTGTCAAAATCCATGGATTCTTCACCATTTATTTGTCTATACTTAGCACAGCTGGCTTCTTCATGGAATTTCTGGCAAGCCCTACAAAAAGGAGGAGCCTCGAGCTTAACCAAATTTCTGGGTTCTAATTGGTTAGGAGGCCTTTGATCTTGATAAGGTCCCCGAGTCTTTTGCCATCTGTCATTTTGGTTTAGGATGAAATGTATTATGCTAAGCCCTTTCCATTTGGATTAATCTATTCTGCAGGGCATTAAGCTGTTGAGCATGGTTAACTTCCATGTTCTTGATTTTGCTGTTAAAAACTGTAATGGGATCATGAGAAGAATCATTACTATCAACTGCTATTGCTTTTACCCTGGGTTCTGTTCTAGAAGTACCCCCCCTTGTAAACCTTGGCAAATTTGACCTTCCTGAAGCTTGCATCTTCTTGTCTATTCGTATAGCCGCATTCTGGGAAGCCTTGAGGTCCTGAGGGTCCTTGTCTCTAAACTGATAACACATCTCTCCATTGCAGGCCTTAATAAAATGAATCAAAATGGCTGCCTCGGGACGTTTAATGTTGGTTGGCAAACTTTGTACTAGTTCGTTAAACCTTTTGTTGAACTCTTCCAGTCTCGTTTTATTTTTTCCTGACTGTACTAAGGGCAGCCAATAAGTGACGGTTATCTTTATGTTCACCACATTTTTCTACTTATACACCTCTGTACAAAGTTTCCCTAAATCAAGAAGGTTTGAAATGAATTAAAATACTACAAGCAAAAGTCTAATCCTCACTGTCGGTCTTTATAAGGAACTGTAAGAAACATTTAAACTTTGCAGCATCTGGACAAACTTATGGCCATTTTGCACAGACCCCATATGTCCAAACAAATTACATTAAGGACTTTTAGATAAATTAATCATTAAATTAAAGTATCTAACTGTGAAGTCCTAAAAGTTGATGGTCAAGTATTTCAAGAACAAGAGAAATATCACACATTTTAGTCAATTATAGTTTGACTTAGCTTCACAGAATCCTCTGTAAATTGGACAGTAATTCAGATAAATGTTATCTTAATTTAATGAGCAGTGGGAAATGGGTGTCTAGTACATTCATTATCAACAGATATGCAAATAAAACCTATAGTAATTAACTTAATTTAACTACAATGCTAAGCGACTCTGAAAAAAGTTAATGTAATTTAGATAAAACATCCCTTGGGCAACTAAGCATTGTGTTCTCTCATTGACAATGGTGGAGGCCTTTAAGTTTGATCAACTAATCCCTTGTCAATATATCCATGCCTTAAATCATAACAGCACCAGAAGTTGTAGAGTTTGCCCCCAGCCCCAAAAACATTGCAAAACATTTTAATTTTTTATGGAATGTTTTAGTGCTACTTAGTTTTCAATCCAAGAAAAGAAGGGTGTTGACTGTTGTCTCAATGTTTTCTTTATTGCATTAGGAAAATGGTATTTTTTTAGTAGTTACATTTCCATTAGTCAACCATGGAGTCTGCATGTGCACACACAATCAACACCCAATGTTAATGGTGGAGTGCACCTGGATAGACACAGCTGTGGTCTCAATCATTCATGAGCCCGATTGGTCATGTTTTTCCATTTTTATTTCTATTACAAGGTAGTGGATGAATGCTAAGATATAATAGGAGTAAGAAAAATAAATTTATTGTTGATTTTGATGTTGAATTTGCTTGTGCTTTACCAGAGATACATTCAAGGCAGATGAGCTTGGCTGGGAGATTTCGGTTATTGTATTTCCAGCAATTGTTTCTTTGGCAGCTGAACCCATTGCATCTCTGGTGGATACTGCATTCATCGGCCAGATAGGTATTTACTATTTACAAAAGAGTCAGCTATGTAGGACCCTTCTTCATGTAACTTAAGGAGAATCTACATCTTTTTTTCAAACTAGAATGGAGAAGAAAGGTATAGTTACTTTTGAGAGCCTAGAGAGGTGGCTTTAAATCTAAGGGAACATGATTATGTCCATTTCAAGTTACTCTTCCTAGAATCCCATAATTTAGTGCAGTCTAACAAGACACAATACTTGTAAGTTGTAATCCATTATGTATACTTTTGTATCCAGTTCAAATTTCTTCCAAGAGTTTTTATTCTCTCAAACTCTTGTCAGAGGAGGGTTTTCTAATAAAATTGGGAAATGTTGTTTCATTCCTAAATAACTGCCAGAAATTTAGCTTGTGGACTATATGGAGATAAAATTACAAAAGCAATTATTTTTTGCTAATTACTCTGTGAGTGGGACACAACAGAGCTTAACTATAAGTCTCTGGTTATCTCTGTGGTTTTCTGCTGTTCATTCATTAGCCAATCTACTGAAGTCAGGTCTTATGTGTGAATTTTCTTTTAAAGGTCCAGTGGAGTTGGCAGCTGTTGGAGTTTCCATTTCAATATTCAATATTGTATCAAAATTGTTTAACATCCCTCTACTCAATGTGACTACTTCATTTGTGGCGGAAGATGAGGCTACACGAGGTGACAGAGTGAAAGCACTTGGAAATCAGGCTTATAGTGTACAAAGAGATTGTTATGCTAGAGCTAAAACAAGTATGTATATCATGTAAAGTTAAGAAGTGTGGATCTACTAGCCAAAGTGTGGATTTCTTGTTCATGAAAATACATTCCCTTGCATCTCAGGTTTCCTTGTGAAACTGGTAATGACATTTGTTATTCTTCTGAAGAAGCCATGTTTACAGATCAAATGTACTGAAGATCTTTGAGTTGCATTATTTTACAGGTAACAGTAGCCAGGAAGACAGGGACGAGCTCCAGGGATCATCAGATGATGGAAATAACAAGTTGCAGTTACCTGCAGTTTCAACTGCGTTAGTTATAGCAGCTGGTCTTGGGGTTGTAGAAGCTGTTGCCTTAGTTCTTGGAGGAGAGTACTTTCTGAATATCATGGGTGTGCCTGCAGTAAGTCCCAACATACTTTTACTGGGTACTTTTTCAGTGACTGCAAAAATGAAAAATTGAACAAAGTTCCTTGTTTCTCTCTCTTTCTTGATCAACACCAATATGTCCAGTCTTGGACTCTCATGACTTTGTATCACTACAACTATGACACTATTATATATCTTTTGGATTTGGTTTTAGTTAGACCTAGTGATTAGCTTAGCCAGACTCTTCTCTAGGCTGCACCTATTTTGGCTAATTTTGCAGTCCCACATTGTATTCATTGCTTTCTTATCTTACTTTCAGCATGACCTAAGAGCTGATTTTGCACTCCCACATTGTATTCACACTGGATTTATCTCTTCAGTCCCATTGACCTACTTTTTTGGTCATTTGTCGGACATTAATAAATTTAAAATTATCTTATCTTATCTGTGTACTGGTGATAACAAAAGGTTTTGAATTTTCTGGTTACCAGAAAGGCATGGCATTAATTAAAAGATATATTGGATATTAGTTCAACTGGAGTCTGTTATGTTGGAAAAACAAGAAAAAGCAGAATAGAACTGTTACACCTCATATTTTATGAGGCCCAGGCATGTGATTTTTGTCACATCACTTGTGTATTTTTCCAGAAGTATTGAGCTTGCAGGTTTTCATGGGTAGACAATTAGATGGGAAGGCGGTACTGTTATCACATCCATAGTGGCCACTGTTATCACAGCCATAGTAGCCGGGCTACCCTGGTCGCAAAGCAGTTCAGTATATATTTTTGAGCTTTGCCTTTACACAGTGGGATCAGCTATGATGAGCAGTATTACTTATGATCACTCACACATCAGAGCAGCCCCACCTTAGACATGCAGTAGATCTTATGCCATGACTGAGCCTCCTACCTCAGATTTGATGACTGAGATGACCTTTTATTTCATACAGAGCAGTGCAGTGCCCAGAGTATCAGCAACAGTGTTTCAGTGGTTACATGTGATCCAGATAGCAGATACAGGTATATGGCCCAGCAGGTATATGATGTGCATTGGTTTTATTATCTTGCTCTTTTGGTCATTTTGATAGCTTGACTTAGTATATAGTAATCATGATCTGGCAGTGTATCTATACAAAATGAATATGGTTGTTATTGATTATCTAAATGGTTGTATTACTTGCATGTAGAAGCTCTTATTTTATACTCATTGATTTTTACGCTCTTAGGAGTGTGGACATGATCATTCCCACCTTTTATGGCTTAATAGCTTAGGCATCACCTTCACTTTCCCCATCCATTCGTTATCTTTCCCACTTTTGGTTTTTACCCCCGACTTACACCTCAGCCTGTGATATGGAGGACTTCCTCACTTTTGCCTCTGTGTTGGATAGCATCCTTGTTAGTTTGTGTCTCGGCTATGAGTTGGAAACATAACTTACCCTTTGGTGAGTTGGATTGATACCTTGATCACTCTAGTCGGTTGCCCCGATGTTTGGTCTTGATTGTAGAAAGCCCCCCTAGTTACTTGAGTTGTGTTGGCTAAAACCTAAAGCAAACTATACTACCTTCATTTATGGAAACTGTTATCACACTAACTCTAGCTGCTCCTAAAGATATCCCATCCGGGATGGTAGAGGGAAAGCAGCCAGGCAGGTGACACCTGCAAGCACCAAGTCCATCGTTCGAAGAATGGTCATCACACCGGACAAGGCATTTGTCACTTCAGACAAGGCAAGTAGCCAGGTCAGGGGGGAGACCCCGCTCAACCAGTGATGGTTGAGGAACAAAACAAACACCCAAATCCCAAAAGATAAAAAGATACAAACAAGAGATGAGTGTTGAAGAGACCCTAAGCTTGATTTCAGCCAAAGACTGGACACAATTGATAAAATGAGCGTAGTATGAGATGTGACCAGCTCTTAATTATGGTGAAATAAATGAAGTAGATCAGCAATTAAGTGGCTGGAAATCAACTAAGGATGCAAAGTAAACTAGAAGTGAAGAGATGAAGCAATTTTGCCCAAGGAAGAGGGTTAAAATAGTGACTTAGCGGACCTAGGGAAGCAACAAATTAACGTTTTAAGACACTTCTAGCGGATGATAGTTTGATTTCTAATGATAAAATGACAATTCAAACACAAATCAAAACTACCCACAACCCCAAAATGACCCATCTAGACAGCAAAAGAAAAATGCCCAAGGAAGGCGAAATTGCCAAATGGACCAGTGCTAGTTTTAAGGGTAAATGGAGTCGAATTAAATTCAAATTTTGGATTTAAGCATTTAACATTATTTCAGAAGCGGGTTTAAAAGAAAAACAAGGTTTTAACAGTGAGTTTTTAAGATTTTAATTTTCCCTTGGTTTTTTATGCAATTGCAGCTCAGCAAACACAACAGAAATCTAAATGGAGAAACAAGCATGATAGAAGTACCTGAAACAATGATGAATGGATGATTATTGCATGAAGACTACTTGCCAAATTCAAGTGATGAGCTACCAGCCTTTTCCTTGAGCGTTTGAGCCAGCCAAATGACCAAGTGCGCCCTTGCTACCTGCCACAAAAGAGGAAAATAAAAAATCTGAAGCAAATAGATGGTAAACCAGCAAGTAAATGACTGAGAATAAAGGAATTGAAAAGTATTTAGCAAAGACAACTCCCTTTGTTGATGCCCTGGAGAAAAAGAACAAGTGTGGAGTTCCCACTCCAAAAATTGCGCCCCTCTCCAGCTGTCTACTTCACCTGCAATTCGTTTAAGCTATATATGATGGGAAAATGCACTAGATAACTCAACAATACATCAGCAAATAGCTATCAGTCATATCAATGCTCATCCAAACACACAATGTCTCAAGAACTCTCAAAGAATCTTCTCTACTCAGTCCAAGTGTTCACAAAAAAATGCCCAAGAGAGCTACAAAATGAGTGAGTCTCTTCTCTTATAGAGAATGCTCACACTCAACCCTAATTCCCTCCAAAACCAATGGTTGAGATGTGTTACCAACTGAGTTGCACTACAGTTGGACTTCAGTGAGTCGGCAGTATTGCACATTTACTTGTGCCTTTTTCAGAGTTCAGAAGTTCCAAGTTTGGCCTTTTCAGGGCCCATTTGTCAGTTTTTGTAGTACATGACTGTGCCCCACGGGGTTTGTAATAAGCGTACTAGCATGGTGGTCTTTGAGTGACTCGGTCCCCTAGGACTTGACAACCAAAGAAGGTATTCCAAGGAGTTTTTTCCCTTGTTGATTATGCTTTGCCTGTAGCCGAGTATAATCGATGAGGTTTTCTCCTGCTCCTCCAAAGCTGGAATGCCCAAAGTGGGGGTTAGGCCTTAGGGGATTATTAGAGCCCATTTTATAACATGTATAAACATGCTAGGCGCTAGAATTTTATCGTTTTGTCATGTACTAGGTTCCCCTGAAGTTTCAGTCAATTCTGAAAAAAAAATATTTTTCGCATTTTTTAAGCCATTTTTTTAATGGTTTAATTAAAAAATTTCAAAAGGTGATAAAAGTGGTATCCGGAGTCGAAATTTGGCGCAAGGATGCTTGTTTTCAAGCTCAGAGCATCCTCTTTACCCCAGTACCCAGTTTTCCTACATTTCGGGCGACTGAGAACCCCCGTGGAGCAGTTTTGCCTATCAGAGCTACATTTTGGCACTTTAATGCTAAAATTGTGACAAATTGCACTATGGCAAATAAGTAAAATTATTAAAAAATGGAATTGTTTCACATGTCAAATAACATGGCATATGTCTCAAAAGATGGACGACTACCTTAAAAAGATAAAGCAAGTGATAAAGGTCAAAGATAAAGTCAAAATTGGAATTTCCATGTATCCATGCTACGCATTCTCTTCTCATGTGGGGCCAGCCATCTCCACTTGGCCGTAAGTGAATTCATTGGTTCGAGGATAAGTAAGCATGTGGTGGGCATTTAAGACTATAACTCAAAACCTTGTGTTATAAATTATTAAGGATTGAGTGAATATTTCATACCACGAATTTGAAGTTCGCGTGGGCCATCTTCTCCTCACGCTCGTACGATTTGTTGGTTGGTAATTTTTATGGTGGGGGCAACTATCTCGAGTGACATTGCACTATCCATTAAAGTGGTTGCTATCTTAATAATCCAACCGAGTGTTCTTTCCAACGTAGCAAGGAAATTTCCATACGCCCACCATCATTCACGTGGGCCATCCCTCACGGCTTTCCGGTTCGGTTGAATCTGCGTTTTGTATTGTGTGTGAGCTCCTACCATTTTGTGAGGAGGCATATTATCCATGTGGACAAACTCACGTGAAAAGCTACCAATTCATGGAAACATCACTTTGCATCCTCTTCCTCTCACCCGTGAGCTTCACAAGTGGGCAGCTTCCATTTCGAAGAGCTTTTGTCCAAGTTTGATGGTGCATTGCCATTGGCCATTAGGTTTGCTTGCTCTACAAACTAGGAGCTTTGTCTCCTTAGGGTTTTGCGCCCTAGCTCACTTACCATTTGCTATAAATTGAGGAGCTTGGCTCCATTGTAATGATCGGAAGGTGGAACCTCTGCTCTGATATTGTTGTATTATTTCTGTGTTCTTGAGAATAAAGTTAAGGCTTTGGAGGCTATATTGTGGACTCGTGTTAAATGTGTGGATGTCTAATGCTTAAATCCCATGGAGGTAATCTGTGTCTCTTCATAAGCTTTGTTTATTGTTCGGATTCATGCTGACCTTTGAAGGAAATTTATTATTTCAGTAGGGTAAAGAGTAGAATCTATATTTTATTCTTTATTATCAATTGTATGAAGTATATCTTAAACATTGTTCATATCTTGTTTGAATGCCCATGTTTCAGTTTATCTTTTATATGATTTATATCGGTGTCTCTTAATCCGCTTGTGCAAGGTTTGTTGTGAGGTTTCTTGCAGGTAATCTGATCTCATTGAGAAGGCATACACGCTAGTTTGCCAATCTTTGAAGTTATAAAAGGAAGCGTAGTCCCTCGCGTGTTCACTTGCATATGGTCTCCATTCGCCCAGTCTTTCTCACTCAAAACCGGTTATATCACCTTCGTTCAAACCCTCATTCATCCTATCTTGGTTACTGTTTCTATATTGTTCTAGATCTAAAATTTTGATATCCTAAGAAGTGGATCTAGTATCCTTTACTAATGCTTTCATTTTACCAAAGTCCAAATCTTAAAGGTTCATTAGTGAAGAAGTGCTTATAAAAGATTTATTTAGCATTGTTAGGCTTGTAATTTGGCTTGCAAACTCGAAAGAGAGCAGCCAAAGATCCTAGCAAGGCAAGTTCCCTAGCTTGTCTTCCTAGTTACCTTTTGTCTCGTTTCATTGCACCTTTTAGCTTCATTTTTCAGACTTAGTTTGCATTTCAAAGAAGAGTAATTTCTTAGTTGTTTTTAGGCATTTTACAAACTTTTTAGCTCGCTGGTTTTTTGGTTCTGCACATAAAAAGTCATTTGAAAGTTAGTTTAAAAACCCAAAAAATTGCCCAAAAATACGTTTTCACATACTAGTTGCATTAGATCTCATTCTGATAATTTTCTAGCATTGTCAGAACACTCTTAAAGTGTTCTGATTGTCATTTTCTAACCAATATAGCTCGCTGATCTGTTTTGATTTCATCACAGGTTGGAGTGAGAAATTTTAATAAAACTTGCATTTGGAGCTTCCTGAACCACCCAGAGAGAACCAGTTTCAAGCACCATCGTTATTTCTCTCAAACATTGTAAACTGACTTGTTCCCTAATGATAAAGGGCAATTAATATCTCTTTTAAGTTTCCAAAGTTGTAATAAAAAAAAAGAAAAAGAGCACAGCAGGCAATTCCAGCGCCTGACCCCAATCCCCCTAGGGGGGATTCGCACATTTTTTCATTTTTTTTATTTTTTGCTTTTTTTTAGTTTTCATTTTGAGCAGTAGTAATTAAATAACTCACTCAAGCACACAACGTCCTCCGAGGACCCGTTCATCATTTTATATGCTTTTGTGTTTATTTCAAATTATTATTCTGTTCTTAAAATTTAATCCTAAAATTAACCCCCCTTGCTTTATGCTTGGGGTTTAGTGTAGAATAATCATTCACTCACACGTCTTAATAAAACGAACAACGCCCCAAACCCGGAGTATGCTCTTGACTACTGCAACTTAGTCGGAACAGTTGGCTCAATCAGAAACGGGTGCAAGGTAATCAGTGTTAATAGGACAATCCATCAGAATCCAATCCTAAGAACTCGGGAGGTTGCATGGACTGAATCCACAGAGTCAGCAGGTTCTTAAGTGGGTTCATCCTCGCCTGGTTGGACACTTGGTAAGGTTGCTAGAGCACTCAATTCGAAGTTTAGTTTTCTTTTGGGCCAAACTAAGAATTAACCCACTCCTTAACCAATCATTTAATAATCATAAAAATTACCAACTGAGCCACTGCAATACTTTCACTGAGACTACACAAGCAACCCTACACAATAGCAATTGCAAGCATTTTTACTTTCTCGGCACTGGTCTTTAATTTTCTATGTTTAAGTTTCAATCACAAATGTCGTGAATGCTTATCTATCTTGTGTTGGGTTAATCAATTGATTTAATTTGCCAACAATGGTTAGTTGTTAATTTTTCATCTCATCATCTTTTTAACTCCTAGAATAGACTTTTATCCTTTGTTGTAGATTAAAAGCCTTAGATTTTTTTTTATAGGGACCACCCCCCTTGGCTTCGCTAGGAATAAGCCTAGACGGAGGAGTCGAGTAATCAGGTGACAGCACTTGACTCTCACTTGCCCCCAAGGACACACCGAGTGGCTTGAAGGTTTCCTGCCGCGTCCCCCCCAGGTGTGTATTAGGCGGCAACAAGATGAACTCTCTCAATGCCAAATCGATGGTGGAGGGTAGCTCTAGAGAGGGGGGACGAATTGCCCTCTAACGCCCAAGTGGAGGATGGGGGCATGTGTGGGGCCCATAAAACATGCAAATAGGTGGATGGGGGGTGTCTATGGGTTGTTTTAGCCCCCCATACCTTTCAGCCAAAGTCTCATTACATAATATTTACAAAATATGAAGTTTTGCTAAGTGGAAAACGCCCCTCAATGGGCAAATTCGCCCCATGTGTTGAGCTGGGCAAAAATGAGGGCCCCACATCATAAATTGAGTGTCCAAACATTACACAAATGACCTTAGGAGACCCCCTTACCTTTACCAACCATTGCACTTACCATTTCAATAATTACCTTAGCCAAATTTAATGTTCCATATTTAATTTATTGCTGGTTTTATTTCTGAAGATGTATTTTGGCCTTTGACCCACTTATATTTCCCGGATTGACGAACCGTCTGCTGCAATGCGATCGTAGACCCCAAATATAGGAGACATGGTCACTTGAATAGCCCCGATCCATCAATTAGGCACTGTTTGACCAAAATCCAAGATTTTTAATTAAAACAGGTCCCTAGTGACCGATAATAATTAAAAATATCATCAATGCTTCAACTGTTTTTGAATCTGACACTTGGAGGCGCATATGGGACCCCAAGACATAATAAATGACCAAAATCGAAATCTTGATCGCAATTTTTTTTCGGGCCCATTTTTGGCCTAGTCAACCTGGTTTGACCAAGTCAAATCTGGTCAAAATGGCAATGGCTGAAAACCTGTATGCAACATGAAGCGTCAAGGCTTCCTTATTTATGTTAGTACATTACTAAAACAATATAATGCCGAAATGGTGATCATAATAAAAATATCTCAATAAGAATAGGCCCCAGGTGAGGTGGGCCCACCACCTCCAACAAAGACTCAAAACTGTTATGCACAACTTATAGACTTGACCACTTAGCTAACTTTGGGTGAGGTGGATAAACAAGGTGAAGGATACGGGAAGACAAGGACCAAGATCATGTGACCCTTCGGATAAACAGGGAAGGCGGGGCCCACTGACATAAGCATACCATGATAATACACAGGGAAGGGCGGTGCCTCACAAATGGGTATAGTGCAGGGAAACCACCACTGATCATCTAACATGCACCATGCAACTCACATCCATGCCTTCAGAAGACTCCGTGAGGATCTTTTCTAGAGCCGCCATGACTGGGTGACCGGCAAACCGTAACTTTAGACTATGTTATCACCTTATTTGTACCATAGTTGGATTATCTGAAGAGCTGCCATTTGAAAAACATGATGAATGTTTGTACTCCAGTGTATCAGATGATCCAGTATTTATGCCTAGCCAGTTTTGGCTAGTCAGTTTTGTTTTTCAGTCAACATGGCCATGGCCCCATGGGGTTTGTAATAAAGTGTGCTAGTAGGATTCTGAGTGTCTCGATCCCCCATGACTTGATTAAGCAACTAAGGTATTCCAGGGAGTTTTTTCCTTTGTCAATTATACTTTGCCTATAGCCGAGCTATAATCGATGAGGTTTTCTTCCGCTTCCTCCAAAGCTGGAATGCCCGATTTTGAAAATTTTAGCCATGGGGGTTTATTAGAGTCCAACTGATGTATATAAGCCTACTAGACACTATTAGAATAGGTGTTGGTGATGTCCTAGGTCTCTAGGACCCCCAAAAACAATTTCGAAAAAAATTTACCGGGTCCTCCGGTTTGGGGTTTTTAATTATTTTTTAAATTTTAATAAATTTCTCTATAGTTTAAATAGAGAAATTTCAATTTGTAATATGTCAGTCATCCAGGATCCGATTTCAGTGTTTGAAGGCTCCAGACTTAAGCCAAAAATCATTCATGATCCCTGGACCAGTTTATCCCAAGTTTCGGATGTCAATTAGGCCTCATAATTAATAATTTCTCAAAAAACCTAGTTATAGAGAAATTATTAATTAAAATAATAAAATTGAATATTTTGGAGATAAATCAAAATCTCTCCAAAATAAATCAATTTGAATAAGATAAAGGGCTAATTGACATGGCACAAGGCATTAATTATCATTCCAGTCATCTCCAATCAACTTCAATGAGTTATCCAGTCAGCAAATGAGATCTCCTTCAAGTAAATTTGCCCACCTGCATGCAAAGTTCGATTTGGTGATGTGGAAGAGTTATTAAATGGAAATTAAATTGAGTTTGAGTTGTATTTATTGTAAAGTGGGCGCCCTCGTAAGATTGTGCAACCACCAAGACTTGGCTCCTTTACAAGTCGAGTTAGCACCTAACACAACTCACACTTGATCTCCCAAGTAGCTCACGTCATTCTCTTGAAAGCTCACGCAGATTACACTTGGCAACTCGTTATTTGATGGTGAAGTCTCCAAGGTTGGGATGGGGGGCGCCTTGCCAAGGTGGAGGCCACCTCCCCATCCACATAGATCTCAAACTCGAGTTGTATGTTAGGATTAACTCCAAGCAACGAATAGACATGGAATAGATTGGATCTTGATTGGGATTTCGACTTTAGACTTGTGCCATTGGCTTCTCTTGTGCCAATTCGACTTAGGTTAGATTTGGTTTTGGTTTGTTATATAATGAGGCATTCTTTCCTCATTCCAGATGGGGATTTTGAGCATGAACACTCTGCCAAAATACTGTTGTAATATTTGTTTGAAACATTGAATGAAGTTGAGACTTTGGAGGTCCATGCTGGAGTATTTGGGGTGTTCTTCACACTATTGGTGATATCTCTTTCATCTTGTTTTTTTTGTTTATGCAAACTCAATATTAAATGTATGTTCTAGTTTTGTTTAGAAATACATTTTTCGGTCTTTGCATATTTCATAACAAGGTCTTTGCAGGGATTTCCCAAGGTGGAGAAAGGCTTAGAAATTAAGTCATTCTTTGCTTAACAATGGTTCTCGACACCTAATCAATATCTCTTGTAGGTCGTCAAGGTTTTCTCCTCATTTCAAGAGAAGAAGCATTTTAAAGGAGACTTGTCTCTTCCTCCATCAACAATCTCTCATTTTCTTGGTTATTGGTTACATAAGATCCACCTTCATACTTTGTGGAAACCCCTTGTCCATCTTGATCCAGAAGTTGAAGTTTTGTGTTCTAAGCCTAGATTAGTCACCCTACTCTTCATCCATTCGTCCAACCATCCTCCTCAACTTTCGTTTGAGACTAGTTTTCCCTCTTTTTTCACTCCATTCGTCCCTCCTCCTTAAACTCCCCTCATCCATTCGTTTTTGTCTTCAAGCTTTCCCTTGTCCTCCATTCGTCCATCCTAAAAGAGCCCTAAAATACACTAAAAACACAAAAACGAATTGCTTGGGTTAGTGTTAGTTTCATTCTTAGTTTATTTTTACATTGTTAGTCTTAGTTAATTTTTTGCATTTTAAATCTCATATTAGGAGTTTAGATCTTCCCTTTGAAAGTTTATGGAGCATATAGGGTAGTGAAATATTGCATGTAGCTTGCACTTGTTTGATTTTTCTTCCCTCATTTAAAAGATAGATATTTTTGCACAAAAATATTTCAAAATTTTTATGTTTTAGATCTCATTCCTAGCATCTTTAGGGCACATGTTGTTTGCTGGTCCGTTTTACATTTGTGCACTTTTTAAAGTAAAATCTCATGCACATAGCTTTTAAAAGTATTTTTTTATAAATCCTAGATCTAAGTAGTTTCAAGTTCTCTTTGATTTTCACTAACATCTAATGGGTGTTTGTTGAGATTTCTTTTGAGCTTGTGTAGGTTATTTTGAAAGAGAAGAGGTGCTTTGGGAGAAAAAGACTCAAGGAAAATCAAAGATCAAACCAAGAAGACAAACCATACACACTATCCTTTGTAAAAGCCCTTAAGGGCTTCCAAGTTTGATCTTCTTTTAAAATTTCAATTTCAAAGTCCTTGCAAGGGTTTCACTCCCAAAGGCATTTGTACTCTCTTAATAAAAAGCTAAGTGGAGGAGTCCTCCACTTTTTGGGTTTTCTTCCCCATTTGGGGAAGAGTGTTGTGCATGTTTAGTTTAGATCTCCTCTCTTCAAATTCATCGATTAAATCTCTATTTTTGTACTTATATGATACTCCATTTCCAAGTTTTGACTGGAGTAAGCAACTTTGGGATTGCATCCCAAAGGCCACATAGCTTTGTGGTAGCTTCTCGTTCCCCATTAGCCTCCTTGCCGAAGTTCCAACTAGCTGGAAAATCTCAAGGACTAGTGGTTCTAGTGATCAACCTTGTTCGGAGGTAGATCCCACTTTTAGATTAGCATTGTTTGGTAGAACACTAAGTTTGCTTTCAGTTTATTTCAAGTATCTTGTTAATCTTGCTATCATCATTTCATTTTTTGTTATCTAAAGCTTCATTTTGTTCTTCAAGTTACAACTGTTCCTACTTCATAAAAAGAACTAAAGTCTCTTGAACTTGGCCAAATCCAAGTCAAGAGCACTCTCTGTCGGAGAGCATTTAGTCATTGCATTTCCCTTGCATTAGGCATTTAGATTAATTAAAGTCTCTTGAACTTTGGTTTTAAGACTAACTCAAGCGCGTTCTCTATCGGAGAGTTGAACTGTGCTCTAATAATAAAATATTCCAACTCACATCCCTTCATAATTAATTTATCTTGGTCGATTATCCAACACCCGTATGCTCTACCAACCTGAAAGGGTTGGGCTAGTACTTAGAAAGGTGTTGGATTTGCTAATCTCACAAGTGATAACGTAATAAAATTTTACCCCAACCAACGAACTGGCGTTGCCCCTTCGAAAAATACTGAGGTTGTTTCCTGAAACAGGTGGTGCCGAAATCTCGCTGTCAGACTCAAGGGTGGTCAAGCCAATTGAACACTTACCCTTTTTGCAATCTGGGCGGCTTCGACCTATCATCTAAGAGGTTACCAGTATTATTCCCGGACTTTTGATATCCTTGTTTTTAGCCTAATAATCAAGACCATTAAAACTTGTAATTTATCAAGATAATTTGCACAACGATCTCACGAACAATACCTTTCAAGACCCACACATTCAGCATCACATCTTTATATTTTTTGACTCCATAAGGCACTGGTTATTTATTTTTCATATCTTGATTAGGACCATTTGTCCTTGTGGTTTTACTTTATCTTGTGGATGCATTTTGTACTTCAAATCTTGAAACGTACTGTCATTTTGATATCTTATTTAGCAACGTGGATTGCATATTATCTTGTTTATCACATTTATAATTTGGTCTCATCACAAAAACTCCTAAACAACACCCATCCGCATCATACCATACACTTAAAACATTAAAACACATTGAGCCATAGTCAACTTTTTGTAGGGACTACCTCCCTTGGCTTCGTTAGGAGTTAGCCTAAACAGAGGAGATGGGATTTAGGTGACAGTACCTAGCTCATTGCTTGCCCCCAAGGCCACACCTCTCCCCACTTCCAGTGAGGGAGACAACTTTCGAAAGATTTCCGCTACTGGTGTGCAATCTGGCGGACAACAGACTCTAGGGGACAATTCGCATAGCTGTCCCTTACTCCATCTCACCTCCTTGCCCCGCAGGACTAGGTGAGGAAATAACCACTACAGTGCTCTGATATATATGGTTGACCTGTGTCTGTGTGTGTTCAAAAACACATTCTTGGACTTTACATTTGACTTTCATACTTAGCCTTTTTGGCTTCATTTACATTTCATGGCCCTTTTTGGGCTACAGACATATCTCAAAAGATATAACAAGGTGCTCATACTGCAAAGTAATGGGGGCAAGTGTACATGCTTCGATGACCAATGGGGAACACCCGGTGAGTACACAATCCTATACTGCATTGCAACATCGGGAGCAAATCCCGGGTTTGAGAATGCATCTCACACACTAAAGAGCCAAGGCACAAGAGACAAGGGATCATGGCATACTCATAGGTCAATGGGGAAGGGGATCCTGAAGGCCACAAATCATGGTCCAAGTCGGGAAAGACCAACATGAATGAGTCGGATGGGTGGAAGGAAGTGATAGGTGGATCCAAGGTTGCTACGAACATAAAATAAGATAATAATTAAATAATTAATAATTAGGTTAACTAAAGCTAGGTTACGAAATGAGGCGTCTCCTCAACATCAAATGCCCGAGCCATATTTAAGGCAGGGCCATCATTGTAACATATCATCTTTTATCCTATAATCTAATATATTATTCATATTTATCATTTAACATGAGAGTCGGATTCGACTATTAAGCATCCAATCGGATACGGTTGCTACATTTGGTATCAGAGCCCCTTCTTGGGCATCTCTACTTCGGCTTTTGGCTAAATTACATACCTTGTCTGAGCAATTAGAGTTTCTCTGGTATTTTTGGTCTTTGACCAAGAAACATGCCATTGGCCATTGAATTCTTAATTTTTGGAGGAAGATAAAAGATTAAAAAAAAAAGGGAAAAAAAAATAATAAGAAAGAAGAAGTTCAGCATTGTCGACCCCACCCTTCTTCTCCACTACGCCTCTTCCCTCCATCCATCTCTGAATTCCACCCCCATTCTGCACAGCTCCCATCCATCTGTTGCATCATCAGCCCGGTCGGTCCACCCTCGCGCTCTCCACCATATCCTCGATTCTCCTACTTCCCTCCAGCTCCCATCGGCGCCCAACACACCTCTCCCCCGTGCTCCCACTCCCGTCTACCTCACGCAGCTCCTCCTCGCGCTGCTCCACCCACTCTTTACCACTTCTACGTCCTTCCGTCCAAGCCTTCGCCTGCATCCTCCAACCCCCTCCAATCCCACTTCCCCACGCCATCACCTTACATCCTCCAAATCCCTATCCACCACCGTGCTCTCCCTCGCAGCTTGCTGCGTCACGCCCTCCTCCACTGCACCTGCCTCCATCGCGCGCCACTCTGCCTCCATCTCCGGCATCCCACCTTACGCCACCCGCAGCTGCAGCCATCTGCTGCTCGTCCTCCACCTCCTACACCCTCTCCTCCCACGCCACCTGCTTCTCCCTCCTTCTCTCAACACTCACGCCATTGCCAACCCCCAACACCTCCCACGTCCCACATCTGGCAGCTCCCTCACCCTACCTCCGCCGAGTCCCCTCCTCCCCACTTAGCGTGGCTCCTCCAAGCCGCCTCCCCAACTCCACGTCAACCCTACAACAAAACAAAAGGTTAGAAAAAAAAAATATTATATAATAATAATATATAAAATATAACATACACCTTTTTTCCAAAAAGAAATAAAACCTAATTCAACCAAATTCAAAATATATATTATAATAACATTATTATTATAATATTATTTCCCTAAAACATTTGAACTATATATGTGTGAATAATAATATATTATTACATCCCAATAATTATTATTATTATCATTAGTTCAAAAAGAAGGATCCCAAGCTTCTTTATAAATAATAATTATTATTTAATTTAAAATAATAATTATTTTTGGAAACAAAAAGAGGGGAAAATATCGAGGTCAAGAAGATAATAATGATTTTATTTTAATGATAATTATTATTATCGAAGAATCGAAGAAGACAAAATCGAAAAATAAGTAAAGAAGACTATCTATCATTGAAGAAGGCAAGTCAAACGAAGTCAAGACCCTCTACCACCGGAAAAAGTCGGAAACTATATATCGCCAAAGAAGTCAAGTTAAAGAAGACCATCCAGTGTCAAAGAAATCAAAGGAAGATCGTCTATAGCCGGAGAAATCAAAGACCATGGAAGACGATTTGCGGCTACAAATAGAAAAATTAGAAACAAAGTTAAAACGTTCGGAAAGACAATGAAGAATTGTGTGACATAAATAACAGTTTAGAAATAAGAATTGAATTACAAGCAAGGCACAATGAAATAAAAATCTCTGACCAGGAAAGGTGTATAGAAAAATTGTATGCGCAAATTGATGAATTAAAAACCAAAAATGAATTCAATCAGAGGCCAAGAAATCAAGATATAAAGAAGGGAATAAATAATTACGAAGCAGAAATAATACGCTTGAACAAGATCCTTAACGACAAGGATGACAAACTGGCGCAGATACGAAAGAAATTAGAGAATCAAGAATCAGTGATTGACCAGTATCGGGAGCGGATAAAAGTTCTTCAAATACAAAATGACGATTCTAAAAAGACACACAAATCAGAGATCGCAAAGAATAATAAAACATTATCCAACAATAATGAAGAAATTTTCAGACTAAGAAATCATAACAAGATACTAGTCACAAAAATTAAGAAGTTGAAAAATAGCTGGAAGATAGAACAATTTACAGACGACATTGAAGGGAGACTTTTAGAGAAGCAAGAAAAAAATAGTTGCATTAGAATTCATAATGAAGATCTTAAGGAACAACTTAAGAAGTATGAAAATGACAGAAAATCGCAAGTAGAAGTGATTAAGAAGTTTCAAAATGATAACATGTAGTTAGAAAACAAGTTGGAAAAAATACAGAACGAAACCTTAAAACCTCAAGGGACGAAAATACAACTTCCAACTCAGATCAATGCTCAAAAGACGACACTCGTTAAAGAAAATGACATTGTGAAAATTCCCTATCGACACCCCAACCATAAAAATCGATATTCTGAAAAGTGGGAAATGTCGAAAGATGATGGTACTAATATGATCAAAGCTCTTGACGACAGATCAGTGGGGATTCCCAACAGTCAGCAACAAATCAATTTGGGATGGATTGACCCATCCACATATCGGAAGTTATGCTCTACACTTAGCAGTTCGTATCGACATGTTTTGTTAGCCATGACATTGCAAAGAACAATGCGACAAAATTATAAGGCTTTGAGGACAAAGCCTTTCTAAGAGAGTGGCAATGCTACGAACATAAAATAAGATAATAATTAAATAATCAATAATTAGGTTAACTAAAGTTAGGTTATGAAATGAGGCGTCTCCTCAACATCGAATGCCCGAGCCATATTTAAGGCAGGGCCATCATTGCAACATATCATCTTTTATCCTATCATCTAATATATTATTCATAATTATCATTTAACATGAGAGTCGGATTCGACTATTAAGCATCCAACCGGATACGGTTGCTGGTCTTTCCAAGTCGGGAAAGACCAACATGAATGAGTCGGATGGGTGGAAGGAAGTGATAGGTGGATCCAAGGTTAGCTGCCAAGGAGGACGAAATGACCAAGTCTATACCGATAGTGGGGTAGGGACTAGTGTGCATATACATGAGTCTACTAAAATGGGGTGGACTGACATCACCAAGGGCCATACACATCATAATGAAAAACCGAGATCACCACATCAAACATCATACGTTCAGTCCGTGTACTATCATAAATAAACAAGTCTAAACAACAACATGAGTAATAAACCATAAAGTGCTATACCTGCCATACCATATACCTGCTGCTGAAGCTGACTCTGGAACTGGATCTCTGTTGAATCCGGGCAATAAGTGGCAAACCAACAATACTCTATAGTACTCTCATCACAATATGGCTAAGTAACTCTCTCAATGGGATCATGCAAAGCTCGGCAAGGAAGGGTGACCCTGTAATCACTGCTCTGGACCAATACAAAACAATCTGTCCCCTCTGATATCTCTGCTCGGGGCTATCTGAATACAATGAATGCCCCCTTTGAAGGCATCTAATCTTTGATCTGGGAAAAAAAAATGTAGTATGGTCCCTGACCACTCAATCTGCAGCATGGTAGCTCCAGCCATCATGGATGTGATAACATTTGGCTCTAGTTGAGACAAGTGCTCTAAGGGAGAGAGTGCTTGAGAACCACAGAATCTCTGGTCCATATCACCCCTCTCATCATCATCAAAACGCATGCACATACATGCTATCTGCATCATCATCATCATACATGTACCTATCTTGTAAAATGCAAATGCTATACCAATCTCTGCAGACCGCTCGTCAGGACATGGAATGTACATATAATCCAGCAGAAATGTAAACAAAAATGACAATGCTGAAATGGGAAATGTCAAAAATGAAATGTACTATGTTAGATCAAAATGACAGCGTTGTTAATTTTATTACCGTTGAAGGAAGGTGTAAAAGGTAGAAGGCAAAGAAAAACGAAAACAAGGCTAGAACAAAGGAAAAAGAAAAGCGCACCAAAGGTAAGAAAGACAAGAGTCAAGACAAAAGGACAACAGGCTACTGCTCATGGGAGCTTATTCAATCTACCTACCCTACTCTAACCAACTCAGAGAAGTACTAAGTAAAATCATAGATCCAGTGCAACCACTCATCCAATAGATCAATAGTTCTTCCTTGGTGTCTTTTAGCGAAACAAGTCAGAACTAGATTAGAGATTAATGAATATAATATCACAATGTTCTTGACTTGTTCAAAATTTGAGGAGATATTGGAATGGTATAAAATGAAATCATGCCAAGGAGGAGACCAACTGAAAACATCTTCCGTCAAGATACTAGTAGGATCATAAAAATTATTGTTCAAAATGCATGGAGGGATAAGATGTGACAAAATTTAACTCCCCTTGACTAAAGTTGTCTTCGTCACCTACCCGACTAGGACAATCAATTTTATTCACTCCAAAAATGATATACAAACCAAGCAAGGATGAATTGTGAAATAAAATTGAGACCGAGATTATCCCCATTTGTTGTTCAAAAATGGAGAAACGATGAAATTGATCTTTATACACCTTTTCCAGCCACCAAGGAGAAGGATTAAAGGATTGAAAAATGTTATTCATCAAAGATGACTGGAAAAAGAAATGAAGTGTTTTATCTCCATTCGTATGACAATGCTTAGACTCCTAATTGATGATAAAGGATTCACCAGACCACAAACCCAAAGTAGGTTCAAAAAGTTGGGATGGGAGGGCGGATTGAAAATGTGTAGTTTCTCCCAAATGGCTAAGATTTAATGAAATTTGACAAAAGGGAAAGAACTTATTGCGAGCACCCAATCCCAAGAATTGAAATAAGTTATCCTGATAAAAAATTGAATTGGGAGAAAAATCAACATTAGATGAGTTAGGTGAAGGATTGTTTCTGAGCTTCCCACAATCAGTGAGATATTGGTTTGAAGATTCTATTAGGGAAAACTCTTGATTAGTTTGATTTATTAAACCATCCTCATCATGAGAATTCTCTTCAATTGATGTGCCTTTAACTTCATATGGTGATAATTGATGAAGGGGAGTATCAACAAACTCATTAACAACCACTTGATCAGTTTTATAAATTTGATCGCTAAGCATGAAATGATCAGATGAACTCGCTTCAAAAGAAATTTGGTTGTTATCCCTATTTTATTCTTCTTCAATATTTTGATAAGAAATATCATAAATTACATAAGGATTTTGAAAAGGCATCTCAAAATCATTTTCAAAGGATTCACTAAAAGAAGACTCAATCGTGGATGCTTCCCGATGGAAACCATTGGTATCCTCCTCTTCATCCGTGACTTCTTCAGGTAATTATGACAAGATTTTGATAAGTTCCCCTCCTATGTCAATGTTGAGGCAATAATCCTGAGGAGTTGAGGTTTGCTCATTGTCATACATTATTTTCTCGTGAGACCCTACCGGCTCAGGAAAAGAGGAATCAATTTGAAAGACAATCATTAGTTATTTCATTATCAGTACGATTTTGATCATCTTCATCAAGTTGGTTTTCATCAAGACATTCATTGTCTGACTGTTCTTCCATGGAATCATTAATATTCTCTCCCCACTCACTTAGTAACAAGTCCATGAACATGTCATACCCAGTGATGGATCCTGGGACTAAATGATCAAACCATATTTGGGCCTCGCATATATACATCCTCGCCGTCAACACCTAGAGATTCCATATAGTCCCAGAGGACATCTAAATGTCTTTCAATGGATGTTCCATTATTTCCATAAAAACGAGGCAACCTTCTGTTGTATCCATTTGGCATGAGATGAGGCGCCCCATATATTTTTGAGAAATCAAAAGGGGATGGCTTGGGTTTCCTGAAGGCTCTAGTTGCTTGAGTTGGACGAGGATCATTCAACAAAGTCCTTGTTTGGGTTTGATATTTTCTAATTGGTTCGCTTAGGATGTTTGGGGAAAAATTATTAGATGGATGAGGCAAATGATGGATGTCATAAAGATCTTGATATGCCGGTTCATACCCATAATAATTTTGATAATTATCCTCATCCCTAAATCTTGAATCTCTTTCATGACACTGTTGTAAATCTTTTACGGCCTGCTTAAGATCAGGAAGAAGATCTGGGTCCATTATGAATTATGCATTTAAGCTTCCCCAGCGGAGTCAGATGTAAAGTTTCAGAATGATCTAAGCTTCTAAGGGTGTATGGATGGGTTCGGCCTCCAGTGGAGCCGTGGGGTGGAGTCGCCAGGTGAACTAGGAACCTTGTTCACCGAAGGTGGGATGTTGTGAGGGAAGTGGAGAATGAAACAAAATGGTGTTTGCTGCAATAAATTATGCAAATGGAAATCAGCCAACAGAGTTTTAAGTATAGATGCGATGATAAAAAGGAAGAAAAAAAAACAAAAAGACTCAAACTCAAGAAAAACACGGGTAGGCCTCTACCTCCCCGGTAGTGGCGCCAAAATGTTATCACACTAACTCTAGTTGCACCTAAAGATATCCCATCCGGGATGGTAGAGGGAAAGCAGCTAGGCAAGTGACACTTGCAAACACCAAGTCCATCATTCGAAGAACGGTCGTCACACCGGACAAGGCGTTTGCCACTTCAGACAAGGCAAGTAGCCAAGTTAGGGGGGAGACCCCGCTCAACCAGTGATGGTTGAGGAACAAAACAAACACCCAAATCCCAAAAGATAAAATGACACAAACAAGAGATGAGTGTCGAAGAGACCCTAAGCTTGATTTCATCCAAAGACTGGACACAATTGATAAAATGAGCGTAGTATGAGATGTGACTAGCTCTTAATTATGATGAAATAAATGAAGTAAATCAACAATTAAGTGGCTGGAAATCAACTAAGGATGCAAAGTAAACTAGAAGTGAAGAGATGAAGCAATTCTGCCCAAGGAAGAGGGTTAAAATAGTGACTTAGCGGACCTAGGGCAGCAACAAATTAACGTTTTAAGACACTTCTAGCGGATGATAGTTTGATTCCTAATGATAAAATGACAATTCAAACGCAAATCAAAACTACCCACAACCCCAAAATGACCCAGCTAGACAGCAAGAGAAAAACGCACAAGGAGGGCGAAATTGCCAAATGGACCAGTGCTAGTTCTAAGGGTAAATGGAGTCGAATTAAATTGAAATTTTGGATTTAAGCATTTAACATTATTTCAGAAGCGGGTTTAAAAGAAAAACAAGGTTTTAACGGTGAGTTTTTAATATTTTAATTTTCCCTTGGTTTTTTATGCAATTGCAGCTCAGCAAACACAACATAAATCTAAATGGAGAAATACGCATGAGAGAAGTCCCTGAAACAATGATGAATGGATGATTATTGCATGAAGACTACTTGCCAAATTCAAGTGATGAGCTACCAGCCTTTTCCTTGAGCGTTTGAGCCAGCCAAATGACCAAGTGCGCCCTTGCTACCTGCCACAAAAGAGGAAAATAAAAATCTGAAGCAAATAGATGGTAAACCAGCAAGTAAATGACTGAGAATAAAGGAATTGAAAAGCATTTAGCAAAGACAACTCCCTTTGTTGATGCCCTGGAGAAAAAAAACAAGTGTGGAGCTCCCACTCCAAAAATTGCGCCCCTCTCCAGCTGTCTACTTCACCTGCAATTTGTTTCAACTATATATGATGGGAAAATACACTAGATAACTCAACAATACATCAACAAATAGCTATCAGTCATAGCAATGCTCATCCAAACACACAAGGTCTCAAGAACTCTCAAAGAATCTTCTCTACTCAGTCCAAGTGTTCACAAAAAAATGCCCAAGAGAGCTACAAAATGAGTGAGTCTCTTCTCTTATAGAGAATGCTCACACTCAACCCTAATTCCCTCCAAAACCAATGGCTGAGATGAACTCTCTCAATGCCAAATCGATGGTGGAGGATAGCTCTAGAGAGAAGGGGTGAATTGCCCTCTAACTCCCAAGTGGAGGATGGGGCCATGTGTGGGGCCCATAAAACATGCGAATAGGTGGATGGGGGGTGTCTATGGGCTGTTTTAGCCCCCCATACCACTCAGCCAAAGTCTCATTACATAATATTTACAAAATATGAAGTTTTGCTAAGTGGAAAACGCCCCTCAATGGGCAAATTCGCCCCATGTGTTGAGCTGGGCAAAAATGAGGGCCCCACATCATAAATTGAGTGTCCAAACATTACACAAATGAGCTTAGGAGACCCCCTTACCTTTACCAACCATTGCACTTACCATTTCAATAATTACCTTAACCAAATTTGATGTTCCATATTTAATTTATTGCTGGTTTTATTTCTGAAGATGTATTTTGGCCTTTGACCCACTTATATTTCCCGGATTGACGAACCGTCTGCTGCAATGCGATCGTAGACCCCAGATATAGTAGGCATGGTCATTTGAACAACCCCAATCCATCAATTAGTCACTGTTTGCCCCAAATCCAAGATTTTTAATTAAAACAAGTCCCTAGTGACCGATAATAATTAAAAATCTCATCAACGCTTCAACTTTTTCTGAATCTGACATTTGGAGGTGCATATGGGACCCCAAGAAATAATAAATGACCAAAATCGAAATCTTGATCGCAACTTTTTTTCGGGCCCATTTTTGGCCTAGTCAACCTGGTTTGACCAAGTCAAATCTGGTCAAAATGGCAATGGCTGAAAACCTGTATGCAACATGAAGCGTCAAGGCTTCCTTATTTATGTTAGTACATTACTAAAACAATATAATGTCGACATGGTGATCATAATAAAAATATCTCGGCCGTAGGAGAGGTGGGCCCACCACTTCCAACAAAGACTCAAAACTATTATGCACAACAACTTATAGACTTGACCACTTAGCTAACTTTGGGTGAGGTGGATAAACAAGGTGAAGGATACAGGAAGACAAGGACCAAGATCATGTGACCCTTCGGATAAACAGGGAAGGTGGGGCCCACCGACATAAGCATACCATGATAATACACAGGGAAGGGCGGTGCCTCACAAATGGGTATAGTGGAGGGAAACCACCACTGATCATCTAACATGCACCTTGCAACTCACATCCGTGCCTTCAGAAGACTCCGTGAGGATCTTTTCTAGAGCCGCCATGACTGGGTGTCCGACAAACCGTAACTTGAGACTCTAGGGGACAATTTGCATAGCTGTCCCTTACTCCCATCTCATCTCCTTGCCCCGCAAGACTAGATGAGGAAATAACCACTACAGTGCCCTGATATATATGGCTGACCTGTGTCCGTGTGTGTTCAGAAACACATTCTTGGACTTTACATTTGACTTTCATACTTAGCCTTTTTGGCTTGATTTTACATTCAGATAGCCTTTTTGGCTTCATTTACATTTCATGGCCCTTTTTGGGCTACAGGCATATCTCAAAAGATATAACAAGGTGCTCATACTGCAAAGTAATGGGGGCAAGTGTACATGCTTCGATGACCAATGGGGAACACCCGGTGAGTCTACACAATCCTATACTGCATTGCAACATCGAGGACAACCGACGGGAGCAAATCCCAGGTTTGAGAATGCATCTCACACACTAAAGAGCCGAGGAATCATGGCATACTCAGAGGTCAATGGGGAAGGGGATCCTGAAGGCCACAAATCACGGTCCAAGTAGGGAAAGACCAACATGAATGAGTCGAATGGGTGGAAGGAAGTGATAAGGGGATCCAAGGTTAGCTTCTAAGGAGGACAAAATGACCAAGTCTATATTGATAGTGGGGTAGGGACCAACGTGCATATACATGAGTCTACTAAAATTGGGTGGACTAACATCACCAAGGGCCATACACATCATAATGAAAAACCGAGATCACCACATCAAACATCATATGTGCAGTCTGTGTACTATCATAAATAAACAAGTCTAAACATCAACATGAGTAATAAACCATAAAGTGCTATACCTGCCATACCATATACCTGCTGTTGATGCTGACTCTGGAACTGGATCTCTGCTGAATCTGGGCAATAAGTGGCAAACCAGCAATACTCTATAGTACTCTCATCACAATATGGCTTAGTAACTCTCTCAATGGGATCATGCAAAGCTCGGCAAGGGTGACCCTGTAATAGCTCTGGACCAATACAAAACAATATGTCCCCTCTGATATCTTTGCTCGGGGCTATCTGAATACAATGAATGTTGAAGGCATCTGATCTCTGATCTAGGAAAAAAAAATGTAGTATGGTCCCTGACCACACAATCTGCAGCATGGTAGCTCCAACTAACATGGATGTGATAACAGAAACTTAAATGAATAAACACCCTGGATGAAAGCTTGAGTAGTTGTGTTGCTAAACGCATGCAAGATCCCCAAAAGGGTTGTGAAATTGAATAAATTGGAAACTTGAAACAACCTGGATGAAAGCTTTAGTAGTTGTGCTTCTAAGCACAGGTAAAATCCCCAAGAGGGTTGTCAAATGAAATAATGTGGAAACTAAAAGCACCCTGGATGAAAGCTTTAGTAGTTGTGCTTCTAAGCACAGGTGAAATCCCCAAAAGGGTTGTCAAATGAAATAATGTGGAAACTAAAAGCACCCTGGATGAAATCTTTAATAGTTGTGCTTCTAAGCACAGGTGAAATCCCCAAAAAGGGTTGTAAAGGCCTAATGAAAGCAGTGGTTAAATATATGCTAAATCCAAAGACTGTTGGCCAAGGAAATGAAATATAATGATGTGATTTGCAGACATTTTCCAAGGTTGAATAAACACTTCTCTAAACAACTTATTCCATTTGTGAGGCACTACCATTCCCTGTGTGTTTATTATCCGACATATGCTTAAGTGTGTATTCCCTTTCCCTTATCCAAAGTATCACAATGTTGAGTCGGTTGAGTCATCCCCTTGTCCTAGCCTTGCATTTCTCACCTTCACCCTTTGTTAGCTAATTGATCATGTCTACAGAATGAGTATATCCTTGAGGTTCTTTTGTAATGTAAATAATTATTTGAAGTTATGCTTTATGCTATTATTAATTAACTGCCAGTGAAATGATGCTTAATACTTTAAGTCTTGCTATGAAAATAATTAAAAGAGCATGTCTTAACCATTTGCACTTGCAGCAGTAGGCTTTTTCAGCCTGAGTCATATTTTGATCAGTCTTGACCTGGTCAACCTTGGGATCCGTGATGAGTTGGACCAGTGATGATGTATGATGATGATATATGGTCCTTTGATACACCTTTGATGGCTCCATACAGTGGACATAGGTTTCAGGTGATGGTTGATACACTTTTTCATTGATTATTATTATTTCCAGACCATTATATTATTATTGTCTGAGTATGGTTGAGGCTACAGATGATCTCACAGGTTGCCACAGTGTGTATGGGTACTCATCTCTAATATATTTGGACCTTCTGAGTCTATTGAGACACTCAGTTATTAGTTTCAGGCACTCTCAGAGATGATATTGACATATTTCCACTTTTGGCCAGTTTTGCCATGCAGAAATGGCCTGACTAGCAATTTCCTTGAGCTTACTTTTTTTCCTTTGGCGCTACAGAGGAGAGGGGTGGTCCCAGCCACTTGTTATTACCATATTACCCTCTCTCTAGACATGATGGAGCAGTCAAATTTAGTGCCCAGGCATCCGACAATGGGTTTCAAGCATTTTGATGGTTTTTCAGGTGGAATAAAAATGGAATAAAAAGGTCATTAAGGAAATCGATTTGGGCTATTGAGGCAAGGTTTTAGCATGAGGTCTGTTTAGAGTTCATCTATGGTGTATCCCACTCCTTTCAGATCAACTTGTAGCATTTAGTGGGGTCCACACATTCTCAGGGTTGTCTTTTGATGCATTCTTCTCTTAGTTGAGGGGGCCAGGATTTGATCATTTATTCACTTGGACATGTTATTGAGTCATATGTTGTATTGTGCCATGGGGTGATGCTAGTGAAGGATAATAAAGCCTCCTAGCCCCACCATGTGCTCCTAGTCACTTGTCCTTGTCATCTTATGTGGCACACTTGTGTTTTAGTCACTTTTATGTGGTGCGCACCCCCCTAGGGCTTCTTTTATTTAGTGGGCACCGCCCTCATGTGAGTGGATTCGTGTTATATTGTACCTGCTCATCTTAGCTGTTGATTGTATTGAGTTTATCTTTTGATCTCAACCACTCGTTCATATAGTGGTTAGGGTTTTGGTCTCTCTCCTCCTATTTAAGGAAGAGACCCCCCTATTGTAAAGGCACCTTTGGGGGCTCTGGAAATACTGGAATAAAATACTATTTTTGTGGATCTGCCTCTCTTGCTTTGACAGGATGCTCTTGTACATGATTATACATCTTTTGCTTTAGACATCTTTGTTGTTCATAGGTGATTTTGACAGTTACAGAGGGAGGCCAAATTAGACTGTTGCAGGGGTGCGAATTGCTTGAAGGGAAGATTGTTGGGGTTTCTCACATCACCCTTGGGCAAGATGTTTTCATCTTGAAGGGAGTTTTTCAATTATTCTTTGTCCATTGATTTACTTCTTTTGATATGCCATGCTTAGATCTTGCTTACCTGTGAATCAAATCTCACATTATGTAGTTTGTTTTGCAAGTGAAGTATGACGTTTTTCCTCCTTCGGCTTGGACGTTTAGCTTGGAATCATTTGGATCTATCTTGGAATTGCAACTATATGCAAGGATAATCAATGTACAAGGTAGCCGCAAGAATTTGAGGTAATATATACAAGGTACGTATCCATTTTCATGTATTTCACCCATTGGTCACTTCAAACCCTCATTTTTTTATTTTTTAGATCCAGTGAGATCTAGAAATTGATTGGGCTTAATAATTAAAACCCACCTAGATAATAATTAATAAATCTTGGATCTAAAGTTTGGTGGGCATCCGACTCCATTTACCCCCTCATCTAAGGCACTGGGCCTCTCCAAGGGAGGTCGCACTTGTTGGGTAGGCGGGATTTTGCTAGATCTACATCGTGGGTATTGCTTGTTCTTTCTTTAATCCATATATCCATTGAGTAGCAAACCCCCTAGTGCCATTTCACTTTGATCTTTACCTTGTGGACCCCATTTTGACCATTTTCCATATTTTAAGGGTGGGCCCCACTTGGGTCTTTCTACTTGGCATTAGATCTATCTAGATCTACTAGTCTTAACCCCTAAGTGGCCTAATCTTTCATTGGTTGAACATTTGTCCATCTCATAAGCCTCTTCAACCAAGCCCTAACTCCTTGGGTCCACTTATCAATTCTAGATCTAGATCTATTCACTCTTGATCTCTTCCTATTTCATCTTTCACATTTCCCTAGGAGGTCTTGAGTAGGTTCGCTAGCCTTCATTGGTTAGCTAGGGTCTCCCCCTTGGTCTTGCTTCGGCTAGATCTAAAATGAAGAGTGTCTCGGTTAACGTGACACCCAATTGCATTGGGTACTGTGGCATCTCTTGGGTCACCTTTTTAGTTGTCCAATGCCTCTACCATCTTGGATAGGATCATCTTTAGGGACAACTACAAGTTGTGTGATAACATGTACATTTGTATATTTTCTTAGAGATGGTGTTGCTTCATGGTTGAGTGGTAGCCATGGTGGTTAGGTAGCAAGTATGGGGTGATATGTCTTCATGTGTTCTTGGTGTTGTAATTGGTGAGTTTGCATGTGCCTAACAACTTAAATTGCTCATAAGATGGTGTACACCGTCTAATTGATGATTAAAATGTTAATTTATCTAGAGATCACTACTCCCTCTGGATAGCCTGAAGATCTCAAGCGGTTTGAGTCTCTATAAATCAATAACGCAATAAAGACTTAAGATTCAAACACTATAGATCTCTTAACACTTTGACAATGAAAGCACAACAATCACACAACACCGGATGTACCCTGGAAACCCCAAATGGGGAAAACCAGCTATTTGTGGGGCTTTCTTCTATCTCGAGCCCATAGCAAAGTAAGAAGAATACAAGTACATATAATGTTACTGTTATCACCTAAACTGTAGTTACCCCTATGGATGGATCCAGTCATGGATGGCAATAGGAAAGGGCAACTTGAAAGGTGCAACCACGATCACCTCGACCTCCAATATGTATGGTTGTCACGCCAGTCGAGGCAACCTTCGCTTTATGTTGTCTAGCCCAGGCAACAAAGGGGGAGACCCGATCTACTCCCGATAGGAGAGATCAAAACCAAGACACCAAATCAGGGTACTGCGAAGTGAAGTTAGGTGTATGGTTTATCCTAGACCTAAGGGTAAAGTCACAAGCCAAGTGAGGGGTTCAATAGGTATAGCTTTGGTTCATAGTTGATGTGAAAGTGACTTAAAATGTTTGAAGTGAGATCTAGGATGAGTGTACTAGGTCAATGTCAATAGATCAACTGCCTTGGGAACTGTGTCCAATGCAGGATAGTTTTAGGGGATGTATTGGGGCTAACTAGTACATAAGACAAGCTTGACCATGATTCATGATAGCTTTGGGGGTATAGTTCACCATGCAAAAGTCAAACCACAAGTCAATCCAACAATCTAGGAGAGTTGGGTTGTCTTGGAGATAAACCAGTGCCTTGGGAATTGGGAAGTGGAGTCAAAGTAGGGTTGACTTATGGTTTAGGACTCCTAACACATGAGATAAGTGGACAGTATAGGTCTTGATGGTTAAATGTGTCTAGATCTAGGTTTGACCCAAGTGGACCACAATCCCTTAAAACAAGGAATGCAGTCCCCAAGGCAAGATTTTGCAAAGTGACAGTCTAGACCTAGGTTTTGAATTATTCTGATTCCGGATCTGCAAGAATCTCAAGTACCCAGTTCCTCGAAGTGAGTGAACTCACTTCTCCAAGGTGGTGCGACTTTCCCTAAGGAGGCTTCAATTTGGGTTTAGGTGGGTCAAATCATGTCGGATGGCATCCAAACTTTAGATCCGGGTAGATCAGTCAAGTAGGAGTATGGATCTATAATTTCGTGGCAATCCACCGGTTAGATCTTTGTAGATCTGAGTTTAAGTGTTCCAAGTGGTCCAAAATGGGGATTAAATCCCTTAAAATGTGGAATGGGGCCCACAAGGTGAATTTAAAGAAAGGGACAACCTGGGTGTATGTTATTTGATGTGTAGATGTCAAATCAAGTGGAATCTCAAACACCCATGTTCTAGATCTAGGTCAACTTGCTCAAATGGTGAAGTGCGCCTTCCTTGGGAGAAGCTAAGTTGGCTTGGGAGAGGGGTCAAACGGAAGCCAATCCTCACCAAACTATAGATCCGGGATGCCGTGGATGCTATAGAGGTGGGTTTTCAATATCATGCCCAACAACCCACTAGATCTCAGTAGATCTAAGAAAATGCAAAATTGGGGTTTTAATTAATTAGGGTTTTAAGTGTTTTTTGACAATTGGATAGATCATGGAGATAGAACTTACCTTGAGATCATACCTGAATGATGTGGATGAGATGCCTTGATGTTGAGGAAGATTCCCGCAGAGATCAAATGAGAGATTGTTGATTTGCTTGCCAATTTGATGCCCAAGTCCAAAAGTGCGCCTTCCTCTACCTGTCAAACCAAGGAATAAAATTCAATCAGTAAGATCAAGTATGGAAGAAATACAAGAGAAATGCAAATAGTAACATGAAATAGAAGGTCCTGGGACAGTAATACTCCCTGTTACCAACGAAGAGCTCCAAAGAAGAAGTAGGGAGAGTCTTCCCCTACCAATACCTCCTCCTCCAAGCAAATCGGCCTCCTCCTGTAGATGCAAAATCGTGGTACAATAGATATGGCAAACAAGATCTCCAATAGCTCAGTGCAAAGGAAGAACCAACGAACGAACACCAAAAACATTCACCACAACATTGGAGATAGATGCAATAATAATTTTCTATTCCAATAATCCAGAGCCTTAAAAGTCCCTTTACAATGAGAAGCTCTCTCCTTTAAATAGGAAGGAGAGGCACCAAAACCCTAACCACTTTTTGAATGAGTGGCTAAGATTAAAAGATACAAATGTCTAATCAATGGTTGAGATGAGCTCAACAACATAATACATGGATCACACATAAAATATAACATAAGTGGACAAAGTCGCCCTAGGAGAGGGGAGTCCCACCAAATCATGATGACAAAATATCATAAGAGGCTCATGGTGGGTCCAAGGGGTAATTTTATCCCTCCTTGGTCAATCCCCATGGCACAATAACCAATAAATAATCATGAATATACCAAATCGTGCCTCCAAGGTGAAGTCGTGGTCCTCAAAAGACCTCAAAAATCCACAGAAAGTGCCATAAGTGATGGATGCGGGCCCCGATGAAGCTGAAACTGCTGGAGGAGGTGTGGAAGGTCCCGATCTATCATCACTGATCATCCCATGCCATAACTTTGCCTCAGTAGCCCAAATCGATTTCCTCAATAGCCATTTCTACCAATCCTGAAATGCCTCGGGAAGCGTGAAACTGCCCAAACAGCCTCCTGGAGTGATGGCGCTGTCAAGGTGAGGGCACCAATGTGTCCGGGAGGGGGGGTAATATGGTAAAAACAAGTGGCTGGACCACCCCCTCCATCATCAGCGCCCTAGGTCAACCGGATAAAAGTCATCTCTGCTCCGACAGGGCCTCCAACAGACCAAAACTGCACTAGGACAGCCTACTGAGGCTAAATCATCACTGTAAGTGCCCGGAACTGAAAACAAACTGTGCCATTGGACTCAGAAGGTCCAAATCCATCCAAAATGTGTACTCATACACCATATGAATCTCTGCATGATCAAAATAAATATCCAATGTACCGGAACAAGGCCAATAATAATGATCTGTAAATGACCAAACACTGCTGTATCCCAAGAATCATCATCATAACCCTGTAGCTGCTGCATAGAATCATCCTGTATGTGTACATAGACCATATATCATCTATCCATATCATCATAAGGTCCAACATCTCATGTCCCATGGTCCTCCATGGTCAAACTAGGTCTAACCAAGACCAAATACAACTCAGACTATCATCCATAGCTGCTGCAAGGTGTCAAGGTTAATACATGCTTTACAATTTATTCAAATAGCTACTAAAACACAGAGTAATCATGACTGGCGATCTAAATCCAAATATAGTGTCGTTAATTATTATTATTACTCAGACTAGACTTTCAGGACCATACTCACTTCATAGTTGTGATCAATTTGCTAGTGAAGGGTGAAGGTTGAAATAAATGGCTAGGCTAAGGGATGACTTGACTGACTTGACTTTGTGATACTTTGGCAAGGGAAAGGGAATACACACCATAGTATATACTGAATGAGCAAAAACACAGGGAATGGCGGTGTCTCACAAATGGATGAGTTGTTCAAAGAGGGTTTATTCACCTTCACAGATGCACACAATCCATAATACAAACAAGGCCAGCAATTGTTTAGATATAACATTTAAGTTCCATTGCTTTTTGGGCCTGAGGTTTCCATAGCCTTGATCTATGTGTGTTTACAAACACATTGCATAGATTTACATTTATTTTAGGCTTTCTGCTGCAGGTGTGTTTTTAAGGCACTTGTTTACCTGAGCACTTCTAGGTGTGTCATGGACAACTTGTTTACCTAGGTATTTATTTTTCCAAAAGATATATCATTTTATTTTTCATGGCCATTTTCAATTGGCATTTCTTTCACATACAAGATATAGCATTTCATTTTTCCAGATTTTGTATTGATGGCAGCACCAAAAGTTTCAGGTTTAGCCAACACAACTTTAGTGACTAGGGGGAATTCTCAAGGAACTCCAACTCACCATAGGTAAGTTTTGTCACCAACTCGGAGCCGAGACACAATAAACAGGGAAGCTCATACAATACAGAGGCTACAGTGGGGAAAGGTCCTCCATGTCACTAGTCAAGTAGCAAATCCGGGTAATAATCTAAAAGGTAGGCCACGGATGGATGAAGACAATGAAATGATGGAGCCAACACTAGCAAGCCAGAGTATGGTGTAATGATCACCTCTATTCTCCCTAAGGAGGGTATGTACCAATGAGTATGAATAGTGAACTTCTAAGTCTGAGTAGGGACAATATGATATAAATAATAGGTCAACCAGGTCCATGTATCTATATGATCGCCAGATCATGACACTAAGTGCTAAGACATGCTATAAGAATAAGTATAAAAGCAATTTAACCATAGCACAATAATATACCTGCTGAGTCATATACCTGAATGCACATCAACCTGTACCATCATCTGTCCTCTGGAACTGCTGCTGTAACTCTGGGCACTACTGACTGCTCTGTACCAATGGTATAATGGCTATATCGGGCATCTCTCTGAGTGTCCTGAAACTCAGTCATGGCATGGGGAGTATAACCGCTGTCCACAATCTGATAGTGATCCAATATAGATGCTCATCTCAGCATCTCAAATGCAAGGGAACTGGCTGAATAGTGTACTGGAATGAGAAAAATAATGTATGGTAGCCCGGCTACTATATATGTGATAACATTTGGCTCCGGCTGGGACAAGTGCTCTGCTGAAATGAGCGCTTGAGAACCTCAGAATCTCTGGTCCTCGAACTCTGCTACTCGAATCCACGATCCAGCACTCTACCATTTTATTTCCAGCTTTATTCTTGCAACCTATTTTCTGCATTCACAAACATCTAAAGAAAATACCTCATGCCGCATGTGTGGGAAATAAAATCAACTGAAATAAAATCTATTCTATGTCAGAAATATAAATGCATAAAGTATAAATGCGAAAAGTAAACAAAACTACTAACATAATTTGCAAAATTTGAAATTTATTGTGCAGGGAAAAGAAAAAAGTGACAGGTACTCATTTAAACTAGGAGCTTACAAAGGAGCTTAGAAACTAAGAAGGTGCCAGACTCAATGGCTAAAAAGACTAACTACTGCCTAAGTAGGCTTATTTGGTTTCCTACCTACCCTAATCTACCAGGCAATGCAAGTGGAGAGATCCCAACTATGTGGGATCAGGGATGTGATCCCTCAAGTCCCTCTGATGGACAGGATATAAAATACGTCGTCCACTACCAGTGGTCAGAAAGCACATGCCATCAATGCATCGTTCTACTGTGAAAGGTCCAACCCACAAGTCATCAGCTTGCCCCGATCTTATATGCAGTAAATGGTTGGGGATAATGACTTGACTTCCTGTAGGAAACCTATTTCTATTGACTGACTCAGGGATAACTCCAATGTTACGAATAGGCATGGGATGGATTTCGGCAGGGTTTTGCGGTTGGGGTGTGACAATCCGAGAGTTTCTCCTAGAAGGAGCTGCATCAATTCTGGGTGGACCACCATCTAAGGAAATAGCAACTGTGCCAACAAGGATTTCCCTAATTTCCCTTCTTGTTTCTGGGATTACCTCATTTGGCTCTTCCCCATGGGGAGCCACAACCCTTTTAACAATTTCTCCTACAGTCAAGAAGTCTCTATGTTCTTCCAAGGGAGGTGGCTCTCTAGATATGACAGTGTTATGACTAGAACCTTCCCCTGAAGGAACAGGAATAACCATGTTTTCCAATCTGGGAGAAACTGACTCAGGATGAAATGTAGAGGAAGTAGGAATGTGAGAAGGATCATGCGTATGATGACTAGAAGACTCAGATGGTAAGAGGAAACTAGGAATATGCGGATACGTAGATAAAGCATGGCTTTGAGGCTCTGAAGGAGTTTGAAAAATAGCAAGGTTGTTTAGATTATAGTCTCCTTCGGGTGCATCATTAATTAGGGCATCCTCTTCCCAACTTAGAGAGTTATCATGGACTTGAATTAGGTTACCGTCTTCTAGAGATAAATGAGATAAAGAATCTTCTGTGTCAGAATAATAAGTGGCTTCAGGCTCTTCATTTGTTTCAACCCTAGTAGATGTTGCAAGATTGTTTTCCCATGGGTAAATAGGTGCCAGCCCTTGGCTTTCTCTCTCTCTATTGTGATCAGTCAAAGCAAACCACTCCCTAAGAGTGAAAGGAATTCTTTCTCCCCTCCTAATATCATCAAACTCATCTTCATGTATTGGGTTCTCAATATTCTCCTCATCATTTGTTTGATTATGAAGGTTTTCTATTGGGGGAGTTTGTTCCAAGCTTTGATCATCAGGCAAACTTTCATTTCTTCCTATATTTCTTGTTTCGTCATCAGTTTCCTCAAGTGTTTGATTTTCAAATAAAGGTTCTTGAATGATTTCATTGTTTTCTTCATGACCTTGAGGTTGATTTTCATATCCTCTCAATTCATCTATTTCCTCAACAAATTCATTTCCAACTGTTCTTGTTATTTCAATCATTTGCTTGTCTTCCCAGAAAGAATCAGAATCTTCCATGACCATACACATACTTTGATCAACTTCATATAATTCATCCTCATCTTCAACAAGGTTAGTTTTGGCATTATTTAACAATTCATCCCCATATGTGTTTTTCAACCCTTCATCAAAAGATTCAACATGCTCATTATAACAAGGCTCTCTGTTAACTCGAATCAAAGCTCCATCAGGGTTGGGAACACAAATAAATGATAAATCCATCATAAGGTATCCACCTAGACCAGCTGCCCATTTTCTAGATAAAAGCATTCCATATGCTGGGGGTAAGTCAATAACAACTACATCCATCATAGTAGAAATGTCTGAACATGCGAAAAGATCAGCCCTAAGGTTTTTAATCAAGCCATAAGACGGTACTCGTCGGGAATCTATGCCACAAACATTTCCATAAGGCCTAGTCACTTCAAGTCCCATTTCCTTCATGACTTGTAAAGGCATAACGTTCATTGCTGCTCCAGAATCCAACATACAGTTATGAAGGAGCATGTTTTGAATATGCAGGGTAAGGTAAAAGGGAGAGTGACCACCGCTCTTTCTTTCATAAATGGCTGAATGGATGTTTATTGGCGGATCCTTTTCTGTTTCACTAGGTTGTGTTCCACTAAGCTTTTGGATATGACATGATTCAAGGACCGGTTCAGGAGTTTTCTCTTGGCCAATACCATTGAAAAATTCCTCTACTTGGCATCTAACAGAGGGCACCTTCATTAACTCAGTGATAGGGATGTTACACATTATCTTGCTTAGCTCTTTCTTCATGTCAATTTTAAGATCATAATCATCTATGGCAAGATCTTCTTCTTCCTTTTTGTCTTCATCAATCTTTTTATGTTTATCAAGGAAAGAAGGCTGGGAGGTACTTCCTCGTTTGTAGATTTGATACTTTGGTTGCTCTTTAGGTTTTGGGAGTTCTAAAGCACAACATGTGGAGCTAGGTTCTTCAACTATATCATCTTCTTGCTCCCATGGCTCTTCTTCTAAAAGGATTCTTCCAAAGTCTTCATCATAAGATAAGTCATTTATAAAGTTGATGTTTTCTGGTTGGTCGTCATGGTCAACGGTGTCAGAGGGTATTTCTTCTTCTTCATCACACCAATTGACTTCCTTCTTTTCAGAGTTTTCTGGATACTCAGGTCGTCGTCTATCCCTATCCCCATCATGCCTTCTATTATTATTCCAGTAAGGTTTAGGGCCATAAGGATTTCTATGTCTCTCAGGGTCATTCAAACTTGCCACATTCTTTGTTAGGACAGTTAATTGCTTCATCATTTCTTGCATGACTTCTAAGGTGTCCTTGGATTCCTTTGGCACACTCACAGGTTCCTTTGGTTTTCGGAGTCTAGGGTCAGATCTGGAAGTGGATGGGGTAAATTGATCAAAAAAGTTTTGTTTCCCCATGGATGCTACATTTTGCTCAGCCATCTTAGCATTTGATTGAGCGGTCTTTAAGTCATTTGGGTTTTTATCCTTTAGCTGATAACCAACCCATCCCTCAAAAGCATTCAAGTAGTGAATCACAACTGCTTGATCTTTTGGTCTAATTTCTTCAGGGATAACAGCTACAGTCTTGTCAAATCTTATGTTAAACTCATGGACTGTTTCATTTTCTCTCTTCTTAATGTCAAAAAGTTGGTGTAAGAGAAACTTCCCATCTAACTTTCGGGACCACTCATTATTTAGCTTGTTGACAAAATTGTCATACCCATCAATGGATGAAGCAGGCAACCTGTCAAACCACTTCCTAACATCTCCTTCCAAGGATGCCAGGAGACCCCTCATGAAAACATCTTCCTCAGATGCTCCATATGCTTCCATGTGTTCCCATACTTTAGCAATGTGGTCTTCAATTGATATAGCGGATACTCCATCAAATCTGGGAACTTTTTCAAAATACTTTTCAGGCATGTCATGGGGTGCACCCTGGATTTGGGAAAAGTCTAAAGGAGATGGTTTTGCCTTTCTTCCAAAGATCCTAGGAACTTGTGGTGAAGGAACATTCTGGTTTCCCGGGTTTGTTCCGGCCATTGGATTTGGCAAGTTTATGTTTAAGTTTGAACTAGGATATGAGGGAGGAACTGAATTAATCAAAGGGGATCCTGAAGCTCTGCTTGGAGAATCGTTAACCAATTTCCAAAGGAAGTTAGATGGTTGTGCTTTAGGATCTCTTTTGCGATATGTAATTGGGTTTCCTTCAACTTGATCTAAGTTTACTTTACTTCTTGTGTTGTAAGGATGTAAATGAGCTCGCTCCTCAGCGGAGTCACGATTGGGAGTCGCCAGGTAGATTTAACTCTTCTACCAAGATATGTGTCGTTTATATATGCGGGAAGGACTAGGGCAAGCTATTGCCTCCCCGGCAACGGCGCCAATATGTTATGGCAAAGAGAACGGGAATGCTTGAAGAAAAGTATGTCGAACTAGGGCAAGCTATTGCCTCCCCGGCAGCGGCGCCAAAATGTTATCACCTAAACTGTAGTTACCCCTATGGATGGATCCAGTCATGGATGGCAATAGGAAAGGGCAACTTGAAAGGTGCAACCACGATCACCTCGACCTCCAATATGTATGGTTGTCACGCCAGTCGAGGCAACCTTCGCTTTATGTTGTCTAGCCCAGGCAACAAAGGGGGAGACCCGATCTACTCCCGATAGGAGAGATCAAAACCAAGACACCAAATCAGGGTACTGCGAAGTGAAGTTAGGTGTATGGTTTATCCTAGACCTAAGGGTAAAGTCACAAGCCAAGTGAGGGGTTCAATAGGTATAGCTTTGGTTCATAGTTGATGTGAAAGTGACTTAAAATGTTTGAAGTGAGATCTAGGATGAGTGTACTAGGTCAATGTCAATAGATCAACTGCCTTGGGAACTGTGTCCAATGCAGGATAGTTTTAGGGGATGTATTGGGGCTAACTAGTACATAAGACAAGCTTGACCATGATTCATGATAGCTTTGGGGGTATAGTTCACCATGCAAAAGTCAAACCACAAGTCAATCCAACAATCTAGGAGAGTTGGGTTGTCTTGGAGATAAACCAGTGCCTTGGGAATTGGGAAGTGGAGTCAAAGTAGGGTTGACTTATGGTTTAGGACTCCTAACACATGAGATAAGTGGACAGTATAGGTCTTGATGGTTAAATGTGTCTAGATCTAGGTTTGACCCAAGTGGACCACAATCCCTTAAAACAAGGAATGCAGTCCCCAAGGCAAGATTTTGCAAAGTGACAGTCTAGACCTAGGTTTTGAATTATTCTGATTCCGGATCTGCAAGAATCTCAAGTACCCAGTTCCTCGAAGTGAGTGAACTCACTTCTCCAAGGTGGTGCGACTTTCCCTAAGGAGGCTTCAATTTGGGTTTAGGTGGGTCAAATCATGTCGGATGGCATCCAAACTTTAGATCCGGGTAGATCAGTCAAGTAGGAGTATGGATCTATAATTTCGTGGCAATCCACCGGTTAGATCTTTGTAGATCTGAGTTTAAGTGTTCCAAGTGGTCCAAAATGGGGATTAAATCCCTTAAAATGTGGAATGGGGCCCACAAGGTGAATTTAAAGAAAGGGACAACCTGGGTGTATGTTATTTGATGTGTAGATGTCAAATCAAGTGGAATCTCAAACACCCATGTTCTAGATCTAGGTCAACTTGCTCAAATGGTGAAGTGCGCCTTCCTTGGGAGAAGCTAAGTTGGCTTGGGAGAGGGGTCAAACGGAAGCCAATCCTCACCAAACTATAGATCCGGGATGCCGTGGATGCTATAGAGGTGGGTTTTCAATATCATGCCCAACAACCCACTAGATCTCAGTAGATCTAAGAAAATGCAAAATTGGGGTTTTAATTAATTAGGGTTTTAAGTGTTTTTTGACAATTGGATAGATCATGGAGATAGAACTTACCTTGAGATCATACCTGAATGATGTGGATGAGATGCCTTGATGTTGAGGAAGATTCCCGCAGAGATCAAATGAGAGATTGTTGATTTGCTTGCCAATTTGATGCCCAAGTCCAAAAGTGCGCCTTCCTCTACCTGTCAAACCAAGGAATAAAATTCAATCAGTAAGATCAAGTATGGAAGAAATACAAGAGAAATGCAAATAGTAACATGAAATAGAAGGTCCTGGGACAGTAATACTCCCTGTTACCAACGAAGAGCTCCAAAGAAGAAGTAGGGAGAGTCTTCCCCTACCAATACCTCCTCCTCCAAGCAAATCGGCCTCCTCCTGTAGATGCAAAATCGTGGTACAATAGATATGGCAAACAAGATCTCCAATAGCTCAGTGCAAAGGAAGAACCAACGAACGAACACCAAAAACATTCACCACAACATTGGAGATAGATGCAATAATAATTTTCTATTCCAATAATCCAGAGCCTTAAAAGTCCCTTTACAATGAGAAGCTCTCTCCTTTAAATAGGAAGGAGAGGCACCAAAACCCTAACCACTTTTTGAATGAGTGGCTAAGATTAAAAGATACAAATGTCTAATCAATGGTTGAGATGAGCTCAACAACATAATACATGGATCACACATAAAATATAACATAAGTGGACAAAGTCGCCCTAGGAGAGGGGAGTCCCACCAAATCATGATGACAAAATATCATAAGAGGCTCATGGTGGGTCCAAGGGGTAATTTTATCCCTCCTTGGTCAATCCCCATGGCACAATAACCAATAAATAATCATGAATATACCAAATCGTGCCTCCAAGGTGAAGTCGTGGTCCTCAAAAGACCTCAAAAATCCACAGAAAGTGCCATAAGTGATGGATGCGGGCCCCGATGAAGCTGAAACTGCTGGAGGAGGTGTGGAAGGTCCCGATCTATCATCACTGATCATCCCATGCCATAACTTTGCCTCAGTAGCCCAAATCGATTTCCTCAATAGCCATTTCTACCAATCCTGAAATGCCTCGGGAAGCGTGAAACTGCCCAAACAGCCTCCTGGAGTGATGGCGCTGTCAAGGTGAGGACACCAATGTGTCCGGGAGGGGGGTAATATGGTAAAAACAAGTGGCTGGACCACCCCCTCCATCATCAGCGCCCTAGGTCAACCGGATAAAAGTCATCTCTGCTCCGACAGGGCCTCCAACAGACCAAAACTGCACTAGGACAGCCTACTGAGGCTAAATCATCACTGTAAGTGCCCGGAACTGAAAACAAACTGTGCCATTGGACTCAGAAGGTCCAAATCCATCCAAAATGTGTACTCATACACCATATGAATCTCTGCATGATCAAAATAAATATCCAATGTACCGGAACAAGGCCAATAATAATGATCTGTAAATGACCAAACACTGCTGTATCCCAAGAATCATCATCATAACCCTGTAGCTGCTGCATAGAATCATCCTGTATGTGTACATAGACCATATATCATCTATCCATATCATCATAAGGTCCAACATCTCATGTCCCATGGTCCTCCATGGTCAAACTAGGTCTAACCAAGACCAAATACAACTCAGACTATCATCCATAGCTGCTGCAAGGTGTCAAGGTTAATACATGCTTTACAATTTATTCAAATAGCTACTAAAACACAGAGTAATCATGACTGGCGATCTAAATCCAAATATAGTGTCGTTAATTATTATTATTACTCAGACTAGACTTTCAGGACCATACTCACTTCATAGTTGTGATCAATTTGCTAGTGAAGGGTGAAGGTTGAAATAAATGGCTAGGCTAAGGGATGACTTGACTGACTTGACTTTGTGATACTTTGGCAAGGGAAAGGGAATACACACCATAGTATATACTGAATGAGCAAAAACACAGGGAATGGCGGTGTCTCACAAATGGATGAGTTGTTCAAAGAGGGTTTATTCACCTTCACAGATGCACACAATCCATAATACAAACAAGGCCAGCAATTGTTTAGATATAACATTTAAGTTCCATTGCTTTTTGGGCCTGAGGTTTCCATAGCCTTGATCTATGTGTGTTTACAAACACATTGCATAGATTTACATTTATTTTAGGCTTTCTGCTGCAGGTGTGTTTTTAAGGCACTTGTTTACCTGAGCACTTCTAGGTGTGTCATGGACAACTTGTTTACCTAGGTATTTATTTTTCCAAAAGATATATCATTTTATTTTTCATGGCCATTTTCAATTGGCATTTCTTTCACATACAAGATATAGCATTTCATTTTTCCAGATTTTGTATTGATGGCAGCACCAAAAGTTTCAGGTTTAGCCAACACAACTTTAGTGACTAGGGGGAATTCTCAAGGAACTCCAACTCACCATAGGTAAGTTTTGTCACCAACTCGGAGCCGAGACACAATAAACAGGGAAGCTCATCCAATACAGAGGCTACAGTGGGGAAAGGTCCTCCATGTCACTAGTCAAGTAGCAAATCCGGGTAATAATCTAAAAGGTAGGCCACGGATGGATGAAGACAATGAAATGATGGAGCCAACACTAGCAAGCCAGAGTATGGTGTAATGATCACCTCTATTCTCCCTAAGGAGGGTATGTACCAATGAGTATGAATAGTGAACTTCTAAGTCTGAGTAGGGACAATATGATATAAATAATAGGTCAACCAGGTCCATGTATCTATATGATCGCCAGATCATGACACTAAGTGCTAAGACATGCTATAAGAATAAGTATAAAAGCAATTTAACCATAGCACAATAATATACCTGCTGAGTCATATACCTGAATGCACATCAACCTGTACCATCATCTGTCCTCTGGAACTGCTGCTGTAACTCTGGGCACTACTGACTGCTCTGTACCAATGGTATAATGGCTATATCGGGCATCTCTCTGAGTGTCCTGAAACTCAGTCATGGCATGGGGAGTATAACCGCTGTCCACAATCTGATAGTGATCCAATATAGATGCTCATCTCAGCATCTCAAATGCAAGGGAACTGGCTGAATAGTGTACTGGAATGAGAAAAATAATGTATGGTAGCCCGGCTACTATATATGTGATAACATTTGGCTCCGGCTGGGACAAGTGCTCTGCTGAAATGAGCGCTTGAGAACCTCAGAATCTCTGGTCCTCGAACTCTGCTACTCGAATCCACGATCCAGCACTCTACCATTTTATTTCCAGCTTTATTCTTGCAACCTATTTTCTGCATTCACAAACATCTAAAGAAAATACCTCATGCCGCATGTGTGGGAAATAAAATCAACTGAAATAAAATCTATTCTATGTCAGAAATATAAATGCATAAAGTATAAATGCGAAAAGTAAACAAAACTACTAACATAATTTGCAAAATTTGAAATTTATTGTGCAGGGAAAAGAAAAAAGTGACAGGTACTCATTTAAACTAGGAGCTTACAAAGGAGCTTAGAAACTAAGAAGGTGCCAGACTCAATGGCTAAAAAGACTAACTACTGCCTAAGTAGGCTTATTTGGTTTCCTACCTACCCTAATCTACCAGGCAATGCAAGTGGAGAGATCCCAACTATGTGGGATCAGGGATGTGATCCCTCAAGTCCCTCTGATGGACAGGATATAAAATACGTCGTCCACTACCAGTGGTCAGAAAGCACATGCCATCAATGCATCGTTCTACTGTGAAAGGTCCAACCCACAAGTCATCAGCTTGCCCCGATCTTATATGCAGTAAATGGTTGGGGATAATGACTTGACTTCCTGTAGGAAACCTATTTCTATTGACTGACTCAGGGATAACTCCAATGTTACGAATAGGCATGGGATGGATTTCGGCAGGGTTTTGCGGTTGGGGTGTGACAATCCGAGAGTTTCTCCTAGAAGGAGCTGCATCAATTCTGGGTGGACCACCATCTAAGGAAATAGCAACTGTGCCAACAAGGATTTCCCTAATTTCCCTTCTTGTTTCTGGGATTACCTCATTTGGCTCTTCCCCATGGGGAGCCACAACTCTTTTAACAATTTCTCCTACAGTCAAGAAGTCTCTATGTTCTTCCAAGGGAGGTGGCTCTCTAGATATGACAGTGTTATGACTAGAACCTTCCCCTGAAGGAACAGGAATAACCATGTTTTCCAATCTGGGAGAAACTGACTCAGGATGAAATGTAGAGGAAGTAGGAATGTGAGAAGGATCATGCGTATGATGACTAGAAGACTCAGATGGTAAGAGGAAACTAGGAATATGCGGATACGTAGATAAAGCATGGCTTTGAGGCTCTGAAGGAGTTTGAAAAATAGCAAGGTTGTTTAGATTATAGTCTCCTTCGGGTGCATCATTAATTAGGGCATCCTCTTCCCAACTTAGAGAGTTATCATGGACTTGAATTAGGTTACCGTCTTCTAGAGATAAATGAGATAAAGAATCTTCTGTGTCAGAATAATAAGTGGCTTCAGGCTCTTCATTTGTTTCAACCCTAGTAGATGTTGCAAGATTGTTTTCCCATGGGTAAATAGGTGCCAGCCCTTGGCTTTCTCTCTCTCTATTGTGATCAGTCAAAGCAAACCACTCCCTAAGAGTGAAAGGAATTCTTTCTCCCCTCCTAATATCATCAAACTCATCTTCATGTATTGGGTTCTCAATATTCTCCTCATCATTTGTTTGATTATGAAGGTTTTCTATTGGGGGAGTTTGTTCCAAGCTTTGATCATCAGGCAAACTTTCATTTCTTCCTATATTTCTTGTTTCGTCATCAGTTTCCTCAAGTGTTTGATTTTCAAATAAAGGTTCTTGAATGATTTCATTGTTTTCTTCATGACCTTGAGGTTGATTTTCATATCCTCTCAATTCATCTATTTCCTCAACAAATTCATTTCCAACTGTTCTTGTTATTTCAATCATTTGCTTGTCTTCCCAGAAAGAATCAGAATCTTCCATGACCATACACATACTTTGATCAACTTCATATAATTCATCCTCATCTTCAACAAGGTTAGTTTTGGCATTATTTAACAATTCATCCCCATATGTGTTTTTCAACCCTTCATCAAAAGATTCAACATGCTCATTATAACAAGGCTCTCTGTTAACTCGAATCAAAGCTCCATCAGGGTTGGGAACACAAATAAATGATAAATCCATCATAAGGTATCCACCTAGACCAGCTGCCCATTTTCTAGATAAAAGCATTCCATATGCTGGGGGTAAGTCAATAACAACTACATCCATCATAGTAGAAATGTCTGAACATGCGAAAAGATCAGCCCTAAGGTTTTTAATCAAGCCATAAGACGGTACTCGTCGGGAATCTATGCCACAAACATTTCCATAAGGCCTAGTCACTTCAAGTCCCATTTCCTTCATGACTTGTAAAGGCATAACGTTCATTGCTGCTCCAGAATCCAACATACAGTTATGAAGGAGCATGTTTTGAATATGCAGGGTAAGGTAAAAGGGAGAGTGACCACCGCTCTTTCTTTCATAAATGGCTGAATGGATGTTTATTGGCGGATCCTTTTCTGTTTCACTAGGTTGTGTTCCACTAAGCTTTTGGATATGACATGATTCAAGGACCGGTTCAGGAGTTTTCTCTTGGCCAATACCATTGAAAAATTCCTCTACTTGGCATCTAACAGAGGGCACCTTCATTAACTCAGTGATAGGGATGTTACACATTATCTTGCTTAGCTCTTTCTTCATGTCAATTTTAAGATCATAATCATCTATGGCAAGATCTTCTTCTTCCTTTTTGTCTTCATCAATCTTTTTATGTTTATCAAGGAAAGAAGGCTGGGAGGTACTTCCTCGTTTGTAGATTTGATACTTTGGTTGCTCTTTAGGTTTTGGGAGTTCTAAAGCACAACATGTGGAGCTAGGTTCTTCAACTATATCATCTTCTTGCTCCCATGGCTCTTCTTCTAAAAGGATTCTTCCAAAGTCTTCATCATAAGATAAGTCATTTATAAAGTTGATGTTTTCTGGTTGGTCGTCATGGTCAACGGTGTCAGAGGGTATTTCTTCTTCTTCATCACACCAATTGACTTCCTTCTTTTCAGAGTTTTCTGGATACTCAGGTCGTCGTCTATCCCTATCCCCATCATGCCTTCTATTATTATTCCAGTAAGGTTTAGGGCCATAAGGATTTCTATGTCTCTCAGGGTCATTCAAACTTGCCACATTCTTTGTTAGGACAGTTAATTGCTTCATCATTTCTTGCATGACTTCTAAGGTGTCCTTGGATTCCTTTGGCACACTCACAGGTTCCTTTGGTTTTCGGAGTCTAGGGTCAGATCTGGAAGTGGATGGGGTAAATTGATCAAAAAAGTTTTGTTTCCCCATGGATGCTACATTTTGCTCAGCCATCTTAGCATTTGATTGAGCGGTCTTTAAGTCATTTGGGTTTTTATCCTTTAGCTGATAACCAACCCATCCCTCAAAAGCATTCAAGTAGTGAATCACAACTGCTTGATCTTTTGGTCTAATTTCTTCAGGGATAACAGCTACAGTCTTGTCAAATCTTATGTTAAACTCATGGACTGTTTCATTTTCTCTCTTCTTAATGTCAAAAAGTTGGTGTAAGAGAAACTTCCCATCTAACTTTCGGGACCACTCATTATTTAGCTTGTTGACAAAATTGTCATACCCATCAATGGATGAAGCAGGCAACCTGTCAAACCACTTCCTAACATCTCCTTCCAAGGATGCCAGGAGACCCCTCATGAAAACATCTTCCTCAGATGCTCCATATGCTTCCATGTGTTCCCATACTTTAGCAATGTGGTCTTCAATTGATATAGCGGATACTCCATCAAATCTGGGAACTTTTTCAAAATACTTTTCAGGCATGTCATGGGGTGCACCCTGGATTTGGGAAAAGTCTAAAGGAGATGGTTTTGCCTTTCTTCCAAAGATCCTAGGAACTTGTGGTGAAGGAACATTCTGGTTTCCCGGGTTTGTTCCGGCCATTGGATTTGGCAAGTTTATGTTTAAGTTTGAACTAGGATATGAGGGAGGAACTGAATTAATCAAAGGGGATCCTGAAGCTCTGCTTGGAGAATCGTTAACCAATTTCCAAAGGAAGTTAGATGGTTGTGCTTTAGGATCTCTTTTGCGATATGTAATTGGGTTTCCTTCAACTTGATCTAAGTTTACTTTACTTCTTGTGTTGTAAGGATGTAAATGAGCTCGCTCCTCAGCGGAGTCACGATTGGGAGTCGCCAGGTAGATTTAACTCTTCTACCAAGATATGTGTCGTTTATATATGCGGGAAGGACTAGGGCAAGCTATTGCCTCCCCGGCAACGGCGCCAATATGTTATGGCAAAGAGAACGGGAATGCTTGAAGAAAAGTATGTCGAACTAGGGCAAGCTATTGCCTCCCCGGCAGCGGCGCCAAAATGTTATCACCTAAACTGTAGTTACCCCTATGGATGGATCCAGTCATGGATGGCAATAGGAAAGGGCAACTTGAAAGGTGCAACCACGATCACCTCGACCTCCAATATGTATGGTTGTCACGCCAGTCGAGGCAACCTTCGCTTTATGTTGTCTAGCCCAGGCAACAAAGGGGGAGACCCGATCTACTCCCGATAGGAGAGATCAAAACCAAGACACCAAATCAGGGTACTGCGAAGTGAAGTTAGGTGTATGGTTTATCCTAGACCTAAGGGTAAAGTCACAAGCCAAGTGAGGGGTTCAATAGGTATAGCTTTGGTTCATAGTTGATGTGAAAGTGACTTAAAATGTTTGAAGTGAGATCTAGGATGAGTGTACTAGGTCAATGTCAATAGATCAACTGCCTTGGGAACTGTGTCCAATGCAGGATAGTTTTAGGGGATGTATTGGGGCTAACTAGTACATAAGACAAGCTTGACCATGATTCATGATAGCTTTGGGGGTATAGTTCACCATGCAAAAGTCAAACCACAAGTCAATCCAACAATCTAGGAGAGTTGGGTTGTCTTGGAGATAAACCAGTGCCTTGGGAATTGGGAAGTGGAGTCAAAGTAGGGTTGACTTATGGTTTAGGACTCCTAACACATGAGATAAGTGGACAGTATAGGTCTTGATGGTTAAATGTGTCTAGATCTAGGTTTGACCCAAGTGGACCACAATCCCTTAAAACAAGGAATGCAGTCCCCAAGGCAAGATTTTGCAAAGTGACAGTCTAGACCTAGGTTTTGAATTATTCTGATTCCGGATCTGCAAGAATCTCAAGTACCCAGTTCCTCGAAGTGAGTGAACTCACTTCTCCAAGGTGGTGCGACTTTCCCTAAGGAGGCTTCAATTTGGGTTTAGGTGGGTCAAATCATGTCGGATGGCATCCAAACTTTAGATCCGGGTAGATCAGTCAAGTAGGAGTATGGATCTATAATTTCGTGGCAATCCACCGGTTAGATCTTTGTAGATCTGAGTTTAAGTGTTCCAAGTGGTCCAAAATGGGGATTAAATCCCTTAAAATGTGGAATGGGGCCCACAAGGTGAATTTAAAGAAAGGGACAACCTGGGTGTATGTTATTTGATGTGTAGATGTCAAATCAAGTGGAATCTCAAACACCCATGTTCTAGATCTAGGTCAACTTGCTCAAATGGTGAAGTGCGCCTTCCTTGGGAGAAGCTAAGTTGGCTTGGGAGAGGGGTCAAACGGAAGCCAATCCTCACCAAACTATAGATCCGGGATGCCGTGGATGCTATAGAGGTGGGTTTTCAATATCATGCCCAACAACCCACTAGATCTCAGTAGATCTAAGAAAATGCAAAATTGGGGTTTTAATTAATTAGGGTTTTAAGTGTTTTTTGACAATTGGATAGATCATGGAGATAGAACTTACCTTGAGATCATACCTGAATGATGTGGATGAGATGCCTTGATGTTGAGGAAGATTCCCGCAGAGATCAAATGAGAGATTGTTGATTTGCTTGCCAATTTGATGCCCAAGTCCAAAAGTGCGCCTTCCTCTACCTGTCAAACCAAGGAATAAAATTCAATCAGTAAGATCAAGTATGGAAGAAATACAAGAGAAATGCAAATAGTAACATGAAATAGAAGGTCCTGGGACAGTAATACTCCCTGTTACCAACGAAGAGCTCCAAAGAAGAAGTAGGGAGAGTCTTCCCCTACCAATACCTCCTCCTCCAAGCAAATCGGCCTCCTCCTGTAGATGCAAAATCGTGGTACAATAGATATGGCAAACAAGATCTCCAATAGCTCAGTGCAAAGGAAGAACCAACGAACGAACACCAAAAACATTCACCACAACATTGGAGATAGATGCAATAATAATTTTCTATTCCAATAATCCAGAGCCTTAAAAGTCCCTTTACAATGAGAAGCTCTCTCCTTTAAATAGGAAGGAGAGGCACCAAAACCCTAACCACTTTTTGAATGAGTGGCTAAGATTAAAAGATACAAATGTCTAATCAATGGTTGAGATGAGCTCAACAACATAATACATGGATCACACATAAAATATAACATAAGTGGACAAAGTCGCCCTAGGAGAGGGGAGTCCCACCAAATCATGATGACAAAATATCATAAGAGGCTCATGGTGGGTCCAAGGGGTAATTTTATCCCTCCTTGGTCAATCCCCATGGCACAATAACCAATAAATAATCATGAATATACCAAATCGTGCCTCCAAGGTGAAGTCGTGGTCCTCAAAAGACCTCAAAAATCCACAGAAAGTGCCATAAGTGATGGATGCGGGCCCCGATGAAGCTGAAACTGCTGGAGGAGGTGTGGAAGGTCCCGATCTATCATCACTGATCATCCCATGCCATAACTTTGCCTCAGTAGCCCAAATCGATTTCCTCAATAGCCATTTCTACCAATCCTGAAATGCCTCGGGAAGCGTGAAACTGCCCAAACAGCCTCCTGGAGTGATGGCGCTGTCAAGGTGAGGACACCAATGTGTCCGGGAGGGGGGTAATATGGTAAAAACAAGTGGCTGGACCACCCCCTCCATCATCAGCGCCCTAGGTCAACCGGATAAAAGTCATCTCTGCTCCGACAGGGCCTCCAACAGACCAAAACTGCACTAGGACAGCCTACTGAGGCTAAATCATCACTGTAAGTGCCCGGAACTGAAAACAAACTGTGCCATTGGACTCAGAAGGTCCAAATCCATCCAAAATGTGTACTCATACACCATATGAATCTCTGCATGATCAAAATAAATATCCAATGTACCGGAACAAGGCCAATAATAATGATCTGTAAATGACCAAACACTGCTGTATCCCAAGAATCATCATCATAACCCTGTAGCTGCTGCATAGAATCATCCTGTATGTGTACATAGACCATATATCATCTATCCATATCATCATAAGGTCCAACATCTCATGTCCCATGGTCCTCCATGGTCAAACTAGGTCTAACCAAGACCAAATACAACTCAGACTATCATCCATAGCTGCTGCAAGGTGTCAAGGTTAATACATGCTTTACAATTTATTCAAATAGCTACTAAAACACAGAGTAATCATGACTGGCGATCTAAATCCAAATATAGTGTCGTTAATTATTATTATTACTCAGACTAGACTTTCAGGACCATACTCACTTCATAGTTGTGATCAATTTGCTAGTGAAGGGTGAAGGTTGAAATAAATGGCTAGGCTAAGGGATGACTTGACTGACTTGACTTTGTGATACTTTGGCAAGGGAAAGGGAATACACACCATAGTATATACTGAATGAGCAAAAACACAGGGAATGGCGGTGTCTCACAAATGGATGAGTTGTTCAAAGAGGGTTTATTCACCTTCACAGATGCACACAATCCATAATACAAACAAGGCCAGCAATTGTTTAGATATAACATTTAAGTTCCATTGCTTTTTGGGCCTGAGGTTTCCATAGCCTTGATCTATGTGTGTTTACAAACACATTGCATAGATTTACATTTATTTTAGGCTTTCTGCTGCAGGTGTGTTTTTAAGGCACTTGTTTACCTGAGCACTTCTAGGTGTGTCATGGACAACTTGTTTACCTAGGTATTTATTTTTCCAAAAGATATATCATTTTATTTTTCATGGCCATTTTCAATTGGCATTTCTTTCACATACAAGATATAGCATTTCATTTTTCCAGATTTTGTATTGATGGCAGCACCAAAAGTTTCAGGTTTAGCCAACACAACTTTAGTGACTAGGGGGAATTCTCAAGGAACTCCAACTCACCATAGGTAAGTTTTGTCACCAACTCGGAGCCGAGACACAATAAACAGGGAAGCTCATCCAATACAGAGGCTACAGTGGGGAAAGGTCCTCCATGTCACTAGTCAAGTAGCAAATCCGGGTAATAATCTAAAAGGTAGGCCACGGATGGATGAAGACAATGAAATGATGGAGCCAACACTAGCAAGCCAGAGTATGGTGTAATGATCACCTCTATTCTCCCTAAGGAGGGTATGTACCAATGAGTATGAATAGTGAACTTCTAAGTCTGAGTAGGGACAATATGATATAAATAATAGGTCAACCAGGTCCATGTATCTATATGATCGCCAGATCATGACACTAAGTGCTAAGACATGCTATAAGAATAAGTATAAAAGCAATTTAACCATAGCACAATAATATACCTGCTGAGTCATATACCTGAATGCACATCAACCTGTACCATCATCTGTCCTCTGGAACTGCTGCTGTAACTCTGGGCACTACTGACTGCTCTGTACCAATGGTATAATGGCTATATCGGGCATCTCTCTGAGTGTCCTGAAACTCAGTCATGGCATGGGGAGTATAACCGTTGTCCACAATCTGATAGTGATCCAATATAGATGCTCATCTCAGCATCTCAAATGCAAGGGAACTGGCTGAATAGTGTACTGGAATGAGAAAAATAATGTATGGTAGCCCGGCTACTATATATGTGATAACAGTTACCTCAGAAGGAACAACCGAACTTGACAAGGTCAAAACCCTAGATCTGCATGCAACAATTGATGCATGCACAGAGGAAATGTTCCCTAGCTATCAACTGGATCTGGATCTGTCTGCAGGTAACTCTATCTGCACTGTCTCTCTCACTGCATTGCTCTGATCTGCTTTTCTACGAAAGAAAGTTAACTGCTAGATCGGATGAATGCGCCCTTCCTTTGCATGGAAAAGTGCGCCCTCCCTCAAGATGTCAGATGCTCGTACAGAATTAGATCTCAATAGATCTAAGCTCTGATCGTCACAGTCCTTCCTTAAACTCAAGTAAGCCCTTTGGGCAGACCGAACAACAGTGGAAAGAATAACAGGTAAGGCTCCTTTTGAAATAATATATGGGAAAAATTGTAGGCTTCCCATTAATCTCCAAATTCCTGTATTTGAACTTCTGCAACAGTGTTTTTCAGAATAAGAAGCCATGCAACCAAGAATTGATAAATTGGTTGAACTAGATGAGACCAGAAGGGAAGCATGGAACAAAATGGTTTTAGAACAGGAAAGAGTAAAAGTAACTTTTGACCAGAGAAGCAAGAATGTTTCTTTTGGAATAGTTGATATAGTCTTACTTTGGGATAAGAACAAAGAGAAGCCAGGGAACCATGGAAAATTTGAGAAGTTGTGGACGGGACCCTCTCGTGTGAGTAGAATAGTAGGAAAAGGTTCCGTGTGGTTGGAAACTCTGGATGGTGATGAGTTAGAGTTGCCAGTAAATGGCGTGTTGTTGAAACATTACTACCCCCTTGTCCCTCTTGAATGATTGCCTTGCCTTGCCTTGCACGACTGTTTAGAGTAGGTAGTTCTCTGAATAAGCTCACTCGAGCAGTAGCATTTGTGTGCCTTTTTCTTTTTCTGTGTGTTGAGTATTGTCATTTTTTCTTTTCTTTTTGAGTTGTCTGCTTGATTTTGTCTTTTGCTAAGTTGTTGATTGAGTGAGCCTTGTTCCTTCCTAAGTTTGTCTCACCTCCTGCATGCATTGAAGAGTGGTTAGTTTGCTTTTTTTTGGCTTCCTGTGCAAGTTGAGTTGAGTATGCCTGCTTAAAAAATCTTTCTTTTCCTCCTGCACAGTAAAAAAATGAATAAAGTTTATATGCCATGTTAGATTAAATTTTCTATTATGCATTTTAATTTATGTCTTAGAATAGATTTAATTTTCAGTTTTATTTTATATATCTCCCATACATGCTCCATGAGGTATTTTAGTGTCTATGAGCGCAGATACAGGTGCAAAATAAAAGCTGAAAGCAAGGATGGTGCAGTGTTGGATTGAAGATTGATGCAGAGCAGTTCGAGACCAGAGATTCCGGGGTTCTCAAGCGCTCTCTCCCTTAGAGCATTTGTCCTAGCTGGAGCCAGATGTTATCACACCATAGTAGCAGGGCTACTATTCTTGCTTAGCAGATATTTGCACATTTCAGAGCTTGGCTATGATGAGTTTATATTATGAGATCACTCATGATCAGAGCAATGTATTTTATCAGACTTATGTTAGACCTTGTGCCAAGGCTGAGTCTTGAGAGTTCGGATTTGATGACTGATGTGACCCTTTATTCCATACAGTTTCAGTTCAGTGCCTAGAAATGTTATTACAGCAGTGTTTCAGATGATTTATGATGATTATTCTTATGATGATGTTGTATGACCCATGGATTTCTGATCATTGACTATGGATTATTATCTTATTGCTTTAGTCATGTTCACAGCATTAGCTTGGTATATGATTCATGATGTGGCAACATTTGTAAAACTTAAAATGGACTATCTTGATGATGAATTATAAAATGGACATATTACTTGCACATTTAGGTTTCTTGACAAAACTCATTGGTTTACTACCTTGCATAGATATGGTCTTTCTTGACATCACTTGTTTGCTAGCTTAGGTACCACCTTCACCTGACTCCATACATTCATGACCTTCCTTGATTGGCCTTTTAACCTTGACTTGTCTTGCTTGACTTTTTGATACCGAGGACTTCCCTTTTACTACCTCTGTGTTTGGATCGCATCCATGTTTGTTTAGTGTCTCGGCTCTGAGTTGGTGACAAAACTTGCCTTTGGCAAGTTGGATTGTAGTCCTAAATCATTCTGGTTGGTTGTCCCGATGTTTGGCACTGGCACGAAGTACCCCTAGTCACTTGAGATGTTGTTGGCTAAAACTGAAAGCTCATGTTCTACTTATGGAAACTTGTGTAAATTCACCCATGGAAACTATAAACTCTAGAATGTGTTTCTGAACACACGTGAGTAAAGGGCAAGAGCAATGAAATGCTAAAAAATACTCCTCGAAGAGTAGAAGAAAGGTCCAAAAAGCAATGGTTCTTAAATTCTATATCTAAACAATTGCTGACCTTATATATATATATAAACATGCCTTGGATGCAAGCTGCAATTAGTTGTGCTTCTTAGCGCATCTGAGATCCGAAGGGTTATGTAGGCCAAAAAGGCCATGAAATGAAATTGAAGGATCCTAATGAATTTGGATCAACTGGATGTAGACATGATGCCTAAGTTGAATAAGCACTCTCTAAACAACTTACCCATTTGTGAGGCACAGCCCTTCCCCGTGTTATTTGTCCATCACAGAGTGTAGCTTCCCCCTTTTCCCAGTCCAAAGTGTCTTTTAGTTGAGTTTAGACAAGTCACGCCTTTGCCCAGCCTTATTCCTAGCCTTCATCCCTAGCTAGCAGTTAGACCATGTCCAATGGGTGAGTTTGTCATTTAAGCTATTGTGCAAGTAATTATAAATAACAATGGAATATGCAAACATGATTAATACCACTAAATGATGTTATACTTTAAGTCAAGCCGTGAGTATGATTAGAAGAACATGTCTTAGTCTATTGATATGATTTATCCTTGGTTGTATATTGACCTAGTCAAACCTAGTTTGACTATGGTCATTTCTTGGGATCCGTGATGATGTGGACCATGTATGTTTATTGATGATGATTCATGGGCCCACATACTCTTGATGATTATGCTATATGATGGACATATGATTCAGATGGTGATTGATGCAGTTCAACGGGTTTTATTATTACTTCAGATCATCAGATTATGCACTGTCCATATATGGTGGACCCTACAGTTGGCCCATCAGGGCAACCCATGGTGTATGAGTACACATTCTCAGTAGATTTGGGTCTTCTGGATCCAATGAGACACTTATCATTCAGTTTCGGGCACTTCTGACAGTGATAGATGCAGTTTTCCACTTGTTGACCAGATTTGGGGCTGATTTCCCAGTCTGACCAACAGGGGCCATGAGAGGCCAGTTCACCTAGGACATTGTATGAGAAGGGGGTGGTCCAGCCACTTGATATTACCATTTTACCCCCCTTCTGGAGAGCCTGGTGGGCTCAGTTTGGCAGTGCACGTGCCCTAGGTGGCAGTTTCAACAGCTTCACAGTTACCGAGGTAGGTTAAAAATGGAATAAAAGGGTCACTGAGGAATTTGATTTGGGCAATTGAGGCAAGATTTTGGCACTTGTTCTTCACAGAGGTCTTCCAGGGTGAACCCCCCATCTTCCAGCCAGTTTTCATCATTCAGTGGGGTCCATAGAGGCCACAGGAGGCCTTTTACTGCATGTCTCTTACAGATTTTGAGGACAGATTTGATTATTTGTATTATTCTGGACATATTATTTTATATTATTGTGCCATGGGGATGAGCTAGCAAGGATTGATGCCTCCTAGCCCCACCATGAGCTTCATGTGTCATGTCCTAGTCATATGAGGTGGGCCCATGTACTTTTGCCCCCTCTAGAGGATGACGTCACCCTCCATGAGTCTCTTCTAGCTATGACGTCACCTTAGTATTGAGTGATCCATGTGTTATATTGTTAGGCTCATCTTAGCCATTGATTATGTATTGAGATCTTTTAATCTCAACCACTCATCTTTATGTTATGTAAAGTGGTTTTGAGATCTAGGGTTTTGGTCTTTATTATCCTATATAAGGAGGAGCCCCCCTATTGTATAGCTCACCTTTGGGCTCTAGAGAACTTGGAATGAAAATAATATTTTGGAGATCTACTTCTTGGCTTTGATTGGGTTACTCTTGTACATGTTCTTGGATCTCTTACTTCTAGACATTGTTTGCTTTTCAGGTGAAATCGACATCAAGAGAGGGAGGCCGAATTGCTTGAAGCTAGCTCAACGATTTGCCTGTGGGAAGATTGTAGGGGTTGCTCACATCCCCCATGGGCAAGACGTCTTCATCTTGAGGGAGTTTTTCAATTGTGCTTTGTCCATTGATTGCTTTCTTGATATGACATGCTTAGATCTTATGGATTTGTGGATCAAATCTAACTTGATGTAGTTTGATTTACAGGTTTTCATAGGACATCTTTCCTCCTAGGGCTTGGACGATTTTGGTTGAAGACACTTGGATCAAGCTTGGAATTGTAACTATGGCAAGAATTCTCCATATGTTAAGAGGCCGCAAGCTTTGAGGTAAGATCTACAAGGTATGTATTGATTTAGCTTGTTCTCCATCCTATTGGTCACAAATTCCATTAAAATTTAAAACCCTCACTTTTGTTTTTTTCTCAGATCTACTTATATCTAGCTTGGCTTTGGGTATAATAAAAAGAACCCACCTCTATAGTATCCACGGCAATTCGGATCTATAGTTTGTTGGCATTTGGACTTCATTTGATCCTTCCCCCAAAGCACCTAGCCTTCCTTGAGTGAGGTCGCCCTCCTTGGGTAGGTGAGTTAAGCTAGTTCCAACACATGGGTAGGTGAGATCCCACTTGATTTGCATAGATCTACCTTGATAACCTACCCCTAGTGCTTCACCTTGTTGATTTTCACCTCGTGGGCCCTGTTATCACACCATAGTAGCAGGGCTACTATTCTTGTACAACAGATATCTGCACATTCCAGAGCTTCCTTTATTCCAGAGCATGGCTATATATTTTGGATCACCCATGATCAGAGCAGTACATTTTTCAGATTTTATGACCTTGTGTCAAGGCTGAGCCTTGAGAGTTCAGATTTGATGACTGATGTGACCACTTATCCCATTACAGTTTCAGTTCAGTGCCTAGAGATATATTGCAGCAGTGTTTCAGATGATGCATGATGATGATTATTATGATGATGTTGTATGATCTATGGATATGTTCTCACTGACTGTGGATTATTATCTTGTTGACTTAGTCATGATCATGGCATGTGCTTGGTATATTATTCCTGATGTGGCAAACTATTTAAAATGAACTGTAAATCATAAAATGGGCAATTGCTTGCACTTTTAGGTCATTTAACAAAACTTACTGGTATTTCACCTTACATAGACATGGTCTTTCCCCGACACCAGTTGTCTGCTAGTGTAGGCTCCATATTCACTTGTCTCCATCCATACATGACCTTCCTGTTTGACTTTAAACCCTGACTTGTCTCATTTGACTTTCTGATACTGAGGACTTCCCCATTTTTCTACCTCTGTGTTTGGACCGCATCCCTGTTATTCAGTGTCTCGGCTCTGAGTTGGTGACAGAACTTGCCTTTGGTGAGTTGGATTGTAGGCCTAAATCATTCTGGTCGGTTGTCCCGATGTTTGGCATTGGCTCGAACTCCCCCTAGTCACTTGAGATGTTGTTGGCTAAAACTGAAAGCTCATGTTCTACCCATGGAAACTAAAAAATTCGCCCATGGAAACAAAAAAAAAAGGGCAAGAGCAATGAAAAGCTAAAAATACTCCTCGAAGAGTATAAGAAAGGTCCAAAAAGCAATGGTTCTTAAAAGTTATATCTAAACAATTGCTGACCTTATAAATATGTGAAAAACATGCCCTGGATGCAAGCTGCAACTAGTTGTGCTTCTCAGCACATCGGAAATCCGAAGGGTTATGTAGGCCAAAAAGGCCATGGAAATGAAATTGAATGATCCTAATGAACCTGGATCAACTTGACGTAGACATGATGCCTAAGTTGAATAAGCACTCTCTAAACAACTTATCCATTTGTGAGGCACAGCCATCCCCCGTGTTCTTTTGTCCAGCACAGAGTTTGTAGCTTCCCCCTTCTCCCAGTCCAAAGTATTTTTTGAGTTAAGTTAGACAAGTCAAACCCTTGGCCCAACCTTGCTCCTAGCCTTCATCCTTCACTAGCAGTTTGACCATGTCCAATGGGTGAGTTTGTCATTTGAACTATTGTGCAAGTAATTCTATATAATCACGGAATATGTTAACTTGATTAATGCCACTGAATGGAATTTATACTTTGAGCTTAGCTGTGGGAATGATTAGAGAGACATTGTCTTAGTCTACTGATGTGATTTATCCTTGATTATATATTCTTGGGATCCGTGATGATGTGGGCCATACATGGATGATTATTGATGATGATTTATGGTCCCACATGTTTGATGATGATATCATATGATGGACATATGATGCAGATGATGTTTGATCCAGTTCAGCAGGTTTATTATTATTTCAGATCAGCATATTATACATTGTCCATATATGGTGGACCCTACAGCTGGCCCATTAGGGCAACCCATGATGTATGAGTACTCATTCCTAGTGGATTTGGGTCTTCTGGATCCATTGAGACACTTATCTTTCAGTTCCGGGCACTTCTGACAGTGATTGATGCAGTTTTACACTTGTTGACCAGATTTGGGGCTGATTTCCCAGCCTGAGCAGCAGGGGCCCCGAGAGGCCAGTTCACCTAGGGCGCTGATGATGGAGGGGGTGGTCCAGCCACTTGTTATTACCATTTATCCCCCCTTCCGGAGAGCCTGGTGGGCTCAGATTGACAGCGCTAGCACCCTAGGAGGCAGTTTTGGCACTTTCACAGTTCCCGAGGCAGTTAAAAAATGGGAAAAGGTGGTCACTGAGGAAATCGATTTGGGCAATTAAGGCAAGGTTTTGGCATTTGGTTTTCACAGAGGTCTTCCAGGGCGGCATCACTACCTTCCAGTCAGTTTTCACCATGTGGGTATGCCCAGATTGATCACAGGAGGACATTTACTGCTTGACTGTCATGGATTCTGAGGACAGTTTTGGTCATTTTTATTATATTGGACATATTTTATTATTTTTATTGTGCCTTGGGGATGAGCTAGTAAGGATTAAAACCTCCTAGCCCCACCATGAGCTTATATTGTTATGTCCTAGTCACCATGAGGTGGATTTTGATGCTTATAGTTTATCTTGTGGATGACGTCACCCCTCATTGTACCTTTTTGGTGAGGGCGCTATCATTATGTGGGTGATCCATGTGATATATGGTTATGATTTATTATTAGCCATTGATTATGTTGTGAGATTTTTTAATCTCAACCACTCATTTCAAAAAGTGGTTTTGAGATCTAGGGTTTTGGTCTTTATTATCCTATATAAGGAGGAGACCCCCTCATTGTAAAATTCATCTAGAGATTTTTGGTTCTTGGCTCTTGGAATAAAATTTCTATCTTTTGGAGTACATGCTTGGATTGGAGTGGATGTTGGTTGTTTCGATTGTAAATGCTATTGTCCATTGAACTGGAGGATCTATTGTAGCTATCTTGCATATTTGCCATACTTTATTTGTAGGTTGAGAGGGCGACTTTGACAAGTGCGAATTGGTGGGGAGGCTTGCCCTTCAAGCTTGGAAGAAGTCGTTTTGGGTTTGACAGGGAGTGGTTTTGCCTTTGTGTCAACTATTCTATGTTTTTCTCTCTCTTGCTTGCATCTACCTTCAATTTGTTAAACTAATTGATGCTTTGCTCCTTGGTTTGACAGGTTAGAAGGAATCTCATGTGGCTTGGAAAAATCGATTTGGCAAGAGGGCTTCAACAATTCTCCATTTGATCTTTGGCAAAGTAATCCTCGTCTCAATTAGCATTCATCTCTTCATCCAGGTATGTCCCAAGAGGTATGATCTTCTCTTCCTTGAATCTTCCATAATTTCTAGATCACAAAAACCCTAATCAAATTAAAACCCTTGTTTTTGGTATTTCTTAGATCTACTTAGATCTAGCCCTCCTTTTGAAAAGATATTGAAAACCCACCTCTATAGCATCCACCCCTAGTTGGATCTATAGTTTGGTGGTGATTGGCTAAAATTTGACACACTTTTCAATGCAAAAAGCCTTCTTGAACCTAAATCGATTTTCCTAAGAGAAGCTTGTTGGGCATGATCTAGCACATGGGTATATGAGATCCCACTTGATTTGACATCTAGACATTTGATAACATATACCCATATCCTTACTTTGGTGAAAACTACCTTGTGGACATCTTTCCATGTTTTAAGGGGTTGAAACCCCCTTTTGATCTTATTGGTACCTTAAAACTTAGATCTACTAAGATCTAGCCATTGGATTTACTTGAAACTTTGAAGGAACATAGATCGGGGTACTAATATCCCTGATCTACATTTTGGTAGCCATTGGACTTGGTTTGGTCCACCAAAACCCAATTTTGACCCTCCTTGAGCAAGTCGCACCCCCTTGATTTTTTTTGAGTTGGTCCACTTCTAGGAAGTGGGTGTTGGAGATTTTTGTGGATTTGGAATGCCCATGCCTTGAAACCTAGGTCTATACTGTCCTTTTGTCAAGATCCGCCTTGGGGATTGCATTCCTTGTTTTAAGGGATTGTGGTCCACTTTTGGTTATCACTTAAAAAACCTAGATCTAGCAAGATCCAACCATTGGATCTCACCCAATCCACTTGACTTGGCTTCTAGGTGTCCCGATCTACACTTTGACATCTTTCTTGACTCCATTAGCCCATCCAATAAGGCACTAGTCCTTCTCCAAGCAAAGCGCACTCCTTGGGATTAGTGTCAAAACCTAGATCTAATACATGGGTAATCCTAGAACCAACTCCAACTTATAGATCTAGCCTAGATCTAACCTGTAGTACCATTCTTATATCTAACTTCACCTTGTGGGTCCATCTAGAACCATTTCACACTTCTCAAGAAACTAGACCCACTTGTGCAAACATAGGGTACTATACCTAGTAGTCATACCCCATCATGTGGCCTAAACCATACATAGGTTGAAACACTAACTAGCCATTACACCACCTTCAACCATTCCTTAACCATTAGGTCCATTTAGCCTTGCATTGGTTTCCGTAACTCATCATTTACTTACCCTTAGAAACCTTTGTTTGGGTCCAATCAACTGTGATTGGGCTATAGGGTCTCCCCCTTGGTCTAGTTGTACCTTGACCTAAAGTGAAGAGTGCCTCGGTTGACGTGACTCCCACATTACATTGGGAACCGTGGCATCTCTTGGGTCACCTCTTTAGTTGCCTGTCTCCTCTACCGTCCCGGATGGGATACCTCTAGGGGCAACTACAGGTTGTGTGATAACAGGCCCCATTCCTCATTTTGAGGGTTGTGCCCCACTTGGGTCACTTGGTGATGCATTTTGAATCTCAGATCTACTGAGATCTAGCCATTGGATGCTCCTAATCTTCAAAACCCACCTTGCTTTGCACCTTGACTACCTCAATCTACATTTTGGTGGACATCTGACTCCATTTGGCCCTTGATCTAAGGCACTAGTCTTCCTTGGGGTAATTCTCACTTCTTGGGGTTAGTGGCTTTTCCTAGATCCTGCACTCGGGTGCTCTCAATTCTTGGTCAATCCATAGATCCATGTCATAGAGCCCCTATAGTACCATCTCCCATTATTTTTGACCAAGTGGACCCATCTTGGATCATTTTCCCAATTTTAAGGAAGTGGGTCCCACTTGTGTATTTCATGGTACTAGATCTACCTTTTGATTCCCCTAGGTGGCCCAACTCATCCACTTGTGTATTTCATGGTACTAGATCTACCTTTTGATTCCCCTAGGTGTCCCAACTCATACATTGGTTGAAATAGTTGTCGCTTCTTAAGCCTCTTCAACCACATACTTAAATCCTTGGGTCCACCTAAGCTTGCATTGGTTTTCGTAACTCAACTTTCACATTTCCCTAGGAACCTTTGCTTTGGCTAATCTTCTGTTGATTGGCTATAGGGTCTCCCCCTTGATCTTATCCTATCTGGATCTAAAGTGAAGAGTGCCTCTGTTGTCGTGACTCCCAGCTTGCACTGGGAACCGTGGCATCTCTTAGGTCACCTCTTTAGTTGTCTGTCTCCTCTGCCATCCCGGATGGGATACAATTAGGGACAACTACAAGTTGTGTGGTAACATCTCCTTCTGCAATAAACTGCATGTCTTGAAGGGACATACTAGCTTTTCATACATATTATAGTAGGTTAACAATTTTAATGAAGTAACAACCATATAAAACACTAAGTTCAAGGGTATCTCTTTGGCTTCTAAAGAAGCTTCCAAATTCTCTTATTAGTGTTGATTTTTATGAGCAGCATCGAGTGCCATTCTCTGGGAGAATGGAGGCACCTGGTCAGTTACCAGGATATTGATCTAGTCTGGGACTGGAAACTCAGCCTGGGGCTGAGAGCCATTATTTGGGAGAATGGAGGCACCTGGTCTATTACCAGGATATTGACCCAGTCTGGGATTGGAAGCTCAGCCTGGGGCTGAGAGCCATTCTCTGGGAGAATGGAGGCACCTGGTCAGTTACCAGGATCTCACTATAAGCCCTAGACCGGGTCTAGCCAAGTGGTGTACTCCTGTTATCACCTATTTTGTACAAATAGCTGAATTTCTCGTGAGCCGCCAATTTCATGAACATGATTCATGTTCATCATCAGCATTCAGAAGTTCAGAGGTCAATTTCAGGGCAATTTTGCCCCATTTGTAATAATTGCATGTTCATACCCCCATGGGGAAAATGTAAAAAGTTGGTCTAAACGGGGTCCTTTTATAAGACTCGGCTATCCGTAGGTTTAGCCATTTGGGGGATACTTTAGAGTGTTTTTTCCTTGGGAATTATGCGCTACTCATCAGTGGCGTATAATCCCTGAGTTTTTCACTCAACTCTCCAAAGCTGGAGTATTTCCCATGGTGGTCAAAACCTAAGGTGGTTATTAGAGTCTTGTGTCTAGGATTTTTTACGTGTTAGCCATCTCGATTGAGTCGTATGAACATGCACTAGGTCCCCTAGGAGTTTCGTTCCATTCCGACAAAAATAATTTTTCCATAAAATTAGACCATTTTTTAATGGTTTAATTAAAAAATTTCAAAAAGTGATAAAATCCTCATCCGAAGGCAGAATTGGGCGTGGGGAGGCTCGTTTTGACGCTCAGAGCGTCCTCTTTATCCTAGTGCCCTCATTCTTCAGATTTCGGGCAATCACGTCACCTCTGGAGGAGTTTTGGCTAAAAATGCATCATTTTGGCATTTAATTGCCAGAAAATGACAAAATGCACTATAATCCAAAAAATCAAATAAGTCAAAAATAATCTTTTTAAAGTTTGGAAAAGGTTGAATTGATTCTTATGATGGTGTACGACACATTTTAAGAACAAAGCATTTGTTAGAAAAGTCAAATGATTGATTTTTTGGATTAAATTAATGTGCACGGATGCCTTCACATGGGCATAAATTCGCATGGGTATGGGTGAAGGTTCAAATCCAGGTGTGGTGGGCTACCATTTAAATGTAAAGCATATGCTAATCTATAGTTTGGAATTACGAATGAGGCAAAGGAGATGACGTGAGCATTTTGTTGAGCGTGAGTCTCTTCCCGCGTGGGCTCCTCCATGCATGTTGGTCATCCTTTGAATGGGCGTTTAAACCAATGTGATGGGCGTTGGATACTATGGAGTGAGGCTCCACCTCGCCTCCCACCAACCCCAATCACGGTAGCCTTCAAGCTCCGAGCTAACCAATCACGCTGGTCACTCCATTGAATCACTCCAAGCTCAGCTATGATTGGAGTTCGCCCTCCTTTGGCTCCTCATGCATGCCAAGTTCGATTGAGGTTTTAGGTAGTCATTTTTTGTATAAATAAGAGGCCTCTTGGCTCTCTTATGATGGAGATTTTGAGCATGAACACTCTGCCAAAATATTGTTGTAATATCTGTTTAACATTGAATAAAGTTTAGACTTTGGAGGTCCATGCTGGAGCAATTGGGATGTACTTCACACTATTGGTGATACCTCTTTCATTTTGTCTATTGATCATGCAATTTCAATATTAGATGTATGTGTTAGCTTTGATTAAAAATATATCTTTCGGTTCTTGCATGTTTCATTAACAAGGTTTTTGTAGGGGTTTCCCAAGGTGGAGAAAGGCTTATTAAAGACTAAGTCACTTTTCATTCAACAGTGGTTATTGGCATCTAATCAATTTGTCTTGCAGGTCTTCATGGTCTTTTCTTCACTTCAAGAAAAGAAACGCTTAACTAAGAGGGTTTGGTCTCTTCCTCCATCAAAAAGTTTTCAAAACTATCTTGGTTACCTTACCTAAGCTTACTTCTTCAAGCTTCCACCTTTGCTCCTTGAGTTCTCCTTGCTTTGACCTTTAGATCTTTCCCTCTAGCTCTCATCCCATCTTCATCTCTCCATCTGCTGCTCTTTCCTTACTGTCTGCACTTTCTTCCACTCGCTTCCCTAAAAAATCAGTCATCTCAGTCCTCTTTTGCAGCTAGCTTTTGCTCACTGTCCACTGCCCCAATTCATCCTTGCTGGTTGCCTTCTCCATCCCTCATCTCCTCCTCTTGTCCACCTTCAAAGCAGCCCTAAAACACAAAAAGAAAACAAACTTTATTTCTGTTAGTAGTTAGTTTGTTTCTCTCTAAAAATTAAGTAGTTAGGCATTGTTAGATCTAATATTTCCACTTTTAATTAGTTATGCATCTCATATTTAGATCTTGCCTCTAACCTTTTTATCACTCTAGATCTCATATCTTGCTTTGGAACAATAGCACTTAGGCATTTCATTTTATGCTTTACAAAATTTAGTGGTTAAATCTCATATTCTTTCATTTTACATTTAGATCTTGCATTTCACTTGTTTCCATTTAGTAATCTCATTCAAAAAGTAAATTTTTGCATACAAAAAATTCATGCCTTAGATCTCTTTCCCATTACCTTTTAGGCATTTGTTGTTCGCTGGTCTGTTTTACACTTCTCATAGTTTAAATTTGAATCTCATGCTTTTTCATAGTTTAAACCTCATTTTGCAAACCTAGACTTAGCTAGTTTCGAACTTTATTTTATTTTTTCTGACGCTAAAGGGTGCCTTGAGATTGAGCTTTTCTTGTAGGTACTTTGGAAGTATAAGGAGTTTGAAAAAGTTGAAGAGAAGAGATCCAAGCCAAAAGTAACAAGAGCTTCAATTAAAATACAAGGAGGAAACAATACACAAACAAACCATCAATATCCTTTTGTACAAGCTATTGATAAAGCTTCTTTTCATCTTTGTTCCAAGTTCATTTCTTTTCCAAAAGTCCTTCAAGGTTTTAAAACCCAAGGCAATTGTACACGATTAATAAAAAGTTCAAGTGGAGGGGCTTGCACTTTTTGGTTTCCTTCCCCATTTGGGGAAGAGTGTTGTGATTGGGTTAGATCTTTCAATTTCTGCTTTAGAGTAGTCTTTTATTTCATCTTGTAATTCTCTTCCAAGCTTTTGACTGGAAGTAGTATCCTTGGGATCCCATCCCAGGGGCAGGACCACATAATTTGTGGTTACTCTTCCTTCCCCGTCAGTTTCCTTGGTAGAGCTTTCAGCTAGCTGGAAGTTCTCAAGTGCGGGCTGTTCTTAGAGGTTGACCTTGTTCGGAGGTTGATCCCACCTTAGATTAGATTTATTGGTAGAACACTAAATCTTTTATTTTATTTTGCAAGTAGTATGCTAGTTGTGTTTTGCATCATTTGAGCTATCACATGTTTTATTTCCACAAGGTTTCATTTTTCACAACTGCTTTACTTTTTCTTAAAATAAACAAAGCCTCTTGAACTTGGTCAAATCCAAGTCAAGAGAACTCTCTGTTGGAAAGCATTGTTAGATTTGCACTTTCCCCTTGCATTAGGCATTTTAAAGTAGGAAGTCTCTTGAACTGTAGTCTTAAGACTAAGTTCAAGAGCGCCCTCTGTCGGAGGGTTGAACAAGTGCTCTTAATAACTAAATTTTTTTCAATCCACATTCCCCCTTAATTAATTTACTTTGGTTGTGTATCCAACACCCGTATGCTCTGCCAACCGGAAACGGTTGGAATAGTACTTGTTATCACACAACTTGTAGATGCCCCTAGTGGTATCCCATCCGGGACGGTAGAGGAGATGGGCAACTAAAGAGGTGACCTAAGAGATGCCATGGTTCCCAATGCAAGGTGGGAGTCACGTCAACCGAGGCACTCTTCGCTTTAGGTCAAGGTGAATCAAGACCAAGGGGGAGACCCTATAACCAATCAAAGATGATTGGACCCAAACAAAGGTTCCTAGGGATGAGTAAATGGTAAGTTACGGAAACCAATGCAAGGTAAAGTGGACCTAGAATTTAAAGTATGGTTGAAGGTGGTTTGAGGAATGATTAGTGTTTCAACCAATGTATGATTTAGGCCACATGATTAGTTATAATGATAAGATGTAATACCATATGTTGCACAAGTGGGTCCCACTTTCTTGGGATATGTGAAATGGCTTGATATGGACCCACAAGGTGAAGTTAAGGGATGCAATTGGCACTAGAGGATATACAATGAGTAGATCTATGGATCTAAGTTGAAAATAGGAGTACCCATGTACCGGATCTAAGGTTTAACACAATCCCCAAGGAGTGCGACTTGCTTTGAGGAGGACTAGTGCCTTGTTGGATGGGCTAATGGAGTCAAAAGATATGTCAAAGTGTAGATCGGGACACTTAGAGGTCAAGACAAGTGGGCTAATTGAGATAGTGTGGTTGGATCTTGCTAGATCTAGGTTTTCATGAAATGACCCAAGTGGACAACAATCCCTTAAAACAAGGAATGCTATTTCCAAGGCAGTTCGTCACAAAATGATACTCTAGACCTAGGTTTCGAGGTATGCCCGTTCCCAATTCACAAAAATCTCAATCACCCACGTTCTCAAAGTGGGAAAACTCACTCACCCAAGGAAGTGTGACCTTGCTTAAGGAGGGCTAAAAGGTGGATAAGGTGTGTTAAATCAAGTCCAATGGCCACCAAATCAAAGATCCAAGTAGCTTAGGAACCGATCTATGTGGATCTAGAAAACCAAGTCAATCCAAGGGTTAGATCTTACTAGATCTGAGTTTTAAGGTGTGCCAAGTAATTTAAAAGGGGGTTTTAATCCCTTAAAATGTGGAATGATGCCCACAAGGTAGAAATCACCCAAGTAAAAGTCTGGGGGTAGGTTATCAAGTGTGTAGATTGCAAATCAAGTGGGATCTCGCTTACCCATGTGCTAGATCTAACCGAACAAGCCTCTCCAAGGAAGTGCGATTTGGTTCAAGAGGGCTTTATTGCTTTGAAAAGTGTGTCAAATTTAACCCAATCACCACCAAACTAAAGATCCAACTAGGGGTGGATGTTATAGAGGTGGGTTTTTAATATCTCTTCAAAAGCAAGGCTAGATCTAAGTAGATCTAAGAAAAACCAAAATGAGGGTTTTGATTAATTAGGGTTTTTATGATCTAGAAATTATGGATGATTCAAAGAAGAAGAAGATCATACCTTTGGAGCATACCTGGATGAAGAGATGGATGCTAGTTGAGATGAGGAATACTTTTGCCAGAGATCAAATGGAGAATTTTTGAAGCCCTCTTGCCAAATCGATTCTTCCAAGCCACATATGTGTCCCTCTAACCTGTCAAAACCAAGGAGCAAAGCATCAATCAGTTTAACATGTTGAAGGTAGATACAAGCAAGAAAGAGATAAGCAAAGAATAGTTGGTGCAAAGACAAAACCACTCCCTGTTTAACCCAAAACGTTCTCCTCCAAGCTTGAAGGGCAAGCCTCCCCACCAATTCACACTTGTTGAAGAAGTCTTCTCCACCTATAAAAAGATATGACAAATATGCAAGATAGCTACAATAGATCCTCCAGTGCAATGGACAAAAGCATTTACAATCAAAACAACCAACATCCACTCCAACCCAAGCATGTACTACAAAAGATAGAAATTTTATTCCAAGAGCCAAGAGCCAAAAATCTCTAGATGATTTTACAATGAGAGGCTCCCTCCTTAAATAGGATGGGGAGAGAGCATAATCCTAACCACTTTTTACATGAGTGGCTAAGATTAAAAGATCAAAAGATCTAATCAATGGTTGAGATGAGCTCAACAATAAAATACATGGATCAACCATAAAATATAACAATAAGTGGACAAAATTGCCCTAGGAGAGGGGATCCCACCAAAACATGATGACAAAATATAATAATAAGCTTATGGTGGGTCCAAGGGGTAATTTTAGCCACCCTTGGTCAATCCCCATAGCACAATAATAATAAAATAGTCATCAATATACCAAATCATGCCTCTATGGACAAATCGTAGGCCTCAAAAGACCTCAGAAATCACCAGAAAGTGCCATAAGTGATGGATGTGGGCCCCGATGAAGCTGAAACTGTTGGAGAAGGTGCGGAAGACATCCCACTCATCATCACTGGTCATCCCATGCCAAAAATTTGCCTTAGTAGCCCAAATCGAATTCCTTTGTAGCCAATTCTACCAATCCAAAACTGCCTCGGGAAGTGTGTACCTATCCCAAACTGTCTCCTGGAGTGCCTGCGCTGTCAAGGTGAGGGCACCAGTGTGTCCGGAAGGGGGGGTAATATGGTAAAAACAAGTGGCTGGACGACCCCCTCCATCATCAGCGCCCTAGGTGAACCAAATAAAAATCATCTCTGCTCCGACAGACCAAAACTGCACTAGGACAGCCTACTAAGGCTAAATCATCACTGTAACTGCCCGGAACTGAAAATAGATTGTCTCATTGGACTTAGAAGGTCCAAAACTATCCAAGATGTGTACTCATACACCATATAGCTCTCTGCATGATCATATAATATACCGAATATACCGGAACAGGTGAAATAATAATAATCTGTAAATGATCAAATAATGCTGAAAACCATAGATCATCATCATAAACCTGTATCTGATGCATAGAACCATCATGTACATGTACATAGACCATATATCATCTACCTGTGTCATCATAAGGTCCAATAATCTCATGTCCTGTGATTGACCTTGGTCAAACTAGGTTTGACCAGGTCAATATTGACCCAATATAACTCAGACTACCATCTGAAGCTGCTGCAAAATGTCAAAGGTTAATGCATGCTCTACAACTCATTCAAATAGCAATTATAACACAAAGTAATCATTACTGGCGATTTAAATCCATATGTATATTGTCATTAATTATTTATATGACTCAGACTAGACTTTCAAGACCATACTCACTTCATAGTTGTGATCAATTTGCTAGTGAAGGATGAAGGCTTAGAATAAAATGGCTAGGCTAAAGGGTGTTTGACTGACTTAACATTGTGACACTTTGGATATGGGAAAGGGAATACACACCATAGTATATACTGAATGAGCAACAACACAGGGAATGGCGGTGTCTCACAAATGGATAAGTTGTTTAGAGAGTGCTTATTCAACTTAGGCTTCATGTTTACATCAAGTTGATCCAGGTTCATTAGGATCATTCAATTTCATTTCATGGCCTTTTGGCCTACATAACCCTTCGGATCTCAGGTGTGCTGATAAGCACAATTAGTTGCAGCTTGCATCCAGGGCATGTTTTTTTTATACATACATAAGGTCAGCAATTGTTTAGATATAGCTTTTAAGAATCATTGCTTTTTGGACCTTTCTTTTATACTCTTCAAGAGTATTTTTAGCAGTTCATCGCTCTTGCCCTTTTTAGTTTCCATGGGCGAATTTAGAAGTTTCCATAAGTAGTACATCAGCTTTCAGTTTTAGCCAACAACATCTCAAGTGACTAGGGGGAGTTCAAGCCAATGCCAAACATCGGGACAACCGACCAGAATGATTTAGGCCTACAATCCAACTCACCAAAGGTAAGTTTTGTCACCAACTCAGAGCCGAGACACAATAAATAGGGAAGCTTATCAATACAGAGGCTACAGTGGGGAAAAGATCCTCCATGCCACTAGTCAAGTAGTAAGTCAGGATGATAAACTAAAAGGTAGGTAATGGATGGATGAAGACAATGAATAATGGAGCCAACACTAGCAAGCCAAGGTATGGTGGAATGATCACCTCTATTCCCCCTAGGGAGGGTAAAACCAATGAGTATGAGTAATGAACTTCTAAGTCTGAGTAAGGACAGTAGAATATATATATAATAAGATCAACCAGGTTCACATATCTATATGATCGCCAGATCATGACACTAAATGCTAAGACATGCCATAAGAATGAATATAAAAGCAATATAACCATAACATCATGATATACCTGCTGAGTCATATACCTGAATGCTCATCCTCTGAACCATCATCTGTCCTCTGAAACTGCTACTGTAACTTTGGGCGCTACTGGCTGCTCTGCATAAATGGTATAATGGCTACATCGGTCATCTCTCTGAGTGTCCCGAGACTCAGTCATGGCATGGGGAATACATATGCTGTCCAAAATCTGATAGTGATCCATAGATAGATGCTCATCTCATCATCTCAATGTAAAGGAACTGGCTGAAGAGTGCTCTGGAATCTGAAAAATAATGTGTGGTAGCCCGGTTACTATATATGTGATAACAGTACTTAGAAAGGTGAAGGACTTGATAAGCTCATAAGTGATAATTGATTAGAACTTTCACCCCCATAACCAACGAACCGACGTTGTTCAAAAAGTATTCGAAGTAGTTCTCATGGGAGGCGTCGGAGTGCCCATTCTGTGACACAGTGGCTGGTTAGCATTGCGCGCCTCGCTGTGATCCAGACAGGTTCGACATGTCTCTTAAAGGAACTGCTTAGAATGTCTTTCCGGACACTCTTTTGATATCCTTGGTTTTATCCTAATAATCAAGACCACTAAAATCTTTAATTTACCAAGATAAGCTACAAAACGATCTCACGAACATTTTTTTCAAACACTTGTATTAAGCAACTCAATCACTCAGACATTTTTGACTCCATAAGGCACTGGTCCTGTTATCACCTAAGTTGTAGTTACCCCTATGGATGTATCCAGTCATGGATGGCAATAGGGAAGGGCAACTCAAAAGGTGCAACCACGATCACCTCGACCTCCAGTATATGGTTGTCACGCCAGTCGAGGCAGCCTTCGCTTTATGTTATCTAGCCCAGACAACAAAGGGGGAGACCCGATCTACTCCCGACAGGAGAGATCAAAACCAAGACACCAAATCAGGGTATTTCTAAGTGAAGTTAGGTGTATGGTTTATCCTAGACCTTATAGGTTGAAGTCACAAGCCAAGTGAGGGGTTCAATAGGTATAGCTTTGGTTCATAGTTGATGTAAGAGTGACTTATAATGTTTGTAGTGAGATCTAGGGCTAGTGTACTAGTTCAATGTTGGAAAGTCCACTGCCTTGGGAACTGTGTCCAATGCAGGGTAGTTAAGGATTGTATTGGGGCTAACTAGTACAGACGACAAGCTTGACCATGATACATGACAGCTTCAAGGGTTTAGTTCACCATGCATAGGTCAATCCACAAGTCAATCCAACAATCTAGGAAAGTTGAATTAACTTGGAGAGAAACCAGTGCCTTGGGAATTGGGAAGTGGAGTCAAAGTAGGTTTGACTTGTGGTTTAGGACTCCTAGTACTTGGGACAAGTGGGCAATGGAGGTCTTGATGGATGAATGTGTCTAGATCTAGGTTTAACCCAAGTGGACCACAATCCCTTAAAACAAGGAATGCAATCCCCAAGGCAAGATTTGACAGAGTAACAGTCTAGACCTAGGTTTTGAATTATTCCGGTTCTAAATCTCCAAAAATCTCAAGTACCCAGTTCCTAGAAGTGAGTGAACTCACTTCTCCAAGGTGGTGCGACTTTGCCCAAGGAGGCTTAAGAGTGGGGTTAGGTGGGTCAAAACAAGTAGGATGGCATCCAAACTTTAGATCCGGGTAGATCGGTCAGGTAGGAGTATGGATCTGAAATTTCGTGGTAATCCAACGGTTAGATCTTAGTAGATCTGAGTTTAAGTGTTCCAAGTGGTCCAAAATGGGGATTAAATCCCTTAAAATGTGGAATGGGGGCCACAAGGTGAATTTCAGGAAAGTGACAACCTGGGTGTATGTTATTGGATATGTAGATGTCAAATCAAGTGGAATCTCAAACACCCACCACTTAGATCTAGGTCAACTCGCTCAATCAGTGAAGTGCGCCTTGCTTGGGAGAAGCCAAGTTGGTATGAGAGAGGGGTCAAACGGAAGCCAATCCTCACCAAACTATAGATCCGGGATGCCGTGGATGCTATAGAGGTGGGTTTTCAATATTATGCCCAACAACCCACTAGATCTAAGTAGATCTGAAAAAATGTAAAATGGGGTTTTGAAGTATTTAGGGTTTTTAAATATTTTAGACAATTGGATAGATCATGGAGATAGAACTTACCTTGAGATCATACCTGAGTGATGTGGATGAGATGCCTTGATGTTGAGGAAGATTCCCGCAGAGATCAAATGAGAGATTGTTGATTTTGCTTGCCGAAATGATGCCCTAGCCCACAAGTGCGCCTTCCTCTACCTGTCAAACCAAGGAATGAAGATTCAATCAGTAAGATCAAGTATGGAAGAAATACAAGAGAAATGCAAATAGTAACATGAAATAGAAGGTCCTGGGACAGTAATACTCCCTGTTACCAATGAAGAGCTCCAAAGAAGAAGTAGGGAGAGTCTTCCCCTACCAATACCTCCTCCTCCAAGCAAATCGGCCTCCACCTGTAGATGCAAAATCGTGGTACAAATATATGGCAAACAATATCTTCAATAACTCAGTGCAAAGGAAGAACCAACGAACGAACACCAAAAGCATTCACCACAACACTGGAGATAGATGCAATAATAATTTTCTATTCCAATAATCCAGAGCCAAAAGTCCCCTTTACAATGAGAGGCTCTCTCCTTTAAATAGGAAGGAGAGGCACCAAAACCCTAACCACTTTTTGAATGAGTGGCTAAGATTAAAAGATACAAATGTCTAATCAATGGTTGAGATGAGCTCAACAATAAAATACATGGATCACTAATAAAATATAATGTAAGTGGACAAAATCGCCCTATAAGAGGGGGATCCCACCAAATCATGATGATAAAATATCATAAGAGGCTTATGGTGGGTCCAAGGGGTAATTTTATCCCTCCTTGGTCAATCCCCATAGCACAATAACCAAAAAAATAATCATGAATGTACCAAATCGTGCCTCCATAGTGAAGTCGTGGTCCTCAAAAGACCTCAAAAAATCCACAGAAAGTGCCATAAGTGATGGATGCGGGCCCCGATGAAGCTGAAACTGCTGGAGAAGGTGTGGAAGGTCCCGATCTATCATCACTGATTATCCCATGCCATAACTTTCCCTCAGTAGCCCAAATCGATTTCCTCAATAGCCATTTCTACCAATCCTGAAATGCCTCGGGAAGCGTGAAACTGCCCCAAACAGCCTCCTGGAGTGCTGGCGCTGTCAAGGTGAGGGCACCAATGTGTCCGGAAGGGGGGTAATATGGTAAAAACAAGTGGTTGGACCACCCCCTCCATCATCAGCGCCCTAGGTCAACCGGATAAAAGTCATCTCTGCTCCGACAGGGCCTCCAACAGACCAAAACTGCACTGGGACAGCCTACTGAGGCTCAATCATCACTGTAAGTGCCCGGAACTGAAAACAAACTGTCCCATTGGACTCAGAAGGTCCAAATCTATCCAAGATGTGTACTCATACACCATATGAGTCTGTGCATGATGGACTGAGTTATATTTGGTCTTGGTTGGATACTTCTGACAGTGATTGATGCAGTTTTACACTTGTTGACCAGATTTGGGGCTGATTTCCCATCCTGAGCAGCAGGGGCCATGAGAGGCTAGTTCACCTAGGGCGCTATATGAGGAGGGGGTGGTCCAGCCACTTGTTTTTACCATTTACCCCCCCTTCTGGAGAGTCTGGTGGGCTCAGTTGGATAGCGCAGATGCCCTGGGAGGCAGTTTTGGCACTTTCACAGTTACCGAGGCAGTTAAAAAATGGGATAAAGTGGTCACTGAGGAATTCGATTTGGGCAATTGAGGCAAGGTTTTGGCACTTGGTTTTCACAGAGGTCTTCCAGGGTGATCCCTCTATCTTCCAGTCAGTTTTCACCATGTGGGTAGGCCCACAGCGATCACAGGAGGTCTTTTACTGCTTGTCTGTCATAGATTTTGAGGACAGATTTGATCATTTATATTATATTGGACATATTTTATTATTTTATTGTGCCTTGGGGATGAGCTAGTAAGGATTAATGCCTCCTAGCCCCACCATGTGCTTCTTATGTCATGTCCTAGTCATTATGAGGTGGGCTTTGGTACCTTTACCCCCTCTAGTGGATGACGTCACCCTCCATGATTATTTTAGACTATGACGTCATCACTTTATGAGTGATCCATGTGTTATGTTATTATGGCTCATTTTAGCGATTGATTGTATATTGAGATCTTTTAATCTCAACCACGCATTTGATGTAGTATTGTAGAGTGGTATAGGGTTTTGGTCTTTATTATCCTATATAAGGAGGAGACCCCCTATTGTATAGCTCACCTTTGGAGCTCTGGAATATTGGAATAGAACACTTTTTTGTGGAGCATATCTCTCTTGTCATGTGGATTCTCTTGCATCTTGAGTATACAGTATCTCTTCTATGTATCATTGTGGATTTTGGTGCTTCTACTAATTTTCTTGCAGGAAAGTCGAATTGGTGGAGAGGAGGGCGATTTCTTGAGGGTTATTGTTGGAGGGATCCACATATTCTCTCTTGGGTTGATCTTGTGACAGGGAGTATCATTATTGTATCTTCGTGACATAGTTGATGCTTTCTATTACATCTTTCTATCATTTTCATAATCATCTTACTTGACTTGTTTCTTTGATCTTGTCTTGTAGGAGGAGGACGATTTGGCTATCTTGGAGGAGGACGTTTTGGTTGGAGCTCTTGGATCTCACTCTTGAATATACACATAGGAGAATGCTATCAATTTGCAAGGTGGCCACAAGCAATTGAGGTAAGTTCTACAAGGTATGTGCCTCTTTCCATCCATTTTCTCTTCATTGGTCACAAACCCTTATTAATTAAAACCCTCATTTTGGTTTTTCTTAGATCTACTTAGATCTAGGCTTGCTTTTGAAAAGATCTTAAGAACCCACCTCTATAGCATCCACCCCTAGTTGGATCTATAGTTTGGTGGTGATTAGATTAAAATTGACACACTTTTCAAGGCAATATAGCCCTCTTGAACCAAATCGCACTTCCTTGGAGAGGCTTGTTGGGTTAGATCTAGCATGTGGGTAGGTGAGATCCCACTTGATTTGCAATCTACACACTTGATAACCTATCCCTAGACTTTTACTTGGGTGATTTCTACCTTGTGGGCATCATTCCACATTTTAAGGGATTAAAACTCCCTTTTGAACTACCTGGCACCTCAAAACTCAGATCTAGTAAGATCTAACCCTTGGATTGACTTGATTTTCTAGATCCACATAGATCATTGCCTAAGATACTTGGATCTACAATTTGGTGGCCATTGGACTTGATTTGACACACCTTATTCACCTTTTAGCCCTCCTTGAGCAAGGTCGCACTTCCTTGGGTGACTGAGTTTGCCCACTTTGAGGACGTGGGTAGTGGAGATTTTTGTGGATTTGGAACGGGCATACCTTGAAACCTAGGACTAGAATATCATTTTGTGACAATCTGCCTTGGGGGTAGCATTCCTTGTTTCAAGGGATTGTGGTCCAGTTGGGTCATTTCATGAAATCCTAGATCTAGCAAGATCCAACCACTTTACCTCAATTAGCCCACTTGTCTTGACCTCTACGTGTCCCGATCTACACTTTGACATATCTTTTGACTCCATTAACCCATCCAACAAGGCACTAATCCTCCTTAACCAAGTCGCACTCCTTGGGAATTGTGTCAAACCTTAGATCCATTACATGGGTACTCCTAATGTCAACTTAGATCCATAGATCTGCTCATTACATATCCTCTAGTGCCAATTGCATCCCTAAATTTCACCTTGTGGGTCCACATTAAGCCATTTCACATATCCCAAGAAAGTAGGACCCACTTGTGTAACACATGGTACTATATCTTATCATTTTAACTAATCATATGGCCTAAATCATACATTGGTTGAAACACTAATCATTTCTCAAACCACCTTCAACCATACTTTAATTTCTAGGTCCACTTTACCTTGCATTGGTTTCCGTAACTTACCATTTACTCATCCCTAGGAACCTTTGTTTGGGTCCAATCATCTTTGATTGGTTATAGGGTCTCCCCCTAGGTCTTGATTTATCTAGATCTAAAGCGAAGAGTGCCTCGGTTGACGTGACTCCTACCTTGCATTGAGAACCGTGGCATCTCTTGGGTCACCTCTTTAGTTTCCCATCTCCTCTACCATCCCGTATGGGATACCACTAGGGGCAACTACAAGTTGTGTGATAACATTTTTGGCGTCGTTGCTAGGGAGGGTAGAGGCCTACCCTGGTTCGACATATATTTTCAAGCCCTACTCCCGTTCTCTTTGCCAACATTTTTGGCGCCGTTGCCGGGGAAGGTAGAGGCCTACCTGGGTTTCATCATACCTTTGTGTCTCTTTCTCTCCCTGTGTTTCAAACGACATATCATCTTGGTAGAAGAGATTTAAAATCTACCTGGCGACTCCACTGGTGATCGATCCTATCATTATCTTGAGCCCATGGGGTGCATCTTTTTGTATTTAGGTTCTTGATTTAATAATAAAATTTTAAAAAATAAAAAATAAAATAATAAAAAATTTGCCATCCATGGCTGCTTCTGAGCGGCCTAGGACTTTTGGTCGTTTGAAAGTTTTTGACTTCTCAAAAATTGTTGGGTATCCTCATCAAATCCCTCATCGAGCCCGTGGAAGGTTGTTTAAATTTGATGGAAGTCATGAAATATCTGCTAAAAGACACCTTGAACTTTTTATGGAAATTATTAATGAGTTATCCATAACCCATGAGGATGTGTGTATGAAACTATTGGCTTCATCTTTCAAAGAAAGAGCTGAGCTCTGGTTCTTGAATTTGAAGCCCAATAGCATTTCCGGGTATGACATGTTTGAGCAAAAATTCTTAGAAGAATGGGGAAGTGAATCCGATGATATATATTCTTCAAATCAAATGCAAGATCAAAACTTTCCCCTTTCCGATCCTATCGTTGAATCAATCAATAACCAAATATCAAGTGAATTGTCAACATTCGGAGATGACCCCTCCTGCCCAATTTTTTTTGAGGATAAGTTTTTCTCTTTTGAGTCAATTGAAAGTCAAATCCATAATCATTGTATAAATCATAAGTTTTCAAATTTCTTTTTAGGTAGCTTTAGTTCTGATCCTAAGGAAATTTCTGAGGGTGAGCCTTTAGTCAGTCAGTCTATTGAAGTTCCTCCCTCAGAAAAACTCATTAGTCATTCTCTCTTTAGTGATCATTTAATTCCTTATCACCTTATTGAAGAAGAAGAAAGTGGGGACATTGACCAAGATCCATTAGTGGTGGTTTCACATGATCATTGTGCAAATAATCCAGATGTTTTAAATGAACTTGTTAATTTTCTCCCTGACAATCTAAATAAAAATGACCAATTATCCTCATATGAATTTAATGATGAATCAGTAGAAGGTCAATCTCAAGATGAGGATGAATTAGTGAATCACACTAGATGCTCTAATCTTTGTTCCACTTCTTATAATGAGTCTTTAAATTTTTCCATCCTTAGTCAAAACAGCTTCATCCATTTGATAGAATTAAAATCTTGTCCTCAGTTTGTAAATATTAGACTTGATCAAAAGTTTATTATTCCCAGAATGAATAAAATTGCTTTAAAAGGCCTTTCCTTTTGTCAAATTCCAAGGCCAAACTTTTCTATCCATCTGGGAGAAATTGCTTCCACCCTCCCTACCAATCCTTTTCAATCTTTTTGGGGTTGGTGGCCTAGTCAATCTTTTGCTTTTGAAATTTTCAACAGAAAGTATAAGCATGATTACATGTTTGGAGAAAAAGCACTTCATTTCCCTTTTCAGTCACTTTTGAACCATAATGCTTGTTGTCAAGTTATTAATCATTCTTGGTGGCTAGAAAAGGTGTTTAAAGTTCAATTCCATCTTTTCTCCATTTTTGAGCATCAAGTGGGTTTAACTTTGATTTTTCATCTTCTAAGCTTTAATTTGTCCCCACTTGGTTTCTATTTGATCATCAGTCCCAAGGACAATCAAATTGAATATGTGAGAGAAGTAAATGAAGAAGTTTTTTTGTGTGAAAATGAACTGAATCACATGACTTATGTCTTCCCTCCATCCATCTTTGAGTTTAACTGGCATAAATTTTATGATCCTATCAGTTCTTTGATGGAGGATGTTTGCATCAGTCAGTCTTCTCCTTGGCATAATTTCATATTGCATCATTCTAACCATTCTTCAATTTTTGAACAAGTCAGGAAGATTGTGCCCTTAAATTTGTTAATATTTAGCCCAATCTTGACTTGTTTGATTATCAAAAATCAAATAAGAATCATTAACCTATTTGATGAGTGGTTGCACTGGATTTGTGATTTTACCTAACATTTGTGATAATTGGTTAGAGTAGGGTAGGTAGGTCTTGAATAAGCTCACTTGAGCAGTAAGATTTGTGTGCTTTTTCTTTTTCTGTGTGCTGAGTATTGCCCCTTTTTCTTTGCTTCTTGGATTGTCTGCTTGTCTGTATTTTTGATTGAGTTGAGCCTTGCTCCTTCCTAAGCTTGTCTCTTCTCCTGCATGCATTTAAGGATTTTAATTTCCTGTTATATTTCTGGCTGCCTGTGCAAGTTGAGATTGTCTATTTGAAAAAATTCTCTTTTCCTCCTGCACAGTAACAAAAATAATGAATGATGAATAAATGATATATGCCATGTTAGTTTAAATTTTTATTTTACGCATTTCAGTTTTTGTTTTAAGAGTAGATTTCAGTTTCAGTTTTATTTTATATTTTTCCCATACATGCTCCATGAGGTATTCTAGTGTTTGTGAGCGCAGAAACAGGTGCAAAATAAAAGCTGAAAGCAAGGATGATGCAGTGCTGGATTGAAGATTGATGCAGAGCAGATCGAGACCAGAGATTCTGAGGTTCTCAAGCGCTCTCTCCCTTAGAGCACTTCTCCCAGCTGGAGCCAGATGTTGTCACACCACAGTAGCAGGGCTACTATTCTTGTTTAGCAGATATCTGCACTTTCCAGAGCTTCCATTATTCAGAGCATGGCTATGATGATTGTATATTTTGTTATCACTCATGATCAGAGCAGTGTATTATTTAGACTTATGTTAGACCTTGTGTCAAGGCTAAGCCTTGAGAGTTCAGATTCGATGATCGATGTGACCCTTTATCCCATACAGTTTCAGTTCGGTGCTTACAGATGTATTGCAGCAGTGTTTCAGATGGTATATGATGTTTATTACAATGATGATGTTGTATGATCTATGGATATTTTATCATTGATTGTGGATTATTATCTTGTTGATTTAGTCATGTTCACAGCATCTGCTTGGTGTATTATTCCTGATGTGGCAAACTGTTTAAAATGAACTATAAATCATTAAATGGACAATTGCTTGCACATTTAGGTCATTTAACAAAACCCACTGGTTTTCCACCTTACATAGATATGGTCTTTCCTGACACCAGTTGTCTGCTAGTGTAGGCTCCATATTCACTTGGCTCCATCCATACATGACTTTCCTTGTTTGACTTTAAACCTTGACCTATCTCATTTGAATTTCTCATACTGAGGACTTCCCCATTTTTCTACCTTTGTGTTTGGACCGCATCCCTGTATGTTCAGTGTCTCGGTTTTAAGTTGGTGACAAAACTTGCCTTTGGTGAGTTGGATTGTAGGCCTAAATCATTCTGGTCGGTTGTCCCGATGTTTGGCATTGGCTCGAACTCCCCCTAGTCACTTGAGATGTTGTTGGCTAAAACTGAAAGCTCATGTTCTACTTATGGAAACTTATAAATTCGCCCATGGAAACTAAAAAGGGCAAGAGCGATGAACAGCTAAAAATACTCCTCGAAGAGTATAAGAAAGGTCCAAAAAGCAATGATTCTTAAAAGCTATATCGAAACAATTGCTGACCTTATATATATATGAAAACATGCCCTGGATGCAAGCTGCAACTAGTTGTGCTTATCAGCACGCCTGAGATTCGAAGGGTTGAGTAGGCCAAAAAGGCCATGAAATGAAATTGAATGATCCTAATGAACCTAAATCAACTTGATGTAGACATGATGCCTAAGTTGAATAAGCACTCTCTAAAGAACTTATCCATTTGTGAGGCACAGCCATTCCTCGTGTTATTTTGTCCAAGCACAGAGTTTGTAGCTTCCCCCTTCTCCCAGTCCAAAGTATTTTTGAGTTAAGTTAGACAATTCAACCCCTTGGCCCAACCTTGTTCCTAGCCTTCATCCTTCACTAGCAGGAGCAGATTCCTTAACTTAGATTGGCTGAGTTGTATGAATAGTTGGTTTGACTCAGGTGGACTGAGTCTAGTATACCGTTGGTTAAACTGAGATTTACTAATTCGAATGACGTGAACAGCAGATTGATTGGTACAGACAAATTGATTACTTAGTTGATGAACAGTGTGGCACAGTTGTGATGAGCAATTGTCAGTTGATGTGGTTGTGCAATATAGTACAGATTGAGCAGTGTGATACAGTTGATGTGCAGTAGTCAGCAGTGGTCAGCAGTGACAGTGGTTGTGCAGTGTGATACAGATTGAGTAGTGTGATACAGTTGATGTGCAATGGTCAGCAGTGGTCAGCAGTGACAGTGGTTGTGCAGTGTGATACAGATTGTGCAGTGTGGTGCAGGTGTTGGATAGCCGATCCACAGGATCAGTGCAGTAGTTAAGTATCTATCTTCATTTCAGGGTGGTAGGACGGGGCAAAGAAATATAGGGAGCTAAGGCTTCCTTCACTCTTATGAAATTTCGGGTGACCAATTATGAAGGAAATCAAACCATATGTTAAAATCGTGTTGGGTCAATATGGAGAATGATAAAAGCATGAGACTGAAGGTATGTTGATTTTTCCTCTGTGATTACAACTTCAATATGCACTGATTGTATTGACTATAGGCAGCAATGGATCGAAGTAAGATGAACTGAGTTAACTCAGAGATTGAGATAGTGGGATTAGCAACTATGAAAAGTTGGGCAACGATTTGCAAACACCCATGATCATATTTGTTGAGCAATACTGTACACTGTACTGGGGTTTGATTGCTCTTGGTAACAACTAGTACATTGGATCAAGGAAAGATATGCCCTCACTCCAATACAGACATGTACTGCTAAAAGCATAATAGAGTGATATACAGTATGGATGAACAAGTCATATACAGTACAATGATATGCAAGAAGTGATTGTGAGTGATGCATACAGCATACAACATAAAATACAGTGAGCATGTCACTGTGTAAACATCACTGATCATATCATATGTAAGTTGAGCATATCTAGAACATGACTGTGTAAACTTCTTTAGCACATCAACATACACTGAGCATGTCACTGTGTAAACAGCACTGATCATATCATATATAAGCTGAGCATATCTAGAACATGACTGTGTAAACTTCTTTAGCACATCAACATACAGTGAGCATGTCACTGTGTAAACATCATAATGCATAGGAGAGCATCATCACACTATGGTATGCATGTACATCATATTGTATAGGAGTGCATCAACTTCATAGAGTGTACATCATTATCACATGCATTATCATCATAAAGTGTATAATATCATAGCATAAATTTATGCAACATCATCATCATATCCTCCATAATGACTTCAAATATATATACCAACATATAGGCTCACATACTAATATCAAAGATGAACTCTATCCATGAGAGACATGTGCCATTACAAGAGAAACCCAGAAGCATGAGCCATACCTTTTTGAAGATCATAAGGTCAAGAAACAATAGACAAACCAAAATAAACTCTAGATCATGTCATCACATAGCCCTCGTAACAAGCTTTCCAACGAGCCAAGAATTTTGTAATTCCGATTCCGTATGAGAAAGTTATGCCAATTTTAGTAAAGATGCCCAAAAATTTCTCCTCCACAAAATTTCGCACTTTTCTCCAAGAGTTGCGAAATTCCAATTGATGAGAAAATGAAATGTTTGATATTCTATTTATATAGGTCGTGGAGGAAAGTTATGACTTCAAACAGGGCCGACATGCAATTCAAAACTACAAATAATTAAATTTTCTTTTGTTAGGTCGGCTCACCCAAAAAGGTGGGGTACACCAACTTCAAAAATTCATATCTCTTCAACCATAAGGAGTTAGAAGATGCTCCACATATCAATGGAAATGGCTTGACTAGGACTATCTCCCTATGATGGGTTTATTTGCAAATTCTTGGTATAATACCCTTAAATTATTCAATGTGTCCAGGACGTCAAAGACCCCACACATGAGGGTGCCAAAGACCATACCACTAACTATAAGAGTTTCAAAGTCTTCTTCAACATATCAAGGCACGTCCATGGGATCTACCTCCATCTACATCCCAATATCCATACAACCACAAATAGGACCATACATCACCATGGTTCAATACCCAAGGCACCACATGCAAGGGTTTCAAGGATATCATATAATATTTAAACAAGATACTTTCTATGGACTTCAAGCCCATCACATAGGACTCCATCACCAAGTGATGAGGGCATCATGACCAAGGATTCTATCATATCAAAGGATCCAACAATCATGGGCTTACAAACCACCATATGTATGGATTCCAAGACCCAAATCATTTCCAAATGCACCATCAATGATCATATAGTGTCCAAGGGTCATCATGTAGCCATTTATGTGCGTGCCAGACCTTCTCATGCATAATGACCATCTCCAAGGGTTCCATGACCCCAACAAGGGATACATGGGCATCAAGATCTTCATCAAGGGTTCCAAGTCTTCATCAAGTCATTAATGACCACATCATCACCTTTAAGGGGACAAGGACCATTAAGCCATCAAATGTGGGTCCAAGGACTTCTTCAGGGCTTCTTCATCAAGAAAGGGGCTTCATAGGCTTCTTCAACCACCTCAACCACACCAGGAGACCTACAAGGATCAAGATCCATCATGACATCACCTGTGGGGTTGCTAGACCTTCTCCTGGGGTACCATGAACTCAATAAACACAAATGACCACTGAAAGGTTCATTTGGACTCTTGCAACTTCTTCAACCCACCAAGGACACTTTCTAGAATATTAGGGCATAGGTTGTGGTATTGGAAAACAACTGGGGAACCAAAGAAACACCTTAGGGGTACTTAAACACTCTAAAGGGTGTTCAGGGCTTTTGCCATTTTCCCAAGGCCTCCAAGGGCTTCAAGCTTGGGCTTGGACAAAGTCAAAAGGTCTCCTCTTGACACAGACAACAACAAACCAAACACTAACCCTCAGGGGCTCCACAAGGGGCACCGAGACTCAACTGTTGGCATCAATGACCAAGCACTGTTGGCATCAATGACAACTTAATCAACAATCATCACGCCTGAGATTCGAAGGGTTGAGTAGACCAAAAAGGCCATGAAATGAAATTGAATGATCCTAATGAACCTAAATCAACTTGATGTAGACATGATGCCTAAGTTGAATAAGCACTCTCTAAAGAACTTATCCATTTGTGAGGCACAACCATTCCTCGTGTTATATTGTCCAAGCACAGAGTTTGTAGCTTCCCCCTTCTCCCAGTCCAAAGTATTTTTGAGTTAAGTTAGACAAGTCAACCCCTTGGCCCAACCTTGTTCCTAGCCTTCATCCTTCACTAGCAGTTTGACCATGTCCAATGGGTGAGTTTGTCATTTGAACTATTGTGCAAGTAATTTTATATAACAAAGGAATATGCTAACTTGATTAATGCCACTGAATGGATGTTATACTTTGAGCTTGGCTGTGAGAATGATTAGAGAAGCATGTCTTAGTCTACTGATGTGATTTATCCTTGGTTGTATATTATTGGGATCTGTGATGATGTCGGCCATATATATATATTATTATATACCTATTGATGATGATTGATGGTCCCACATACTTGATGATGATATCATATGATGGACATATGGTTCAGATGATGATGGATGCAGTTCAACAGGTTTTATTATTACTTCAGATCATCAGATTATGCACTGTCCATATATGGTGGACCCTACAGTTGGCCCATTAGGGCAACCCATGGTGTATGAGTACACATTCCTAGTGGATTTGGGTCTTCTGGATCCAATGAGACACTTATCTTTTAGTTCCGGGCACTTCTAACAGTGATTGATGCAGTTTTACACTTGTTGACCAGATTTGGGGCTGATTTCCCAGCCTGAGCAGCAGGGGCCATGAGAGGCTAGTTCACCTAGGGCGCTGTATGAGGAGGGGGTGGTCCAGCCACTTGTTTTTACCATTTACCCCCCCTTCTGGAGAGCCTGGTGGGCTCAGTTGGACAGCGCAGATGCCCTGGGAGGCAGTTTTGGCACTTTCACAGTTACCGAGGCAGTTAAAAAATGGGATAAAGTGGTCACTGAGGAATTCGATTTGGGCAATTGAGGCAAGGTTTTGGCACTTGGTTTTCACAGAGGTCTTCCAGGGTGATCCCTCTATCTTCCAGCCAGTTTTCACCATGTGGGTAGGCCCACAGCGATCACAGGAGGTCTTTTACTGCTTGTCCGTCATAGATTTTGAGGACAGATTTGATCATTTATATTATATTGGACATATTTTATTATTTTATTGTGCCTTGGGGATGAGCTAGTAAGGATTAATGCCTCCTAGCCCCACCATGTGCTTCTTATGTCATGTCCTAGTCATTATGATGTGGGCTTTGGTACTTTTACCCCCTGTAGTGGATGATGTCACCCTCCATGATTATTTTAGACTATGACATCATCACTTTATGAGTGATCCATGTGTTAGGTTATTATGGCTCATCTTAGCCATTGATTGTATATTGAGATCTTTTAATCTCAACCACTCATTTGATGTAGTATTGTAGAGTGGTATAGGGTTTTGGTCTTTATTATCCTATATAAGGAGGAGACCTCCTATTGTATAGCTCACCTTTGGAGCTCTGGAATATTGGAATAGAACACTTTTTTGTGGAGCATATCTCTCTTGTCTTGTGGATTCTCTTGCATCTTGAGTATACAGTATCTCTTCTATGTATCATTGTGGATTTTGGTGCTTCTACTAGTTTTCTTGCAGGAAAAGTCGAATTGGTGGAGAGGAGGGTGATTTCTTGAGGGTTATTGTTGGAGGGATCCACATATTCTCTCTTGGGTTGATCTTGTGACAGGGGAGTATCATTATTGTATCTTCGTGACATAGTTGATGCTTTCTATTACATCTTTCTATCATTTTCATAATCATCTTACTTGACTTGTTTCTTTGATCTTGTCTTGTAGGAGGAGGACGATTTGGCTATCTTGGAGGAGGACGTTTTGGTTGGAGCTCTTGGATCTCACTCTTGAATATACACATAGGAGAATGCTATCAATTTGCAAGGTGGCCACAAGCAATTGAGGTAAGTTCTACAAGGTATGTGCCTCTTTCCATCCATTCTCTCTTCATTGGTCACAAACCCTAATTAATTAAAACCCTCATTTTGGTTTTTCTTAGATTTACTTAGATTTAGCCTTGCTTTTGAAAATATCTTAAGAACCCACCTCTATAGCATCGACCCCTAGTTGGATCTATAGTTTGGTGGTGATTGGGTTAAAATTGACACACTTTTCAAGGCAATATAGCCCTCTTGAACCAAATCGCACTTCCTTGGAGAGGCTTGTTGGATTAGATCTAGCATGTGGGTAGGTGAGATCCCACTTGATTTGCAATCTACACACTTGATAACCTACCCCTAGACTTTTATTTGGGTGATTTCTACCTTGTGGGCATCATTCCACATTTTAATGGATTAAAACCCCCTTTTGAACTACTTGGCACCTAAAAAATCAGATCTAGTAAGATCTAACCCTTGGATTGACTTGATTTTCTAGATCCACATAGATCATTGCCTAAGCTACTTGGATCTACAATTTGGTGGCCATTGGACTTGATTTGACACACCTTATCCACCTTTTAGCCCTCCTTGAGCAAGGTCGCACTTCCTTGGGTGACTGAGTTTGCCCAGTTTGAGGACGTGGGTAGTGGAGATTTTTGTGGATTTGGAACGGGCATACCTTAATGACAATCTGCCTTGGGGGTAGCATTCCTTGTTTCAAGGGATTGTGGTCCAGTTGGGTCATTTCATGAAATCCTAGATCTAGCAAGATCCAACCACTTTACCTCAATTAGCCCACTTGTCTTGACCTCTAGGTGTCCTGATCTACACTTTGACATATCTTTTGACTCCATTAACCCATCCAACAAGGCACTAATCCTCCTTAAGCAAGTCGCACTCCTTGGGAATTGTGTCAAACCTTAGATCCGATACATGGTACTCCTAATGTCAACTTAGATCCATAGATCTACTCATTACATATCCTCTAGTGCCAATTGTATCCCTAAATTTCACCTTGTGGGTCCACATCAAGCCATTTCACATATCTCAAGAAAGTAGGACCCACTTGTGTAACACATGGTACCATATCTTATCATTTTAACTAATCATGTGGCCTAAATCATACATTGGTTGAAACACTAATCATTCCTCAAACTACCTTCAACCATACTTTAATTTCTAGGTCCACTTTACCTTGCATTGGTTTCCCTAACTTACCATTTACTCATCCCTAGGAACCTTTGTTTGGGTCCAATCATCTTTGATTGGTTATAGGGTCTCCCCCTAGGTCTTGATTTATCTAGATCTAAAGCGAAGAGTGCCTCGGTTGACATGACTCCCACCTTGCATTGGGAACCGTGGCATCTCTTGGGTCACCTCTTTAGTTGCCCATTTCCTCTACCGTCCTGGATGGGATACCACTAGGGGCAACTACAAGTTGTGTGATAACAGGACCTTCTCAAGGGACTGATCAACCCTTGTGGAAATACCTAGCACTGGATCTTGGTGGAAACAAGGAGGGTGAAGTAAAAGCAATTAATAATTCTCCTAATGATGATGCACTTGGAGTGGACATAAATGGATCATTGAAGACCTTGAAGAACACCTGAATGACTTATTGTGAATCACTTGAAGAACCATGAAACCCAAGCATAACTTGGCTTGGTCCATGTGCCCACAAATTGAAGAAAATAGAAAATAAATATATAAAGTTGTAGGTTGGCCTCAAATGAAAAATAAAAAATAAAAAAATCAAGCTACAGGTCGGCCCCAATTTGTGGAATTATTTGCCACTCGACTCACCATAAATAAGAAGGAAGAACTTCTCATTTGAATCATCAATTTGGTGTGCATCTTCTCTGCTCAGCTTGTGGGTGTTTTTATTTTCTGCTGGTTCCTATTCTTTGGAGAAGAAAAAGCCCCAACTCCTTTATTGCTGGTCTAATAGCTACCACCCGAATTATTGTTGGGATACATCAGCCCTGCTAGGGCTCTACCCGAGTTCTATGTATTTTGGAAGCCCTATTAGGGTACCCACAACCTACAGCAGGTCACTGCTGCACTAGAAAGGGTTTGAATAGAAATTCGGCAGCCCTGGAAAAGGCTTGGACAGGTCACGTCACCCTCAGTAGGATGTACACCAGAAATCAGCATTGAACAAGCAGATGGTATGAAGGCAGTTTGATGATAGAATAGACTTGTACAGGAAACTAGTCTTCATTAGTGTTCTTCTTGAAACAATCTCTGATTTGTTGAAAAGGCTTGTTCTTAGCCTGCTATTGTAAAAATTCAGTCATCTCATTCAGGAGATAAATTATTATTAATTGCTTTGGGGTTTTTGTCCTAGAAAGGTTTCCCTGTGAAAAATACTGTGTTCAATTTTTTGTGGATGTGTATTTACTGCTAGCTATCTCTGCATATTTTTTACAGTCTATTACTGCTATCAAATTTTAAATTATTAACATGGTATCAGAGGTCTGCTTGTGAAGTATACAACATTTGAGCAGGTGACTGTACCTTCCATAGACCTTGGGACAGTACAGATTGAGATAGCAGACCCTTAGTGGATCAGAGATGGCTTCTTCTGCCACTTTCAGACTAGAAGATAGGCTTGAGGGTTCAGCAAACTTCAATTCATGGAAAGCAAGGCTTATGGCCACCTTGGAAGAAAATGACCTTGATGACTTGGTCATCAATGTTGTAGAAGAGCCCACATCAAATGCAGGAAGGGCAGCGTTCAAGAAGAAGCAAGCCAAGGCAAGAAGGATTATCTATGACTCAGTCAAGGAGACCATAATGCCTGCCATAACACCACTGAAGATAGCGAAGGAGTGTTTTGACACTGTGACAAATCTGTACGAGAAGAAAGCACCCAGTCAAAAGAGAGTCTTGAAAAACAGACTTTCGACATTGAAGATGGAAAAAGATGAAGGAGTGGCCTCCTTCACAAACATTGCTCTGGTAAGAGATCAACTTTCTGCTATTGGGGTTACAGTAGACGATGATGACCCTTTACAAACTGTTTTTAATGGCCTTCCAAATTCTTGGGAAACTTTCTTGGCTTCTGTGAGTGGACGTGAGACTCAGCCAGATTTTGAGAGACTTTGGCATGACTGTTTGGAAGAAGAAGGTAGAGTTCAAAGCAGAACTAGGGGTCCTAAGGAAGGGAATCTTGCACTAACAGCCAAGACTAAGAAAAAGTTCAAGAAACCCTTCCCTCCCAAGAAGAAAGAGAACAATCCACAAGGTAAGCAAATTGATATGTCACAAATTGAATGTTTTAACTATCACAAAAAGGGACATTATGCTAGAGACGGCAGGCAGCCACAGAGAAGGTTCAAAAGAAGTTTCCAAGCATCTACAGTTGAAGAAGAAGAACCAAAGAAGAAGAAGAATGCCAAGTCTTCCAAGCAAGAAGAGTCAAGAAGAGAATACTACTTGATTTCTGCTCTAGTAGGATCCATCACCAACAGTTCAAATTCTTGGTTGGTGGACAGTGGAGCATCAAAACATATGACAGGTTCTCGTGAAATTCTTACAAGTTACAGAAAGAAGAAGTTTGCCACTCAAGTAGAACTTGGAGATGACTCCACCTACAAAATTGAGGGAGTGGGTTTAGTTTCATTTCAACTTGATTCAGGGACCATGTTGCATATTGAAGACATACTGTATGTTCCAGGCTTGAGGAAAAATCTCCTTTCAATTGCTGGCTTAGAAGATAAAGGCTACAGAGTTATATTCATGGACAAAAAGGTTCTGCTGTGGTCAAAGAATGAAAGGTTGAGTGCAGCAGAATTGATTGGGGTTCGAGAGGGAGGCCTTTACAAGGCATCTGGGCATTCTACTCAAGCATTGGTTCACAGTACAATCAACCCTTGTGAGTTATGGCACCGAAGGTTTGGGCACCTTCATTATACAGCTCTCCCTGGTCTTCAAAAGATGGTTACAGGTATGCTTGAGTTCTCTAATGAACATAGTGGTATTTGCAAAGGTTGTGCCCTTGGTAAAAACACCAAGAAATATTTTTCAAAGAGTAATAGCAGATCAAAAGGGATTTTGGATTTGATTCATTTTGACATTTGTGGACCCATGTCTTCACCTTCTTTAAGTGGTTGTTTATACTATGTACTGTTCATTGATGATTACTCTCGTAAATCTTGGATTTACTTTCTAAAGGCTAAAAGTGAAACTTTTGATAAGTTCAAGGAGTTCAAGGCGATGATTGAAAATCAGACAGGAAGACACATCTGTATCTTGGGGTCAGAATTTGGAGGTGAGTTTGAATCTAATGATTTTGATGACTTTTGTCAAGAAGCAGGAATCAAGAGGGAGTTGACTGTACCTTACAACCCCCAACAGAATGGGGTTGTAGAAAGAAAGAACAGAATAGTCTGTGAGGCTGCTAAAGCCATGTTGTGTGATCTAGATCTTCCTTTGTCTCTATGGGCTGAGGCTGCTGGTACTGCTGTCTACATTCAAAACAGAAGTTCTCATGCCATTTTGGCGGAAAAGACTCCAGAAGAAGTCTTTACAGGTAAGAAACTTGCAGTTGACCACATGAGGATCTTTGGCACTCCAGTTTACATCCATGTGCCAAAAGAAAAGAGATTAAGGCTGGAGCCTTCTGGAAAGAAAGGCACATTTGTTGGGTACAGTGAAAATTCAAAAGCCTACCATATCTATGTTCCTGGTCAAAGATACATTGAAGTCAGCAGAGATGTGATATTTCATGAGGAAGCTGTTTTCTGCCACTCCAGAGAGCTTCCAAAAGATACTGAAGAATCTCTTTCCGACATTCCAGACTCTCCTCATTCAGAGAATCAGAGGGAGGAAGAAGATGAGCCTCGAATTCTAGATAGACCAGCTGAAGAATTACTTGAGGTTTCTCCTTCCAAGAGAAGACCTGCTTGGTGTCGAGAGACATTGCAAGAACTAGAGAAGCATAAAGCTCCTTCTAGGACATTCAGAGAAAGCAAGAAGCCCCAGAAGTACTCAGGTCTTATGAGTAAGCTCATTGATGCAGAACCTTCTACATTCAAAGAAGCAGAAACTCATTAGGTATGGATTGATTCCATGATAGAACAATATAATTCCATTATGAAAAATGATGTGTGGGAAATTGTCCCTAGACCAAAAGGGAAGTCTGTGGTGACTTCCAAATGGCTCTACAAAATCAAGCATGCTGCTGATGGCACGTGGTCTCTCACAGAAAGAAGGCATAGACTATGATGAAACATTTGCTCCTGTTGCCAGGTATACCACCATCAGGACCATTATCTCCCTCGCTGCTGTCTTTGGATGGAAACTCCATCAAATGGATGTAAAGACAACTTTTCTTAATGGAGAAGTTGAAGAAGAGGTCTGCATTGAGCAACCTGAAGGTTTTGTGACTCATGAAAAGCAGTCTCATGTGTGCAAGCTAAAGAAAGCTTTGTATGGACTCAAACAGGCCCCAAGGGTTTGGTATGCTAGGATTAATGGTTACTGTTATCACACAACTTGTAGTTGCCCCTAGAGGTATCCCATCCGGGACGGTAGAGGAGACAGGCAACTAAAGAGGTGACCCAAGAGATGCCACGGTTCCCAATGCAATGTGGGAGTCACGTCAACCGAGGCACTCTTCGCTTTAGGTCAAGGTATAACTAGACCAAGGGGGAGACCCTATACCCCAATCACAGTTGATTGGACCCAAGCAAAGGTTTATAAGGATAGGTAAATGATTAGTTACGGAAACCAATGCAAGTCTAAGTGGACCTAATGTTTAGGGCATGGTTGAAGGTGGTATCCAGGATAGTTAGTGTTTCAACCTATGTATGGTTTAGGCCACTTGATGGGGTATGATTATTTAGTATAGTACCATGTGTTTACACAAGTGGGTCTTGTTGCCTTGGGAAGTGTGAAATGGTTTTAGGTGGGCCCACAAGGTGAAGTTAAGTGAGAAGATGATACTATAGGCTAGATCTAGGTTAGATCTACAAGTTAGAGTTGGTTCTAGGGTTACCCATGTGTTAGATCTAGGGTTTGACACTAGTCCCAAGAAGTGCGCCTTGCTTGGAGAAGGACTAGTGCCTTGTTGGATGGGCTAATGGGGTCAAGAAAGATGTCGAAGTGTAGATCGGGACACCTAGAAGCCAAGTCAAGTGGTTTGGATGAGATCCAATGGGCGGATCTTACTAGATCTAGGTTTTTAGGTAAAGACCAAAAGGTGGACCACAATTCCTTAAAACAAGGAATGCAATCCCCAAGGTGGATCGGGGCAAAAAGATAGTCTAGACCTAGGTTTCAAAGCATGGGCAATCCAAATCCACAAAAATCTCCAACACCCACTTCCTAGAAGTGGTCCAACTCAAAATTCCCAAGGGGTGCGACTTTCTCAAGGAGAGGCAAAAAGTGGGTTTGGTGGACCATGCCAAGTCCAATGGCCACCAAAGTGTAGATCCGGGGTGCTAGTACCCCGATCTATGTTCCTTCAAAGTTTCAAATGAATCCAATGGGTAGATCTTGGTAGATCTAGGTTTTAAGGTGCCAAGAAGGTCAAAGGGGGGTTTCAACCCCTCAAAACATGGAGAGATGTCCACAAGGTAGCTTTCACCAAAGTAAGGATATGGGTATATGTTATCAAGTGTCTAGTTGTCAAATCAAGCGGGATCTCACATACCCATGTGCTAGATCTAGCCCAACAAGCCTCCCTCAAGGAAGTGCGCTTTAGGTCAAGGAGAGCTTTTTGTCTTAGAAAATGGGTCAATTCTTAGCCAATCACCACCAAACTATAGATCCAACTAGGGGTGGATGCTATAGAGGTGGGTTTTCAATATCTTTTCAAATTGAGGGCTAGATCTAAGTAGATCTAAGAAATACCAAAAACAAGGGTTTTAATTTGATTAGGGTTTTTTGTGATCTAGAAATTATGGAAGATTCAAGGAAGAGAAGATCATACCTCTTGGGACATACCTGGATGAAGAGATGAATGCTAGTTGAGACGAGGATTACTTTGCCAAAGATCAAATGGAGAATTGTTGAAGCCCTCTTGCCAAATCGATTTTTCCAAGCCACATGTGATTCCTTCTAACCTGTCAAGCCAAGGAGCAAAGCATCAATTAGTTTAACAAATTGAAGGTAGATGCAAGCAAGAGAGAGAAAAACATAGAATAGTTGACACAAAGGCAAAACCACTCCCTGTCAAACCCAAAACGACTTCTTCCAAGCTTGAAGGGCAAGCCTCCCCACCAATTCGCACTTGTCAAAGTCGCCCTCTCAACCTGCAAATAAAGTATGGCAAATACGCAAGATAGCTACAATAGATCCTCCAGTGCAATGGACAATAGCATTTACAATCGAAACAACCAACATCCACTCCAATCCAAGCATGTACTCCAAAAGATAGAAATTTTATTCCAAGAGCCAAGAGCCAAAAATCTCTAGATGAATTTTACAATGAGGGGGTCTCCTCCTTATATAGGATAATAAAGACCAAACCCTAAATCTCAAAACCACTTTTTGAAATGAGTGGTTGAGATTAAAAGATCTCACAACATAATCAATGGCTAAGATGAATCCATAACATAATATCACATGGATCACTCAACATAACAATAGCGCCCTCACTAAATGGTACAATAGAGGGTGACGTCATCCCACAAGAGGGGTATAAAGTACAATAATCCACCTCATGATGACTAGGACATGATACAATAAGCACATGGTGGGGCTAGGAGGTATAAATCCTTGCTAGCTCACCCCAAGGCACAATGAAATAATAAAAAAAATGTCCAATATAATAATAATGACCAAAACTGTCCTCAGAATCCATGACAGTCGAGCAGTAAATGTCCTCTTGTGATCAATCTGGAGATACCCACATGGTGAAAAATGACTGGAAGATAGTGAGATCAACCTGGAAGACCTCTGTGAAAACCAAATGCCAAAACCTTGCCTCAATTGCCCAAATCGATTTCCTCAGTGACCACTTTATCCCATTTTTTAACTGCCTCGGGAACTGTGAAAGTGCCAAAACTGCCTCCTAGGGTGCTAGCACTGTCCATCTGAGCCCACCAGGCTCTCCGGGAGGGGGGATAAATGGTAATAACAAGTGGCTGGACCACCCCCTCCATCATCAGCGCCCTAGGTGAACTGGCCTCTCGGGGCCCCTGCTGCTCAGGCTGGGAAATCAGCCCCAAATCTGGTCAACAAGTGTAAAACTGCATCAATCACTGTCAGAAGTGCCCGGAACTGAAAGATAAGTGTCTCAATGGATCCAGAAGACCCAAATCCACTAGGAATGAGTACTCATACACCCTGGGTTGCCCTAATGGGCCAGCTGTAGGGTCCACCATATATGGACAATGTATAATCTGCTGATCTGTAATAATAATAACCTGCTGAACTGGATCAAACATCATCTGTATCATATGTCCATCATATGATATCATCATCAAACATGTGGGACCATAAATCATCACCAATAATTATCATACATGGTCCACATCATCACGGATCCCAAGAATACATATAATCAAGGATAAATCACATCAGTAGACTAAGACAATGCTTCTTTAATCACTTCATAGCTAAGCTCAAAGTATAAATTCCATTCAGTGGCATTAATCAAGTTAACATATTCCGTGATAATATAAAATTACTTGCATTCTAGTTCAAATGACAAACTTACCCATTGGACATGGTCACACTGCTAGTGAAGGATGAAGGCTAGGAGCAAGGTTGGGCCAAGGGTTTGACTTGTCTAACTTAACTCAAAAATACTTTGGACTGGGAGAAGGGGGGAAGCTACAAACTCTGTGCTGGACAAAAGAACACGGGGGATGGCTGTGCCTCACAAATGGATAAGTTGTTTAGAGAGTGCTTATTCAACTTAGGCATCATGTCTACATCAAGTTGATCCAAGTTCATTAGGATCATTCAATTTATTCCATGGCCTTTTTGGCTTACATAACCCTTCGGATTTCAGATGTGCTGAGAAGCACAACTAGTTGCAGCTTGCATCCAGGGCATGTTTTTTTATATATTCACAAGGTCAGCAATTGTTTAGATATAGCTTTTAAGAACTATTGCTTTTTGGACCTTTCTTATACTCTTCGAGGAGTATTTTTAGCTTTTCATTGCTCTTGCCCCTTTTTTTGTTTCCATGGGCGAATTCATTTAGTTTCCACAGGTAGAACATGAGCTTTCAGTTTTAGCCAACAACATCTCAAGTGACTAGGGGGAGTTCGAGCCAATGCCAAACATCGGGACAACCGACCAGAATGATTTAGGCCTACAATCCAACTTACCAAAGGCAAGTTCTGTCACCAACTCAGAGCCGAGACACTGAATAAACAGGGATGCGGTCCAAACACAGAGGTAGAAAAATAGGGAAGTCCTCAGTACCAGGAAGTCAAATGAGACAAGTCAGGGTTTAAAGTCAAACAGGAAGGTCATGTATGGATGGAGACAAGTGGATATGGAGCCTACACTAGCAGACAACAGGTGTCGGGAAAGACCATGTCTATGTAAGGTGAAATACCAGTAAGTTTTGTTAGATGACCTAAAAGCGCAAGCAATTGTCCATTTTAAGGTTTACAGTTCATTTTAAATAGTTTGCCACATCAGGAATAATATACCAAGCACATGCTATAATCATGACTAAATCAACAAGCTAATAATCCACTGTCAGTGAGAACATATCCCTAGATCATACAACATCATCATAATAGCAATCATCATGCATCATCTGAAACACTGCTGAAGTACATCTCTAGGCACTGAACTGAAACTGTAATGGGATAAGTGGTCACATCAGTCATCCAATCTGAACTCTCAAGGCTCAGCCTTGACACAAGGTCATAAAATCTGAATAATGTACTGCTCTGATCACGAGTGATCCAAGATATATAGCCATGCTCTGGAATAAAGGAAGCTCTGGAATGTGCAGATATCTGCTGTACAAGAATAGTAGCCCTGCTACTATGGTGTGATAACAGTTACCTTCACAGTTTGGGATTCTCCAAGAGTACTGTCGATTCCAATCTTTACTCTAAGGTTGTTCAGAACCATGTCCTGATCCTAGTCCTATATGTGGATGACCCGTTCCTGACTGGAGAGGAGCAACTGATAGTTCAGTGCAAAAGGGAGCTTACTTCAGATTTTGAGATGAAAGATCTGGGACTCATGCACTATTTTCTTCGTTTAGAGGTCTGGCAGAAGTCAGATGAGATCTTCCTGTCTCAAGGGAAGTAACAGTTGATATCTTGCAAAGGTTTGGGATGCATGACTGCAAACCCATGAGTGTACCCATGACATCAAACCTGAAGAAGTTACGTGACTCAGCTACTTCTTCAAAGGCAGTGGATCCTACTCAGTATCGTCAACTTATTGGATCTTTGATGTATCTAGTTCATACGAGACCAGATATTTGTTATGCAGTGAATGCATTGAGTCAATTCATGTCTGAACCAAAGCATACACTGGATAGCTACCAGACACGTGCTCAGATATTTTCAAGGTACTATTATTTATGGGCTCAGATATACTTCCAACAGTGGAGTAATGCTACTTGGATATGCTGACTCCGATTGGGCTGGCAGTGCAGTGGATTGGAAAAGCACATCAGGGTACTGTTTCAGTTTGGGATCAACCATGATCTCATGGTCCAGCAGAAAACAGTGTTCCACAGCTCAGAGCACAACTGAAGCTGAGTATATTGCTGCCAGTGATGCCTGCAGAGAAGCAGTTTAGCTTAGAAAGCTTCTCTCTGACCTGTTTGGTGGAAATGTTTGAGCCAACTATTATTCACTGCAATAATCAGAGTTGCATTAAGCTTTCAGAGAACCCTGTATTTCACGACAGGTCAAAGCACATTGAGATCAAGTATCACTTCATCAGAGATATGGTACAACAAGGTGCCATGAAGCTCCAGTACATCCGTACAGACGAACAGGTTGCTAACATATTGACCAAGATTCTGTCATTGACAAAGCTTGTGCACTTTCGAGACAAGCTTGGTATTGCAGAGAATGACCCTTTCGTTGAGAGGGAGTGTTGATTTTTCTAAGCAGCATCGAGTGCCATTCTCTGGGAGAATGGAGGCACCTGGTCAGTTACCAGGATATTGATCCAGTCTGGGACTGGAAGCTCAGCCTGGGGCCGAGAGCCATTCTCTGGGAGAATGGAGGCACTTGGTCAATTACCAGGATCTCACTATAAGCCCTAGACCGGGTCTAGGCAAGTGGTGTACTCCTCCCCTTGATCTATGGGCTATGGGACCTTCTCAAGGGACTGATCAACCCTTGTGGAAATACCAAAGCACTGGATCTTGGTGGAAACAAGGAGGGTGAAGTAAAAGCAATTAATAATTCTCCTAATGATGATGCACTTGGAGTGGACATAAATGTATCATTGAAGACCTTGAAGAACACCGGGATGACTTATTTTGAATCACTTGAAGAACCATGAAACCCAAGCATAACTTGGCTTGGTTCATGTGCCCACAAATTGAAGAAAATAGAAAATAAATATATAAAGTCGTAGGTCGGCCTCAAATGAAATAAGAAATAAAAAAAATAATCAAGCCACAGGTCGGCCCCAATTTGTGGAATTATTTGCCACTCGACTCACTATACATAAGAAGGAAGAACTTCTCATTTGAATCATCGATTTGGTGTGCATCTTCTCTGCTCAGCTCGTGGGTGTTTTTATTTTTTGCTGGTTCCTATTCTTTGGAGAAGAAAAGGCCCCAACTCCTTTACTGCTGGTCTAATAGCTGCCACCTGAATTCTTGTTGGGATACATCAGCCCTGCTAGGGCTTTACCTGAGTTCTATGTATTTTGGCAGCCCTATTAGGGCACCCACAACCTACAGCAGGTCACTGCTACACTAGAAAGGGTTTGAACAGAAATTCGGCAGCCCTGGAAAAGGCTTGGACAGGTCACGGCACTCTCAGTAGGATGTACACCAGAAATCAACAATGAACAGGCAGATGGTATGAAGACAGTTTGATGACAGAACAGACTTGTACAGGAAACTAGTCTTCATCAGTGTTCTTCTTGAAAAAAATTCTGATTTGTTGAAAAGGCTTGTTCTTAGCCTGCTATTGTAAAAACTCAGTCATCTTATTCAGGAGATAAATTATTATTAATTGCTTTGGGGTTTTTGTCCTTGAAAGGTTTCCCCCGTGAAAAATACTGTGTTCAATTTTTTGTGGATGTGTATTTACTGCTAGCTATCTCTGCATTTTTTTTACTGTCAGTTACTGCTATCAAATTTTAAATTATTAACAATTAGAACTCGACTAGCAACTCCTACAATTGTTTTACATCCTAAGCCACTTTGTATTCTCCAAGACGTGTGCCCATCATCCACATAATGTGACATCCTTTTTTTTTGTAAGGCCCATAACCATGGAGTTTCGAACCAGTGACCTTACGCAAGGAGTGCCTTAACAGTACATCCATTCACTGTCTATTCTACGCCCCGTTGGCCACATAATGTGACATCCTTATTAATAATTTAATAAGTAAAATAAAATAATGTAGGACTGCAACTTAACAATTCCTTTACATACACCAACTTTTCATAATTACTGCCATTATCAGAACTATCTTCTCACTTCATAAACATGGACAAACATCCGTTGCTGTAAATTTGTTGAAGTTTTCTTTTGTTTGTCAATTCCTTCTTTAAATAAAATCCAGTTCACCCATTTGTGCGAAAAAATTGTCACACCAAGGATGGTGCCATTATCAAAACTATCTTCTCACTTCATAAACATGGACAAACATCTGTTGCTGTAAATTTGTTGAAGTTGTCTTTTGTTTGTCAATTCCTTCTTTAAATAATCCAATTCACCCTTTTGTGTGAAAAAATTGTCACACCAAGGATGGTGCCAAAAACTAACTCTTGTACCCTAACTGCCACCGACAACATCCGCCTTTATGTAATTAGTTGCATTTATAACAGGTTTATTGAATTAAAAGTTCTAGCAGAATCTATTTGTCTGGTCTTTGATTTTGGAACTTGAATTTTCTCATTTTCTCGTTATTTTATATTACTTATTTTATGCTACTATGATAGACAATCAGTCTGCCAAACATTGGGAGTTGCACTCCTTTGATGATCTGTGGTTTTAATAGGATTCACCAATGCATCTTCCAGCAGAGCAATACCTTTCTTTAAGAGCCTTTGGTGCTCCAGCTGCTGTGGTTTCTCTTGCAGTGCAAGGTGTTTTCCGTGGGTTCAAGGACACTAAGACACCGTTGTATGCAACAGGCAAGTTATCTAAGATTTTCTTGTTGGAATATAGATACCATCCTTATGTGCTGTTTTTTAGGTATCAACCCACCATGTCTTTTTCATTCACATACAAGTATTTGGATATGCAAAATATGTAATAATCAACCCATTTATAATTAGTGCAACTTATGCAATACTAAACAAAGCCTTCCAATGGACTTAGACATCTAACATTTGTACTAAGGCTATATACTTTACACTATCAACCTAGATTGCTTGTTCTACGGTAGTTGCTAAAAGTTGAATAACAAACATAAGTGCATTTTTGGGGAGTGATTTAATGATGTATTATACTCTTGATGAAGAACCAATATTGGGGCTGCCCAATTGACATTTTTTTCATCATTCAAATATATGATCCTCAATCATGAATTTGAACTTCTAATCCCTGTTAATATTTGGGTATATTATTCAAATTGAGTCCTTCATCCTTTGTGGTAAATTGTTATCCTTCATAGAGTGATATAGAGGCCAGTGGGTTAGAGAACTAGGGCATGAGCTCATATTAATTGACCATCTTGGTATGTATTTGCAACCAATTGTTATTCTGTTTTTGAGACTGAATGTTTCAAGAACCGACCATTCCATCCCTTGTACAAGCCCACAATAAAGAACAGTATGAAACCAGACCAGCACCAAACTGAAAAGTAGTCCACAAACCTGTAAATACTTATGTATTCTAAACTGCCCAGTTATAATTGATTAAACTTTGAATTACAGATTGAATTGAGAGCTCCCATGCCACTAGAAAAATACGATGTGGATCTGATATGGAGAGATCTATAATTAACCATCTCAAAATTGAGGCCAATTTCTTGTCTCCACCCATTTGTCATTACATACTGTAATGTATCAAACGCCACAGTTTAGATAAATGGTTCAGCTAAAGATTAGATTTGATCGTTGAGTGAGTATTAATGCTCCACATTATTTGTATCTATCCAAAGAAGTTGGGAATATGTTAGATCTGCATTTACAGTAATTGAGGAAAGGCATCCTGAATTTCCTCCAGCATTTTGTACTTCTATACATCTAAATCTTAAATGAATCATCAATTCTATTTCATTCTCTGTAGATATTTATCTTTGTCTTCCCTGGAATTTTTTTGGTCGGCAGAAAAAGTAATTGCATACAATCTGAAATACATGCTATACAAAAATCTTGGTAGGACAGGGAGACTTGAGAACAAGGAATTTACAATTGCCTTTTCCTCTTGGGAACCTGAGGATCACACCATAGATGATAAGCAAGCTCATCGCATGTAAATATTATAAAGGGCATCTTTTCTGACCATAGGTCAAATTGTTAGAACATTTGATTTAATACCCATTTTTGTAGATATAGGAGTGCTTCAAAAGTAGAAAAGAAGTAGAAAAGACTAAAAATCACATGCACAGCAGTAGAAAATCCCATGTACATGCAAGAAAATCTAGAAAGCTATCAAAGATATTTTAAAAAAAGACAGTCAATGTTGGGGATAACTGAGAATCTATTTTATCTTCAGTGACCATTTTTGAAACATTTTTTAATCATCAGGGAGTTCTTAAAATATCTCCAAGGAATTTCCCACATGGTGTGTAAGGAACATGTACTTCTCTTAATTTAGTTCTATACATGTTTTACAACTCATCTATTTGCATTTTCAACTGGTTTTGAATAGACTGTTCTTGATCCAGGAATTGACTAATAGTCTAGAGATAGGTTCATATTTTTCATTTCTGACTTTAAAAAAAAAAGCATAATTACGATTTTATTACATCAAAATACCAAATTCAATAAAAAAAGTTGATTTATGCTCATCTGCCTTTGTTATGCTTGAACATTCCATTTAACAAAAAATTTATTTCATTCACCTTCTCTAGAGTCTTATATATGTGAAGGATCAAAATGGAGGATTTCTTTGTAATGACATTTTGTTTAATAAAACAAACACCAATCAGAGTTTAATTGTTTTTTATCACAACCATGTTTCATATTGATAAAATTAAGGAATTGGGGGTGTTACCGTACAAACCAGCACCCCTAAAGTGCAAGGTCTTCACTAGGGCCTAGTTGAGGGGCTGTTGTCTGCCGAGATGCACACCAACAGCAGAAATCTTTCGAAAGTCGTTCCTTCACTACAAGTGGGGAAGGTGTGGCCTTGGGGGCAAGCAATGAGCCAGGTACTGTCACCTGAATCCCAGCTCCTCCGTTTAGGCAAACTCCTAACGAAGCCAAGGGGGGTAGACCCTACAAAGAGTTTCTAAGGCTCTTGTGTTTTTTAGATGTTTTGAGGTGAGGTGATGCGGATGGGTGTTGTTTAGGAGTTTTTATGATGATCACAGATTTACAATAATATAAGCAATCCACGTTGCAATTACAGAACACAAGACTTGAGATGAACAGTATACAATGATGACTTGGCAATTAAAAGCATCCACAGATAGATAATGATTTAAGCAAATACAAAGGACAAATGGTCCAAATCAAGGTGATACATGTAAGTTTTGAAGACCAATGCCAAATGGAGTCAATAAGTGCTTGGGGATGCAGGAAAATACAAGTCTCAAAATGTAATGTTCGTGAGATCGTTTTGAAATTATTCTTGGTTTATTTTATTGTAAATTTTAAGTAATCTTGTTTTAGGTGTCTGGAAAGCTAACCGGAAGAAGTATTCTAGGTGGCCCCGTTCAAAGACATGTCGGACCGGCCTGGCTCACAAGCTAGGTGTTCAGAGAATTTAACCAGCAAGTGTCCAGGTTGGGCTGCCCGACGCCCTCACTAGGAGTTCCCCACTTTTGAAGTACTTATTGAAACAACGCCGGTTCGTTGGTTATGGGTAAAAGTTTTATTATGTTTGAATCTTGCAAGATTAATCAGTCCAATACCGTTTCTGAGTACTCCAACCCCTTTCAAGGTTGGTCAGAGCATACTCCGGCAAGGAAACAAAGAATAAATTCAAATTTGATTATGGGGAGTGTGAAAAATGGGGAAAATTTGGGATAAATCGGCAAAAAATTGGCTAAAAATCGGCCGAAACTCGGCTTGTCAAAAAAGGGGAAAAATCAGGATAAATCGGTGAAAAATCGGCCCTATTTTTCCTTAAAAAATCGGCGCCTTTAAAAAATCGCGATTTTTCGCGATTCGCCGATATTTGTAACACTGGAAATCACTACTAAAGGATCTTGATCTATGTCCCTACTTTCTTCTTCTTCAATAAAGTGATAAGGAATTGAATGATCACTAAAGATAGGATGACTAATGAGTTTCTCCGAGGGAGGAACTTCAATAGACTGACTGACTAAAAGCTCACTCTTAGAAATTTCCCCAGGACCAGGAATAGGGCTACCTAAAAAGAAATTTGAAAACTTATGATTTATACAATGATTTGGGATTTGACTTTTGATCGACTTAAAGGTGGAAGACTCATCCTCAAAAGAAATTGGGCATGGGGGGTCATCTCTGGATGTTGACAATTCACTTTATATTTGATTATTAATTGATTCAACGATAGGATTGGAGAGGGGAAGGTTTTGATCTTGGATTTGATTTGAAGAATATATATCATCAAATTCACTTCCCCATTTTTCTAAGAATTTTTGTTCAAACATGTCATACCCGGAAATACTACTGGGCTTCAAATTCAAGAACCAGAGCTCAGCTTTTTCTTTGAAAGATGAAGCCAATAGTTTCATACACACATCCTAATGGGTTATGGATAAATCATTAACAATTTCCCTAAAAGTCTCAAGGTTCCTTTTAGCAGAGGTCTCATAACTTCCATCGAATTTAGGCAACCTTTCACGGGCTTGATGAGGAGTTGGATGAGGGTACCAAACAATTTTTGAGAAGTCAAAGACTTTTAATCGACCGAAAGTTCTAGGTCGCTCAGAAGCAGCCATGGATGGCAATTTTTTATTTTTTATTTTTTTAAAGAAAATGAAGTACCTAAATACAAAATGATGTACCCCATGGGTTGTTATCACAACATAGTAGCGGGGCTACTATTCTTGCTTAGCAGATATCTGCACTTTTCAGAGCTTGGCTATGATGAGTTTATATGTTGAGATCACTCATGATCAGAGCAGTGTTTTTTTTATCAGACTTATGTTAGACCTTATGCCAAGGCTGAGCCTTGAGAGTTCAGATTTGATGACCGATGTGACCCTTTATTCCATACAATTTCAGTTCAGTTCCTAGAGATGTTATTGCAGCAGTGTTTCAGATGGTTTATGATGGTTATTATTATGATGTGATATGACCTATGGATTTCTAATCATTGATTATGGATTATTATCTTGTTGCTTTAGTCATCTTCACAACATTAGCTTGGTATATGATTCATGATGTGGCAAACTTTGTAAAATGAAAATGAACTATCTTGATGATGTTATAAATTATAAAATGGACATATTACTTGCACATTCAGGTTGCTTGACAAAACTCACTGGTTTGACATCCTCCTTGCATAGATATGGTCTTTCTTGACATCATTTGTTTGCTAGCTTAGGCACCATTTTCACTTGACTCCATCCATCCATGACCTTCCTATTTTGGCTTTTACCTTTGACTTGTCTTTCTTGACTCTTTGATACTGAGGACTTCCTTATTACTACCTCTGTGTTGGATTGCATCCATGTTTGTTTAGTGTCTCGGCTCTGAGTTGGTGACAGAACTTGCCTTTGGTGAGTTGGATTGTAGCCCTAAATCATTCTGGTCAGTTGTCCCGATGTTTGGCACTGACATGAACTCCCCCTAGTCACTTGAGATGTTGTTGGCTAAAACTGAAAGCTCATGTACTACTTATGGAAACTTGTGTAAATTCACCCATGGAAACTATAAACTCTAGAATGTGTTTCTTAACACACGTAAGTAAAGGGAAAGATCAATGAAACGCTATAAATACTCCTCGAAGAGTATAAGAAAGGTCCAAAAAGCAATGGTTCTTAAAATCTTTATCTAAACGATTGCTAACCTGATATATATAAACTTTCCCTGGATGCAAGCTGCAATTAGTTGTGCTTCTTAGTGCACCTGAGATCCGAAGGGTTATGTAGGCCAAAAAGGCCATGAAATGAAATTGAATGATCCTAATGAACTTGGATCAACTTGATGTAGACATGATGCCTAAGTTGAATAAGCACTCTCTAAACAACTTATCCATTTGTGAGGCACAGCCCTTCCCCGTGTTATTTGTCCAACACAGAGTGTAGCTTCCCCCTCTCCCAGTCCAAAGGTGTCTTTTAGTTAAGTTTAGGCAAGTTAGTCCCCTTTTCCCAGCCTTGTTCCTAGCCTTCATCCTTAGCTAGCAGTTAGACCATGTCCAATGGGTGAGTTTGTCATTTAAGCTATTGTGCATGTAAATATAAATAACAATGGAAAATGCAAACATGATAAATGCCACTGAAAGATGTTTATACTTTAAGTTAAGTTGTGAGTATGATTAGAGGAACATGTCTTAGTCTATTGATATAATTTATCCTTGGTTGTATATTGACCTAGTCAAACCTAGTTTGACTATGGTCATTCTTGGGATCCGTGATGATGTGGGCCATGTATGCTTATTGATGATGATTGATGGTCCCACATACTCTTGATGATGATACCATATGGTGGATATATGATTCAGATGGTGATTGATGCAGTTCAGCAGGTTTTATTATTGTTCCAGATCATCAGATTATGCATTGTCCGGATATGGTGGACCCTACAGTTGGCCCATTAGGGCAACCCATAGTGTATGAGTACACAGTCCTAGTATTTTTGGGTCTTCTGGATCCAAAGAAACACTTATCATTCAGTTCCAGGCACTTCTGACAGTGATAGATGCAGTTTTCCACTTGTCAACCGGATTTGGGGTTGTTTTCCCAGCCTGTCCAGCAGGGGCCACGAGAGGCCAGTTCACCTAGGGCGTTGTATGAGGAGGAGGTGGTCCAACCACTTGATGTTACCATTATACCGCCCTTTTGGAGAGCCTCGTGGGATCACTTTAACACCGCAGGTGCCCTAGGTGGCAATTTCAGTAGCTTCACAGTTACCGAGGCAGATTAAAAATGGGATAAAAGGATCACTGAGGAATTCGATTTGGGAAATTGAGGCAAGGTTTTGGCACTTGGTCTTCACAGAGGTTTTCCAGGGTGAACCCTCCATTTTCCAGCCAGTTATCGTCAGTCAGTGGGTTCCACAGAGGCCACAGGAGGCCTTTTACTGCATGTCTCTCACAGATTTTGAGGACAGGATTTGATCATTTGTATTATTTGGACATATTATTTTATATTGTTGTGCCATGGGGATGAGCTAGCAAGGATTGATACCTCCTAGCCCCACCATGAGCTTATAGAGTCATGTCCTAGTCATATGAGGTGGTCCCATGTGTCTTAGCCCCCTCCTAGTGATGACATCACCCTTCATGAGTCACTTTAGGCTATGACAACACAGGCACTCCAGGACACACTGGTGCCCTCACCTTGACAGCGCAGGCACTCCAAGAGGCAGTTTGGGGCAGTTTCACGCTTCCCGAGGCATTTCAGGATTGGTAGAAATGGCTAATGAGGAATTCGATTTGGGCTACTGAGGCAATGTCTTGGCATGGGATGATCAGTGATGATGGATTGATGTCTTCCACACCCCCTCCAGCAGTTTCAGCTTCATCGGGGCCCGCATCTATCACTTATGGCACTTTCTGATGATTTCTGAGGTCTTTTGAGGCCTACGATTTGACCATAGAGGCACGATTTGGTATATTGATGACTATTTTATTATTATTGTGCTATGGGGATTGACCAAGGGTGGCTAAAATTACCCCTTGGACCCACCATAAGCTCCTTATTATATTTTGTCATCATGATATGGTGGGATTCCCCTCTTCTAGGGCGATTTTGTCCACTTATGTTATATTTTATTAGTGATCCATGTATTTTATTGTTGAGCTCATCTCAACCATTGATTAGACATTTGTATCTTTCAATCTTAGCCACTCATTCAAAAAATGGTTAGGATTTTGATGCCTCTCCTTCCTATTTAAAGGAGAGAGCTTCTCATTGTAAAGGGACTTGTGGCTCTGGATTATTGGAATAGAAAATTATTATTGCATCTATCTCCAGTGTTGTGGTGAATGTTTTTGGTGTTCGTTCGTTGGTTATTCCTTTGCACTAAGTTATTGGAGATTTTGTTTGTCATATCTTTTGTACCACGTTTTTGCATCTACAGGTGGAGGCCGATTTGCTTTGAGGAGGAAGTATTGGTAGGGGAAGACTCTCCCTACTTCTTCTTTGGATCTCTTCGTTGGTAACAGGGAGTATTACTGTCCTAGGACCTTCTATTTCATGTTATCATTGCATTTTACTTGTATTTCCTCCATATTTGATCTCTCTGATTGAAATCGATTTCCTTGGATTGACAGGTAGAGGAGGGCGCACTTGTGGGCTAGGGCATCAATTTGGCAAGCAAAATCAACAATCTCTCATTTGATCTCTGCGGGAATATTCCTCAACATCAAAGCATCTCTCTTCATCACTCAGGTATGATCTCAAGGTAATTTCTATCTCCATGATCTATCCACTTGTCTAAAATATTTAAAACCCTAATCAATCAAAACCCCATTTTTACATTTTTTTAGATCCACTAAGATCTAGTGGCTTCTTGGGTAAGATATTGAAAACCCACCTCTATAGTATCCACGGCATCCCGAATCTATAGCTTGGTGAGGATTGGCCTCCATTTGACCCTCTTCCCAAGGCATTTAGCCTCTCCAAGCAAGGGCACACTTCCTAGTTTGGTGAGTTGACCTAGATCTAGTATGTGGGTAGTTGAGATCCCGCTTTATTCTTGATCTACACATCCAATAACCTACCCCCAGATTGTCACTTTTCTGATTTCTACCTTGTGGGCCCTATTCCACATTTTAAGGGATTTAATCCCCATTTTTGACCACTTGGTATCTTCAAACTCAGATCTAGTAAGATCTAGCCATTGGATTGCCTTGAAATTGTAGATCCATACTTTCACTTGCTTAAACCACTTGGATCTAAAGTTTGGATGCCATTGGACTTGTCTTGACCCCATTTATCCCACTTTTTAGCCTCCTTGGGTAAAGTCGTGCCACCTTGGAGAAGTGAGTTGGTCCACTTCTAGGACATGGGTACTTGAGATTTCAGTGGATTTGGAACGGGCATAATTCAAAACCTAGGTCTAGTGGGTCACTTCATCAAATCTTGCCTTGGGGATAGCATTCCTTGTTCTAAGGGATTGTGGTCCACTTAGGTCAAACTTAGATCTAGACCTATTCATCCATCAAGACTTTAATTGCCCACTTATCTCATGCAATAAGAGTCTTTAACCACAAGTTAACCTTACTTTGACTCCATTATCCCAATTCCCAAGGCACTGGTTTCTCTCCAAGTCAATTCGACTTTTCTATATTGTTGGATTAACTTGTGGTTTGACCTTTGTGTGGTGAACTAAACCCTTTGATGTCGTCATGTATCATGATCAAGCTTGTCACTTGTACTAGTTAGCCCTAATTCAACCCATAAACTACTCTGCATTGGACACGGTTCCCAAGGCAGTGGATTTTATCACATTGAACTAGTACTTTAATCCTGGATCCTATTTCACAAATCATAAGTCACTCTCACATCAATAATGAACCAAAGCTATACTCATTGAACCCCTCACTTGTCTTGTGACTTCATCCTAAGGTCTAGGATAAACCATACACCTTACTTCACTTAGAATTAACTTGATTTGGTGTCTTGGTTTTGATCTCTCCTGTCGAGAGTAGATCGGGTCTCCCCCTTTGTTGTGTGGGCTAGATAACATAAAGTGAAGGTTGCCTCGACTGGCGTGACAACCATCTATTGGAGGTCGAGGTGATCGTGGTTGCACCTTTTGAGTTGCCCTTCCCTATTGCCATCCATTAATGGATACATCCATAGGGGTAACTGCAGTTTAGGTGATAACATTTTGGTGCCGTTGCTGGGGAAGGCAGTAGCTTACCCTGGTTCGACGTACCTTTCTTAAAGCACTCTCGTTCTTCTTGCCTAACATTTTGGCATTGAAGGGCATCGGATTATTGTTATCACACCATAGTAGCAAGGCTACTATTCTTGTTTAGCAGATATCTGCACTTTCCAAAGCTTCCATTATTCAGAGCATGGCTATGATGATTGTATATTTTGTGATCACTCATGATCAGAGCAATGTATTATTCAGACTTATGTTAGACCTTGTGTTAAGGCTAAGCCTTGAGAGTTCAGATTTGATGACCGATGTGAACCTTTATCCCATACAGTTTCAGTTCAGTGCTTAGAGATGTATTGCAGCAGTGTTTCAGATGGTATATGATGTTTATTACTATAATGATGTTGTATGATCTATGGATATTTTATCATTGAATGTGGATTATTATCTTGTTGATTTAGTCATGTTCACAGCATCTGCTTGGTATATTATTCCTGATGTGGCAAACTGTTTAAAATGAACTATAAATCATATAATGGACAATTGCTTGCACATTTAGGTCATTTAACAAAACCCACTGGTTTTCCACCTTACATAGATATGGTCTTTCCTGACACCAGTTGTCTGCTAGTGTAGGCTCCATATTCACTTGACTCCATCCATACATGACTTTCCTATTTGACTTTAAACCTTGACCTATCTCATTTGACTTTTTGATACTGAGGACTTACCCATTTTTCTACCTCTGTGTTTGGACCGCATCCCTATATGTTCAGTGTCTCGGCTCTAAGTTGGTGACAAAACCTGCCTTTGGTGAGTTGGATTGTAGGCCTAAATCACTCTAGTCGGTTGTCCCGATGTTTGGCATTGGCTCGAACTCCCCCTAGTCACTTGAGATGTTGTTGGCTAAAACTGAAAGCTCATGTTCTACTTATGGAAACGTATAAATTCGCCCATGGAAACTAAAAAGGGCAAGAGCGATGAACAGCTAAAAATACTCCTCGAAGAGTATAAGAAAGGTCCAAAAAGCAATGATTCTTAAAAGCTATATCTAAACAATTGCTGACCTTATATATATATGAAAACATGCCCTGGATTCAAGCTGCAACTAGTTGTGCTTATCAGCACACCTGAGATACGAAGGGTTATGCAGGCCAAAAAGGCCATGAAATGAAATTGAATGATCCTAATGAACCTAGATCAACTTGATGTAGACATGACGCCTAAGTTGAATAAGCACTCTCTAAACAACTTATCCATATGTGAGGCACAGCCATTCCTCGTGTTATTTTGTCCAAGCATAGAGTTTGTAGCTTCCCCCTTCTCCCAGTCCAAAGTATTTTTGAGTTAAGTTAGACAAGTCAACCCCTTGGCCCAACCTTGTTCCTAGCCTTCATCCTTCACTAGCAGTTTGACCATGTCCAATGGGTGAGTTTGTCATTTGAATTATTGTGCAAGTAATTTTATATAACAAAGGAATATGCTAACTTGATTAATGCCACTGAATGGATGTTAGACTTTGAGCTTGGCTGTGAGAATGATTAGAGAAGCATGTCTTAGTCTACTGATGTGATTTATCCTTGGTTGTATATTATTGGGATCCGTGATGATGTGGGCCATATATATCTACCTATTGATGATGATTGATGGTCCCACATACTTGATGATGATATTATATCATGGACATATGGTTCAGATGATGATGGATGCAGTTCAACAGGTTTTATTATTACTTTAGATCATCAGATTATGCACTGTCCATATATGGTGGACCCTACAGCTGGCCCATTAGGGAAACCCATGGTGTATGAGTACACATTCCTAGTGGATTTGGGTTTTCTGGATCCAATGAGACACTTATCTTTCAGTTCCGGGCACTTCTGACAGTGATTGATGCAGTTTTACACTTGTTGACCAGATTTGGGGCTGATTTCCCAGCTTGAGCAGCAGGGGCCATGAAAGGCTAGTTCACCTAGGGTGCTGTATGAGGAGGGGGTGGTCCAGCCACTTGTTTTTACCATTTACCCCCCCTTTTGGAGAGCCTGGTGGGCTCAGTTGGACAGCGCAGATGCCTTGGGAGGTAGTTTTGGCACTTTCACAGTTACCGAGGCAGTTAAAAAATGGGATAAAGTGGTCACTGAGGAATTCGATTTGGGAAATTGAGGCAAGGTTTTGGCACTTGGTTTTCACAGAGGTCTTCCAGGGTGATCCCTCTATCTTCCAACCAGTTTTCACCATGTGGGTAGGCCCACAGCGATCACATGAGGTCTTTTACTGCTTGTCTGTCATAGATTTTGAGGACAGATTTGATCATTTATATTATATTGGACATATTTTATTATTTTATTGTGCCTTGGGGATGAGCTAGTAAGGATTGATGCCTCCTAGCCCCACCATGTGCTTCTTATGTCATTTTCTAGTCATTATGAGGTGGGCTTTGGTACTTTTACCCCCTCTAGTGGATGACTTCACCCTCCATGATTATTTTAGACTATGACGTCATCACTTTATGAGTGATCCATGTGTTATGTTATTATGGCTCATCTTAGCCATTGATTGTATATTGAGATCTTTTAATCTCAACCACTCATTTGATGTAGTATTGTAGAGTGGTATAGGGTTTTGGTCTTTATTATCCTATATAAGGAGGAGACCCCCTATTGTATAGCTCACCTTTGGAGCTCTGGAATATTGGAATAGAACACTTCTTTGTGGAGCATATCTCTCTTGTCTTGTGGATTCTCTTGCATCTTGAGTATACAGTATCTCTTCTATGTATCATTGTGGATTTTGGTGCTTCTACTAGTTTTCTTGCAGGAAAGTCGAATTGGTGGAGAGGAGGGTGATTTCTTGAGGGTTATTGTTGGAGGGATCCACATATTCTCTCTTGGGTTGATCTTGTGACAGGGAGTATCATTATTGTATCTTCGTGACATAGTTGATGCTTTCTATTACATCTTTCTATCATTTTCATAATCATCTTACTTGACTTGTTTCTTTGATCTTATCTTATAGGAGGAGGACGATTTGGCTATCTTGGAGGAGGACGTTTTGGTTGGAGCTCTTGGATCTCACTCTTGAATATACACATAGGGGAATGCTATCAATTTGCAAGGTGGCCACAAGCAATTGAGGTAAGTTCTACAAGGTATGTGCGTCTTTCTATCCATTCTCTCTTCATTGGTCACAAACCCTAATTAATTAAAACCCTCATTTTGGTTTTTCTTAGATCTACTTAGATCTAGCCTTGCTTTTGAAAAGATCTTAAGAACCCACCTTTATAGCATCTACCCCTAGTTGGATCTATAGTTTGGTGGTGATTGGGCTAAAATTGACACACTTTTCAAGGCAATATAGCCCTTTTGAACCAAATCGCACTTCCTTGGAGAGGCTTGTTGGGTTAGATCTAGCATGTGGGTAGGTGAGATCCCACTTGATAACCTACCCCTAGACTTTTACTTGGGTGATTTCTACCTTGTGAGCATCATTCCACATTTTAAGGGTTTAAAACCCCCTTTTGAACTACTTGGCACCTCAAAACTCAGATCTAGTAAGATCTAACCCTTGGATTGACTTGATTTTTTAGATCCACATAGATCATTGCCTAAGCTACTTGGATCTACAATTTGGTGGCCATTGGACTTGATTTGACACACCTTATCCACCTTTTAGCCCTCCTTGAGCAAGGTCGCACTTCCTTCGGTGACTGAGTTTGCCCACTGTGAGGACGTGGGTAGTGGAGATTTTTGTGGATTTGGAACGGGCATACCTGGAAACCTAGGACTAGAATATCATTTTGTGACGATCTGCCTTGGGGGTAGCATTCCTTGTTTCAAGGGATTGTGGTCCAGTTGGGTCATTTCATGAAATCCTAGATCTAGCAAGATCCAACCACTTTACCTCAATTAGCCCACTTGTCTTGACCTCTAGGTGTCCCGATCTACACTTTGACATATCTTTTGACTCCATTAACCCATCCAACAAGGCACTAATCCTCCTTAAGCAAGTCACACTCCTTGGGAATTGTGTCAAACCTTAGATCCGGTACATGGGTACTCCTAATTTCAACTTAGATCCATAGATCTACTCATTACATATCCTTTAGTGCCAATTGCATCCGTAAATTTCACCTTGTGCGTCCACGTTAAGCCATTTCGCATATCCCAAGAAAGTAGGACCCACTTGTGTAACACATGGTACTATATCTTATCTAATCATGTGGCCTAAATCATACATTGGTTGAAACACTAATCATCTCTCAAGCCACCTTCAACCATACTTTAATTTCTAGGTCCACTTTACCTTGCATTGGTTTCCGTAACTTACCATTTACTCATCCCTAGGAACCTTTGTTTGGGTCCAATCATCTTTGATTGGTTATAGTGTCTCCCCCTAGGTCTTAATTTATCTAGATCTAAAGCAAAGAGTGCCTCGGTTGACGTGACTCCCACCTTGCATTGGGAACCGTGGCATCTCTTGGGTCACCTCTTTAGTTGTCCATCTCCTCTACTGTCCCGGATGGGATATCACTAGGGACAACTACAAGTTGTGTGATAACATTTTTGGCGCCGTTGCCGGGGAGGTAGAGGCCTACCTTGGTTCAACATACATGACCATGGCCCCACGGGGTTTGTAATAATGTGTGCTAGTAGGGTTCTGAGTGTCTCGGTTCCCCATGACTTGATTAAGCAACTAAGGTATTCCAGGGAGTTTTTTCCCTTGTCAATTATACTTTGTCTATAGCCGAGCTATAATCGATGAGGTTTTCTCCCGCTTCCTCCAAAGCTGGAATGCCCGATTTTGAAAATCTGAGCCGTGGTCGGTTATTAGAGTCCAACTAATGTATATAAGTCTACTAGACACTATTAGAATAGCTTTTGGTCACGTCCCAAGTCTCTAAGATCCTCAAAAAAAATTTCGAAAATTTTTTACCGGGTCCGTCGAATTTGGGTTTTTAATTATTTTTTAAATTTTAATAAATTTCTCTATAGTTTAAATAGAGAAATTCCAATTTGTAATATGTCAGTCGTCCGGGGTCCGAATTTAGTGATTGATGGCTCGTTTCATAAGCCAAAAATCACACATGACCCATGGACCAGCTAAACCCAGGTTTCGGATGTCATTTAGGCCTCATAATTAATATTTTCTCTAAAAAGCCATTTACAGAGAAATTATTAATTAAAATAATAAAAATGATTATTTTGGAGATAATCCAAATCTCTCCAAAATAATCCAAATGGAATAAAGTAAAAGGCTAAATGACATGGCAACAGACATTCATGATGATTCTAATCAACTCCAGGAATGTTCAGTGAGCTATCCAGTCACCAACAGTCATCTTCAATGGAGAAATTCGCCCTCCTTCACTAAGCTCACGAATTGATGATGTGTAAGGTGTTGAGTGGGTGGTTGAGTTGATTGATTGGCATTTATTACCAAGTTGGGCGCCCTCCTAAAGTCATGGCCATGACAAAGCATTGGCTCTTAGTGATGGCGAGTTATACTCCTACATCAACTCAAACCTTATCTCCTTCATCCTCACGTCAATCTTCATGGAGAGTTCGAATTTGCCACATGGCAATGCATATATGGTATGGTGGAAAGTCCAAGAGGTAGATGGGGGGCGCCTTGCCTAGGTGGAGGCCACCTCCCCATCCACATAAGCTCCAAACTCAAGTTTAATGTTGAGTTAAGACTCCAAGCTCGATTTGGTTGGTGTAGACATGATTTTGATTGGATTATGATGGAGTTTTTGGTTCTCTTCATGCTAAAATCGAATTAGTGTTTTAGGCTAGTGTTTTGCTATATAAGAGAGGCCATTTGGGTTCTCTCTTCATGCTCTCTTGTGCAAACTTACTCTACTTATTTTTTGTAATACTTCATAGCTTTGGCTATCTTGAAATAAATTCGACTTTGGAGGTCCATTGATGTGCACATTGGTCCATGAGAATTTGTTGAAGCTTCAATGAGGTGATGTTGTTTTAGTAAGGCTATTTCATATATAATTGTTTGATCATTCTAGCTTAGAAGTCTTTTTTAAGTCCATGGAATGAATATTTGGGTTTCAACTTATTCATTTATGCTTGGTTGATTAAGATTTAGAAGTAGCAAACAATAATCGGTCATACTTATGCTCTTCTTGTTTTTTTTAGTTAATCATACTAGACTTGATCAAATCATTGTTGAAGTGGTTTGTTTTATGGATCTCCTAAGAACAAAGCGGGATTTTGAGCTAGGTTGCTTCTTCCTCCCCTTCGTCACTATTTTTATTAACTTGTGTGCATTTCAGGGGTTCTTCAAAGATCTAATCGCGCTTCAAGTTTGAGCTTGAGAAGTGCATAAGAGATCCATCAATTTATTCAAAAAACTTTAATCATTGGTTACCTTGGTTCTAAAGGGTTTCTTTCTTCGAGCCCATCTTATTTGCTCTTTGATCTCCCTTTTTGCCCTTGTTTTGCTAAGCCCATTTCTTCCATAGCTTTCCCATCTCAAAGCCCTCTTCTCATCCCTTCGTTTTAGCCTTCTTACCCTTTCGTTTGGCTTGACTTTTGCCCTAGTTTACCCTTCTTTCTTGCCATTCATCCTAGTCTCCTTCCTCCGTTCGTTTCTCCTCTCCATTCTCCTCTTATCCCTTTCGTTTTCCCTTACCTTCATCCTCTTCACTTGCTCTCGTCCCTCTCTTTCTCCCTTCTCCTCCCATTCGTTTTTGTCTCTCTTAGCTCCTCTCATCCATTCTCTTCTATCTTCTTTTCTCCCTCTTGTCCACTTCAAAAAAGAGCCTTACAAAGTACGAAACAATAATAAAAGACAAAAAACAAATTGTTAGAGTTAGTCCTCTTTTAATAGTTAGATCTCATTTTTTTTGCATTAGTATAGCTTGTACTTGTTTAATCTTTTGTTTCTATTTGAAAGATAGAATTTTTATGCAAAAAATATCCTAAAATTTTTACACTTTAGATCTCTTTCCCATCACTTTTTAGGCATAGTTCGTTTGCTGGTCCGTTTTACCATCTTAATATTTTCAAATCAAGATCTCATGTTTTTTCACGTTTTAGATCTTAGTTTTCGATATTAGACTTAGTAGTTTTTCAATTTCATTTGATTTGATTAACAAAATAATGGGTGCTTGAGTTGGTTTCTTGTGTAGGAAAGCAAGAGGAAAATCCTCTTAAACAAAAGCAAAATTTTTGGAACACAAAAACCAAGAAGAGGCTTGAACCACTTATTGAACCAAGAAGGCTAGATCTTTTCACTCGCCTTTGTATACTCATAAGAGTGTTGTAATTTTCTAATTCTTTACCTTTTTGCTAAGTCCTTCAAGGGTAAATTCCCAAGGCAATTGTAATCAAGTTAATAAAAGGTTAAGTGGAGGAGTCCTCCACTTTTTGGGTTTTCTTCTCCATTTGGGGAAGAGTGTTGTGGTTGTTTAACTTAGATCTCTTATTTCATGCTATAGAGTAGCTCAATATTTCATTGTTCTCTCTTCCAAGTTTTGACCAAAGAAAGCTAACTTTGGGATTGTATCCCAAAGGCCACATAGTTTTGTGGTAGCTTCTCGTTCCCCCGTTAGCCTCCTTATCGAAGTTTCAGCTAGTTGGAAAGTCTCAAGGAATAATGGTTCTGAGTGATTGACCTTGTTTAGAGGTTGATACCACCTTAGATTAACATTTGTTTAGTAGAACACTAAATCTTGCTTTCAGTTATCTTTTAGCATCTTATAATATCTTGTCGTTGTTATCTTTTACTTTCAGTCACTTTAAGTTTCTTTTATTTTCTTCAAGTATCACAACTGTTTCTTTTTTCAAATAAAAATAGGTACCTGCCTCTTGAACTTGGCCAAATCCAAGTCAAGAGCACTCTCTATCGGAGAGCATCTTAAACTTGCATTTTTCCCCTTGCATTAATTATTTTAGATTAGAAAAGTCTCTTGAACTTTGGTCTTAAGACTAAGTCAAGGCGCTCTCTATCGGAGAGTTGAACTGTGCTCTTAAATAATAAAATATTTCAACTCATATCTCCCTTTTAATTAATTTATGTTGGTCGATTATCCAACACCTGTATGCTCTGCCAACCTGAAAGGGTTGGGCTCGTACTCAGAAAGGTGTAGGATTTGCTAAGCTTACAAGTGATAATCTAATTAAAACTTTACCCCAATCCAAACTGGTGTTAAATACTGAGGTTGCTTCCTGAAATAGGTGGTGCTGGGAATCCACTGGTCAGACTCGAGGGCGGTTCAAACATTAGACACCTATCCTCTTGAATCTGGGTGCTCCCGACCTATCATCTAAGAGGTTGCCAGTATTTTTCCCATTTGGTTTAACTCTTTTGATATCCTTGGTCTTAGCCTAATAATCAAGAACACCGAAAACACTTAAAAATTTACCAAGAACAATTTCAAAACGATCTCACAAACAACTACTTTTGACTTACACTTTTTATCACCCAAGCACTATTTATTTGACTCCATAAGGCACTGGTCTTGAAACTCTCATATATCATATAAGTCTGGACCATATGTCCTTGTCATTTGTTTAATTTTATCTTATGGATGCTTTATTTTAATTCTAAGTCGAAGTATTGTTCTTCTTTTAAATTCTGTCTTGCTATTTTGCAACGTGGATTGCGTGTTTAATCGTGTTCTCATCACCATCTAAAAAACTCCTAAACAACATCCATCCGCATCACCCCATACAAAAAACACTTAAAACACATAAGAGCCTTAGTGAAACTCTTTGTAGGGACTACCCCCCTTGGCTTCGTTAGGAGTTAGCCTAAACGGAGGAGCTGGGATTCAGGTGACAGAACCTGGATCATTGCTTGTCCCCAAGGCCACACTTCTCCCCACTTCCAGTGAGGGAGACAGCTTTCGAAATATTTCTACTGCTGTTGTGCAATCTGGTGGACAACATCTTTGGCGCTGCTGCCGGGGACAAATCTTTTTGTTCCTGGACTACCTTAGTTTTTTCTAGTTTTGTTTTACCTTTTTGATAGATTTCATATCTATCTGGCAACTCCACTCCCCGTTTTTAGTTTTCCTTTTTGGTAGATTTTTAGTTTAATCACTCTCTGAAATTAGACTTGGATCCACTTGGCGACTCCATTGTCAGTTAACACCTCAAGGTATTCAACTAGAAGAAACTCTGAGGGCTTGCTTAGTTTTATCCCTGAGCCTAAAAAGGTTTATAGGAGAAGACTAAACAAGCTTGCTTCTCGTAGAATCCTTGAAGAACTTAGATTTGAGTCTATTTTAGACATCCACTCTTTGTTTCCAGAAAATTTTGAAAATCTTGAAACTAATAATTGTTTCCTTTCCACAATGGGTGAGTTTTTTACTCAACTCAACTTCACTCAGATAGCAGGTCAACCCCATGATATTCCTGAAAAAGCTGTCGACAAACTCACAAATTTCAGTGGCACTGATGCCTTTACTTCTGTTGAGCAACATATCAGAAACTTTTCCAAACTGTGTGGTTCCTACCTCAAAGGCACTGATAAACATGAGGACGTTTACATGACCCTTTTTGCTCTATCCTTAGAAGGCAAAGCTGGGAACTGGTACAACAATTTTCCAAACAACTCTTTTGCCACCATATCAACTTTCAAGACTGCTTTCCTCAACAAGTTTGGTAGCAAAAAGGAGCCTAGACATCTAGTTGCATCCTTAACCAGCGTGAAGAAATCAGATACTGAAACTATGGATGAATTCAATACTAAATTCACAGAGTTGTCTAATTCCATCCCTGATACTTATGCTCCTCCTGCAGCTTCATTATTGGACTATTACATAGAGGCTTTGAGTGGCAAGATACAATACCAGATAAGAGAGAAAAAAACCTGCTACTTTGGTTGAAGCTCAGAATTTGGCCACTAAGATTGACAAAAACATGATGTCTTCTGGAAAGTCAAACATCCAAGGATATTCTAGATCCTCAATCCCCTCAAGAGCTCCTGAACCTAAAGAAAAGGACCCTATAGCTGCTATAAAAGATTCATATGAGAAGAAAATGATGGAAATGCGTGAGAGGATGGAGAAGGCTGAACAGAAACATGTTGTCCAAATGAAGGAAGTACAAAATAAAATCATAAATATAGAAAGAGCACATGTCCAACATGTTCAACAAATCCAGCAGACTCAGCCGATTCAAAGAAACTATCCTCCCAAAAATAATTGGCAGAAAAAACCTCCCAACCATGAACAGAGGCCTCCTAACCAATTAGAGGCTGCTAACATGGTTGAAACACATAGGCCATTTTGCAGACCATGCAAAGATTTCCATGACGAATCTCATTGCTACTATGCTTGCTATGTCCAAGAACATGGTTTTCCTGAGGGTTGTGGTCCTAGCACTTCTACAGACGAGCCTATTTTCATCAACCATGTGGGGAACACCTATGAAAATACTAGAGATAGCGGAACTCAAGCCAACCAGGGCCATCAAAAGATTGATTACATAACTCAGATCTATGGTGAGATGCCACCTAGTATCAACAACAGCCAGAAATTCAAAGGGATGACATGTTAAAGAAAACCGAAGGAGGGACCTGTTATCACATATATAGTACCCTGGCTACCATACATTTTTTTTGGTCAGATTCCAGTACACTTTTTAGCCAGTTCCATTGCATTGAGATGCTGAGATGAGCATCTATATTGGATCACTATCAGATTTTGGATAGTATATATTCCCCATGCCATGACTGAGTCTCAGGACACTCAGAGAGATGACCGATTGTTACACCCAAAATCTACTCATCATTAGATTTAGTGTATACATCCCTGAAGTCATCTGGACTAAGTACTTTCATTTGGGAGGATTTGCACTCAATCCTGCAAACTTTTGAGAGGTCGTCGCAGGTTGCACACTAGCAACATGTGACGTCGCAGCTTGCTCCACTGCAGGGTGCGACGAGGTCTGTTAATGGGCAAAAATAGCTTATTCGAGATCCTTCTCGAAACTTACCCATTTAGGGGCTTATCCCTGACCTCTAGGAGAGCTGGTACTCGACCCCTAACTCTTTGGGAGGATCCCCTATCTCTCTCCTACCATCTCTCAACCTATCCTATCCATACCCTATCCACTTGGTCCTATATAAGTGAGGCTCACTCCCATCCCAAAGGGAGGAAGACTATGGTATCTACATGTTGGTGAAATCTCTCTTAAGGCACCTCTATTCACCTATTGGAGAGCTCATACTTCCTTGGAAGAACATGGCAATTGGCTTGGTCGGAGAAGGGCTACTACGTTAAGTCTTTGGTTGTAGTTCTATATCTCTATCATGTACTCCTCTATTTACCAAAGTTTGAAAAATCGAAATCGGACTCGGAATCAGTCGAGGGTCAACTCGGAATCGGAATCGGAATCGGTAATGAATCGGTCATAAATCGGTCGATTTGAATTTAATGAATCGGTTTGCTAAAAAATACATAAAATATTTCATTTTTTTAAAGAAAAACAACATTTTCATACATATCTAGGAGATTAGGAGACTAGAACAGGAACAAAATACATAATCCATGAGGCCTATAGGCTATATGGCCAGTAGAGTCCAAAAAATAACATGATATATAGTCTAGGAAGTAATTATTTAGCATACTAATTATTTTCATTATTTTCATTTCATTAGTGTGTCAAACTACATGGATAAAAAGATTGCCATTGACATGAAAATATCCATACATTCTTAAAAAAAACCTAACTCATCATCTTCCTTAAGACTTTCAAATACTAAAATGTTGTATATCATATTCTAATAAATTTGACATAAAAATAAAAAAAATATATTAACAAATCCCCTTTATTGAAAAAAAAAACTAAACATAACCTTATCCTTATGGTGCAAAGGAAGTTTAAATAATAAACAAAGAGAAACACAATATTTATAAAATAGATTAATATATAATGAATAATAAACCACTATAGATAAAAACAAAAGGAAATACAATATTTATAAAAATAGATTAATATAGAATAATTTATAAGAAAGTGGTTGAGTTAAGATTTTTAACTTCTTATTGTTTGAAAATACTCGTGGTTTTGGAAATGCCTTGTGGTTTTAATTACATATCACATAGTTTACTTTAGACAATGTTATTAGTGAAAATGTATATAACTTAATATTATTATTTTAATTACATGTCACATAATTTACTTTAGAGAACGTTATTAATGAAAATGTATATTGAGTTAAATAGTATTGGTGAGGAATTTGTTTATTTATTTATTTATTTTTAACAAGATTGGTGAGGAATTCATTTATAGTTTTTAGTATAGGATGTGTGCGCAATACTTATATCCTTTTGTAGCCATTCTGCATGGTTTTATTTCGATAAACTGAATAGTATCGTGGATGATATTTGTGGTTTACTATTTAAATTTGTTATACGATTTTATTTATTTGTATGATATTTAATTTTTTAATTATTAAAAATAAAAATAATTGGTAACAAAATAAAACCCACCAAAAAAAATCGTGAAAGGCTACCGTGAAAACCATTAAAAAATCAAGCCCAGTAACAGGGTTTGTATTCACGTATGTTCCTTGTGCGCGACCAACAATATTGTCGGAGTAGGATTCGGTGAATTGTGGTGTTCTGGTGATAAGATCGCTGATAACGACGATAGTTTCAAACTTGCCCGCATTTGAAGAAGAGCCGTTAAATCCGGCAACAGGGACGGCCGTCACGTTGCTACCTGTCAAATTATCATGCATGTAAAACACCATATTCATTTCACCTTCACCTGTAGCAGCCAGCAGGAAGATGCCGACGAAGAAGATAACGATGACGACCATGGCTAACAACAGAAACCCGAAACCCATCGAGCATGCCGGTTTTGGAAATGCCCCGTGACCCACCAAAAAAAACCGGCCGGTTTAAGTAAAAATTCGGTCTGACTGGACCGATTCATCTGGCCGGACCGATTTTTTACTTAAACCGGCCGGTTTGATGCTCCCAAACCGGTTTGGTGACCGGTTTGAACCGGGCCGGCAATAAATCGTTGAATCGGCCGATTCCGATTCCGATCGGACCGATTTTTAAAACACAGCTATTTACAGTAATACAAATGATTTCCAGCAATATTTCTTCTCATGTGTAGTGATATTGTGTAGTTTACTTGCTTAACTGTTTACTTAGATCGCTTATTGTATAGATGCTCTTTACTTGCATCTCTTGTTTCTGTGTCTTTACAGGTCTTGCACCTTGGATCTGACGATCGTGGAACGTGGAGCAACGTTCAGGAGAAAGGATTGCGTAGTAAAAATGTAAGACATCTAGTACTTGGTCCTTAAGTAGATCTAAGAAATGCACTTGTAGTCTGTTTTATTTGTTCTAGACTCACATTGAGCTAGGGAGATCCGGCTCACGTCCGCTTGAGTGGATTGTCCGGTAACAAATCTGGCGACCATACTGGGGAGTAGTGATGTTTGTCTTGTTTAGTGGTCATAAATCTGAGAGTCATTTTCAGTTGATTACTTGACACAAGCCTCTTTATCATTTTTGCCATTTACTTCTTAAGGACTGATTCCATTGTCAGATCTTCACGTTGAAGAGTCTGATCTTCTTCGTCTGAGTTTGTACAACTCATTTTCAAGCGTATTTTTGGTTCCTTGTTGAGAGATCTGGTTCATTTTTGAATCTAGACCTCGCCTGTCGCACCTGGGCAGTGGAAACAGAGCGACACTGTGTGATTCTGAGCTTCTGTTCTTCACCTGTTAGTCACCCGTCGCATCCTTTGCATTAGTAGACTGCGACATCATTGCACCTCCCGTGAAGGCAGATCGCGACGTCGCACTGTGTGTGAAGACAGAGTGCGCCGATCTGTCGAAAGTTGACATTCTGGCTACCTTTCCTTCATCTGACAGTTTGAACCTTGGTTTGATGTATGAACTCCCTCTGTGCTGCAAGATCCAGCCAAAGACCCCATTTATGATTTGTGTGTTGAGAGTTTGGTTTCATTTGGATTGACTTTGGGTTCCTGTCTTGGACAAGTTTGAAATCGGTAGTGGTGGATACTTTTGTCTCCTCCACCTTCATCCATTCACTCTTGCATTCCCTTCCTTCCGTCCCTGATCTGATCATTGTATTGGATCAACCTCCAGACCTCATTCACATTTGTTTTGAGCTTTGCTTGCTTAGTTTGCTTGCTGTTGCTTGATTTTGAGTCAAGTATGTTTTTCATCTTGGTTGAGTGCTTGTCTTTTCTTGAGTTTTCTGAATGTATGGGTACTGCAAGTAGTGTTTTCTTTTCAGTCACTTAGATCTGAAAGTAAAGTTGTTATTAAGTTTATTCTTTGATACATCCATTGAAAGATTTGAAAATGCTTCTTTCCCATTGTTTCTCAAAAAATTATTGAAGAAAGATTGTGTGCATTGGAAAATTCCCATTTATGTTTTGGAAAAAGTTGAATGAATGTATGATCTCTTGTGTTTTTCTCGTATTATGAATTATTCATTTTCTTGAAAGGCTCAAAGCACGCTTCGATTTTTTGCAAAACTAGTTCCATGCTAAGGAAAGATAGATGCACTTTTTATTCTTGTTCCCTAAGATCATTGAAATCGAAATTGAAAAACTTGCATTTCTCATTTCAGAATCCTCTCTTTTCATCATTTAGTGTCATTTTACTTTGAAAAAAAGAAGAAAAGAAAAAAAGTTGTTTTGATCTGGTTTAGTAGTGTTGTGAACTTTTGTGTTTCGTTGAAAAGGAAAAGAACACTTTCATTGTCAAGTTTGTTTGCATTGGGAATTGTGTTGCATTGAGTTTGTTTTGGCAATACCATTGGAAAAAAGCTTTCTCCTTTCTGTATCTAGAATTCATCGAAAGAAAAGAACATTTCATGCATGTAGTCAAGGCTTGCATTATGCTTCCGATTATGTACTCACCTCATGCATTCACCTAACCGTCCAAGATAAAATTAACGGTAGAACTAGGTAAAATTTTTAGCAACTTGTGTGTAAGTTAGAGAAGTGTTCCGGCGTTGTTAATCGTGGCAGCTGTCGTTATTTGCCAGCACTGTAGTCTGGGGGTATTGTAGTCTTCCACGTACATCGGTATATCGAGCTCCTTCACGTACCCACCAAGTACCATAATCCGTACTTGGCGTATATCGAAGGGTGTATCACGTACTCGACACGTATATTGGAAGGTCTCGTGCCAACGGCTGTGGATTAGACAACACCACTACGAATTTGAGCTCCCACGTACCTTGCGTATATCGGGAGACACCATTAGGATTCCTGAAACCAACCGAGTTAACCATTTGGTCATCTTGGCAAAGAAATACACCGAGAACAACACTCGGGGAGATTAGCACGCACGTACTGTCCAGGTAATCGGGTATGCAGGCAAGGGTACGGTCCCAATCCTCCTTGTCGCGTCATATTGTTGGACCCTACAGTATATCGCGGTTTGCGATGCCTTGATAATCCCGTGAGGTTCTAGTTTTTTGAATCCACTCTGTCACATAAGTTTGCTTGTTGCCTTAGTTTGAGTAGGTTTTTCTGGACTGCTTTTCTTTTAGCATACCCTTAGGAGAAACGCTGTTTCGGCCTTTTCTGGCTGATTTTCCTGATACTCTGGCTGATTTTCCCTGGAGAAGGTCCCGTAGGATCTTGAACTTGCCACCCGAATATCCCCTTAATCCGGAGGTTATTTCGAGGGTAAGAATGGATCAGCGTAACGTGGTCATAGTTACTGAAGTAGGGAACCCACTTTGAATGTTGGCGGACTTTTGTTTCCACCAGATTCACCTGCTTCTCATCCCCCACAGGATGAAGAAGCACACACCCCCACTTCTCAAAATCTTTCTCCCGTCATCCCGGGAGAACCTGGATCGTTGGAATGGATAAACCGACCCCAGGATGACCCTACAGCAGCTGTTGGTCCTTCAGCAGCTTATTGGACATCTTCTACAGACCACCCAGTGGCTCATTTTGCCATCTCATCCCCACCTAACTGGACTACTCCAGAGTTCTCTAGGCCTTGCTATAGGCCTGACCTTGCCGAGACTTTCGGCCCCATCCATGAACGTTTGGAACAGTTACGTGTTAAAGGAGATGAGCTTCGAAGACAAAGTCTCGGGAAACACTCTGAAGAGTTCCATAATCGTCATTTCCAAATAAGATTTGATGACGAAAACATCCCAGTTCATTCGATATCTTTCGGATCACCTGAAGCACTCCACCACGTGACCACTAATGAGACTGGTCAACCTTCGCAAAAATCTAGTCCTGTACCTCAAATGAACCAACCGGTGGAAGGACAACGGTCCAACACACCTGTCACTACCACGGTTACTTTACCAGTTCCTCCCCCACCTCAGAATTCGAGGGGAGGGTATTCCATTCCCATGGATTATCTTATTGGTAATGTTATTACCACGGTAGTTAGTCAACAACCTACATTGGTTCAACCTCGGAATAGTGATCAACCTGTTGTGGCTGGGGGGCAACCCCCGTTTCCTAACCAGAACGTAGGCAGTGAGATCCCCAACGGACCTTCCGTTGGACCTTCCCAACCCGCTAGACCGTCCACCACGGGATTATCTCATGTTGGAGGGTCGTCAAATGTAACTCAACCTTCATGGAGTCAAGCGTATCCAGGTTCCGTTAACCCTGTGCCGAGCCAACCTAATCCTGGAAACGTGCCATACGGGATACCTTATCCCGGGAATCCATACACTCTATGGGGGCAACAACCTGTGTTGCATCACGGACCCCAACCGACTATCCCTCAAGTACCACCACCCCCGATCGGTCCTCCCCCGCCTCCTGCTGGAGGCGGCGGACCCCCACCTAACATTGGTGGAGGCCCACCTCATTTTACCTACAACACCCCTCACCCCTCCGGCGGTGGCGGGAATGGTCCACCACCTCCTCCGGGAGGAGGCAGCGGCGGACCACCCTATCATGGTGGAGGAGGACATTTCCCTTCGGGTGGCGGCGGTGGTCCACCATCCCCTCCAGGAGGAGGCAGTGGAGGACCTAATTACTATGGTGGTGGCGGTGGTGGTGGAAACCCTCATCCTTCCGGCAGCGGAGGTGGTGGGGGCCCCCATCCATCTGGCGGCAGAAGTGGTCCACCACCCCCTCCAGGCGGAGGCGGTGGTGGGCCACCTTATTATGGTTATGGACCCCTAGCTCTTCCCGGTGGTGGTGGCGGACCTCCACCCACTCCCGGAGGTGGAGGTGGACCCCCACCTTATTGGAATGGACCACCTTATGGTGGCGGACCTCCTTACGGTCCGGGCGGCACACCCCCCTACGGTCAGTTTTATCCTGGTACACCTTACGGTTTGTTTAGTACTTACACGCCTTATCCGTATTATCAATACGCGCAGCCTAATCCACAGCTGCCCTTTTTGGCTACTTTGGACCTGCTTGACCTCTCTCGTTTAACCAACGATCTTATTTACCATGGATCTAACTGGCCACCGATTCCGGTGAAACTTCCGTCTGATATCCCCAAGTTTGACGGCAAGCTAGGTGAAAACCCCAAAAACTACGTGATGACATACCACCTATGGTGTTCATCTAATTCCTTAATGGACGATTCAATTCGTCTTAGATTGTTTCAAAGGACTCTCACCGGTTCGGCTGCCAAGTGGTACATTGAATTGCCACCTCACTCTTTTCCTGATTTTGGCCCTCTTGCTATGAACTTTTTGACGCATTTCCAACTGCCTATACGGTATGAGACTGGTACTGAGCTTTTAACCTCGCTCCGTCAGAATACTGCCACTCACATTTCGGATCATATCCACGAGTGGCGAAGGAGACGTCTCATTAAAGCTCCCATTCCAGATCAGCTCCTAACACACTGGTTTACTAAATTGCTCATTCCCACCATAGCAAAAGATGTCACCATGAGAGGTGCTGTCATCGAAGAACAAGCCATCGCGAGTGCCCATTTGCTAGACCTAGTTTACACTCAATCCAACACTTTGTTCAATATTCTACCTGACACACCCCGGGATGTTAATGACCCCACGAAACCACATAAGGGACCCCAAACTAATGGAATCATTGGTTCCCTTAACACCCAACCTGCTGTTAGCACTGTTGGATCATCCAGCTTCCTTAACTAAAGAGGTGAATTCTGTTCAATCAGCTTCATCTCAGAAGTTTAACGGCAAAAAGAAGAACAAGGGGAAACCCAAAAAGTCTTCTGCCCAGCAGGAACCGAAGAGCACTCCTGACGATACTAAGCAGAAAAGGAAACTGAAGTATCCTTGTCTACTGTGTGGAGAAGATCATTTCTCCAAAGAGTGTCCCCATAGAGACGAAGTGCAAAAGTTTCTTAGGGGTAAACCGACTCCTGCAGTCCTCAACGATCCGTTTCCTGCTCAAAACCAACAGATGATTGCTCAAACCCCCCCAGCCTAGGGGGAACCATCCAATACCACGCATGTTCTCATGTTGCATAATGAGGTGATCAATTTGACTACTTGCTCGCGATCTTACGAACCGGTCCCTTCGAAGGAATCCACTGGAAGTAATGCTGAAAAAGCTTCCGACTCCTTAACTGATGTCATTGTACCATCAACTTCTCTCACCATTGAGAAGCCCTCCTTAGATTCGATATTGCATCCGCCCAAGAGTACGATTCGAAAAGCTGTTTTCAATCCTAATGCTCGAGCGGCACAGAATTACAATATCGTAGAGGACTTGGCACAAGCTCCTTGCACCATGTCTACCCTGGAAGTTTTGCAGAATTGTCCCAATCAACGCAAAACTCTCCTTGCAGCTATTGGTGCATTTGACCCGGATTCCTCGAACACCATCATGTTCAGACTTGACAACTTTAAGTCGAGTCTCTCACACCAGCTCGCATTCCAAGTTTCTGCGAACATTGCTGGGAAGATTGTCCATCGTACCCTTTTGGACGAAGGAGCCTCCACTTCTGTCATGTCCATCGCTTGTTGGAGAGCCATTGGCTCCCTCGAATTGAATCGTTCTCCTACCACGTTGAAAGCATTCGACGGGCGTGGCGTTCAACCTCATGGGCTCTTACAAGCTCTCACAGTTGAGTTGGGCGGAAAGACCGTAACCATTAACGTGGAAGTGGTCTCAGCCCCGTTAGATTATAATCTCCTGCTTGGTCGCAATTGGTTTTATACCATGCAGGCGGTAGCCTCTTCAGTCTTCCGCATAGTACAATTCCCCCACCAAGGACGAATTGTTACTATCGACCAGTTAGATTTTTGTACACCAGACGCCACTACTCATCCTAGTGACCACGTTCCTTCCATTGGACAGATGTCAAAACAGTATGAGAGTGTAGGGGTTGGCCTTTTGAAAGATTCATCTCTCATGGGCGTTTTTCTAGCCACGGACCCCCCTAATCATGTTACTACGGTGAACATGATCTCCACTGAGATTTTATCTCACTCAAACGATGGTTGGCTTGTACCGGATGAAGCCACAACACACCTGCTTGGAGACATGATGCCTCTTTCACCCGCTAAACGCATTTATGAGGCTATCCAATCAGCGTCGGAGGACCATTTAACCATGGCCTCCCCATCTTGTTCTCTACGACGGGCGTTCTCTCTACCTGATCTCTTACTTCGGACTTTTCATTCATACGAGTCCATCATGGAAGTAATGAATGTTGACGACAGTCCGTGGGATGATCTCCATCATAGGTCATCTCTTCTTCCCCCTTTGGAATACATAGAGAACAACATCCATACCCTCTTTTCACCAGATATCTACCCATCCCCTCAGTCCCCCATCCTTACATGTCTTACGGACACGGAGGGCAACTTGGCCAACATTGAGCCAACCACCCCGGTAGACATCTCGGTGAAACCTGGTATAGTGGAACACATTCGGATAGGCCAGAAGTGTTCCCCTGAAGAAATCGCTATTAGCATGACCTTGTTCAAGCAATTTCGAGACGTATTTGCTTGGTCCTATGAGGAGATGCCTTGGATAGACCCTGCAATTGTTTCTCACGAAATAAAAACCTATCCCGACATCAAACCTGTACGGCAAAAGTTGCGATTGGTACACCCCCGGAAGACTGCGGCAATAAAGGCAGAAATTGAAAAGCTCTTAAAGGCTGGCTTTATTTATCCTGTCCCATTGACGGATTGGGTCTCAAACGTCGTTCCTGTGAACAAAAAGCAGGGCACCATTTGCGTCTGTGTTGATTATTGGGACCTTAATCGGGCTTGTCCAAAAGACAACTACCTGACCCCCTTCATCGACCAGATCATCGACAACTGTGCCGGAAGCGTCATCTTCTCATTCATGGATGGCTTTTCTGGTTACAACCAAATTGAGATTAACCCAGCCAACCAACATAAGACGGCTTTCATCTGCCCGTGGGGAACGTTTACATACCGCAAACTCCCGTTTGTCCTTAAAAATGCTGGCGCCACGTTTTAGCGGACTATGTCGTATGCCTTCCATGATATTAAGGACTTTGTGGAACCTTACTTGGACGATCTCCTTGCTCATTCAAAGTAGCGCGAGTTCCACATTGATCATTTGACGGCCATTTTCCTCAGATGTAGACGGTACAATATCCGTCTGAATCGTCATAAGTGTATCTTTTGCATTGAGTCTGGACGCCTCTTAGGATTTATCGTTTCGAAGGATGGGATCCGCATTGATCCCTTAAAGGTGGAGGCCATCATCAACCTACCACCCCCGACTGATGTGACAGAACTTCAAAGTCTCCAAGGGAAGGCAACTTATTTACGACGTTTTGTTTGTAATTTCGCGGAGAAGACTCAGGGCTATATGAAACTGCTCAAGAAGGACGTCCCATTCATTTGGGACGATCAAGCTCAAAAATCCTTCGACAATATCAAACATGCCATCATGCATGCCCCCGTTCTCCAACCGCCTAATTATTATCGAGATTACATCTTATATCTTGCCGCTTCTGCTACCACTATCGCCATGGTTTTGGTACAGGAGGATCAAAACGCTCAGGAACATGTGATATACTATGCAAGTAAGGGTCTAGCTGACGCTGAAACCAGATATTCACATGTCAAAAAACTCGCTTTCGCGGCGGTCATCGCCATCCAGAAGTTCCGCCACTACATTTTGCTCCGCACCACCACTATCATTGCCAACTCGAACCCCATGTACCACGTACTGCCATGTCAGGTGCTTGGGGGTAAGTATTCACGCTGGATTATGATACTGCAAGAATTTGATCTTCTTTTTGAGAAAGCTAAGTCTAAGAAGTCTTTTGTGTTTACCGAGCTCATTTGCGACCTTCCTTGTCCTGATGAAGAAGTTGAGCACAATGACTCATTTTTGGATGAATCATTGTTTCTCATTAGTACGACTGATTCGTGGTATGGAGATATCTTGTTGTATCTTCAAACCCAACGCTTCAACCCTCAACTCTCTCGCGACGACCGTCGTAAGATTCGTCACCATGCAAAGTATTATTTAATCATTAATGATACTTTGTATCGCCGTGGCGTCGATTCAATTCTTCGACGTTGTCTCACTCATGATGAGGCCGAACGCGTTCTGAATGATTGTCACGCTGGGGCATGTGGCGGTCACCTCTTTGGGATGGCTACAGCCCAGAAGATTTTGCGCGCAGGATATTTCTGGCCTATTATCTTCAAAGATTGTATTGAGGCCGTAAAAAAATGTCCTCCTTGCCAACACTTCCATACGAAGAAGTGCACTCATCCTGCCCTGTTGCATCCGGTTATTGCCGTTGGCCCATTCGCAAAATGGGGCATTGATTTTATGCATTGTAAGCCTACCTCAGTTGGGGGGCATAGTTACATCATCGTAGCTATGGATTACATCACAAAGTGGGCCGAAGCTATGCCTACATACCAAAACGACGGCAAAACCACTGCACTCTTCATGTTCAATCATGTAATAGCGCGGTTCGGAGTTCCTCAGGCAATTGTAATTGATCATGGTTCTCATTTTCAGAACCATATGGTTGATGAATTGAGTGACAGGTTGGGTTTTTGCCATGAAAACTCAACACCCTACTACCCGCAATCCAATGGACAGGTCGAGGCCATTAACAAGGTCTTGAAAACTATGGTCCAAAGGATGGTAGGGACACATAAGTCCAATTGGCACAACATGCTCTTTTCAGCGTTATGGGCCTACCGAACTTTCGTCAAAACCGCCACAGTCTTCACTCCCTTCCAATTGGTATATGGATTGGAGGCTATTCTGCCGATAGAGTGCGAAATCCCGTTGCTACAACTTGCTGTCGAACTTCTTCCTAACACTACTGCTGAGGAAGAACGTCTCTTGCACCTAGCAAAATTTGACGAGTCTCGCCGAGATGCCGCTCTTGCTAATGAAGCGCACAAGAAACGCATCAAGGCCCAATATGATAAGTTAGTTGAACCTCGTATCTTTAACGAGGGTGACCTGGTCCTCACTTATGACCAGAAACATGACAAACTAGGAGCAGGTAAGTTTGAGCCCATGTGGCATGGACCTTACGTTGTAAAACGTGTTTTGCAAAAAGGTGCTTACGAGCTTGAAGATTATGACAGAATCTCTTTGGGTGAACCCCGCAATGGGCTCTACCTGAAGAGATGCTTGATCCCTCATGCATAGACTTGCTTGTATATACTGTACATGGCGTGTTTTTGTGTGGTGTGACGCATTTCTTTTGAGTGTCTTTTGATCTTGTTTCCGCTTCTTATACCATGTTTTGTCTGCGTGTGCAGATGGCAACGTGCTATGGATTCGCGGACGGCGCCAGCCGGCATACCCGTAACCTTGCCTCGGCAACCTGGGTACTATATTCCCCAACAGGTGAGCTCATTAGCTTAGGAGGAAGTTGCTTAGGGTTTGCGACCAACAATGCCGCAGAATATCAGGCAGTAATCGGAACCCTAGCTAACGCCATTTCCTTGGGTATGAACCACATTGTCATCCACATGGATTCCCAATTAGTGGTTTCCCATTTGAATCGGGTGTACGCCATCCGTGATCCCATCTTACTCCGTCTCTTCAGACGAGTACGTCTCTTGGAAAGGTCATTTGAATCCGTTCAATACCTGCACATTCCACGGGAAACACAGTTGCTGACTCGATGGCCAACTTCATTTTGGATTGGTACATCACACACATAATACTCATAATATGTAAAAGCATTCACAACATGTAAATACAATGTATAAAAGCAAACATGTAAACAAGATCACATCACTAATCATTTTAAAAACACATAATGTATAAATCGCCGGTAATGTCTATATATATCGCTCAAAAAGTAGTGCTGGTACAAAAATCTGAAGCACGATGGCTTTCAGTGAGTCTCTACAAAAATTTGAAGCATCATAGCTTTTAGTAGTACAAAATATGAGGCCTCTAAGCTCTCAGTACAAGTATGAAGTGTCATCAGGCCTGGTGCCTGACCCGTACACCCCTAGCTCGAATGACACGTTGCCGCTGGGTGAGAAAGCAGTCGATGGTTCGAGCCACCTTGCGGAGTAAGGCGTTGAAGCGCATAGACGCTCCAACCCCAAATCTTTGCATGGGCCTTGGTAAGTCATCGATAACTGGCTTTGGTACCTCCACAGTCAGCTCGGATAGGTTCCTGTACACCTCCTCCATCTCCTTGATGGCAGCATGAGCACTTGTAGGAATGACTGCCTCCCCGCCTCTGTCTCTCCTCGCTAGAAGGGAGAGACCTACTGGTCGCACGAGACCCACATCTGCACACACATATCACATACTTGTCAGCACTACATTAAAAAAATGATATAATATACAAAACTAAAAAATACAAGGGTTTTGTTCTCACATATATCATCCCATGCTGCACCCTCTGGCAGCGCCAAGTCGGGATCCTCTCGGAAGTTCGTGCCGCCGTATGGAAAGTCCTCGACCATAAGTAACTGGCCTTCTAGCCAGCTGAAAAACTCGGGACTAAAGCTAATGATGGGCCCGCCACCATGACGGGTCATGACCTCAGCCCATTTGAGCATATGGGGATCCCTGGGCTCCCTGTCATCAAGTACTAGCTGCGGATGTAGGAGAGGAACCCGCTCCAAGAGGAACGATACTATGATCGATCCGTACCCAAACTGCTTGAGCTCCCCGCGCCGACACTTGGTCAGCTGAGCTCAGATGTTGGCAAGGAGACCCTCGCACCAGTTGAAAACCTTGGGAGACATACAGTCCTCCGCATACAGCATCTGGGTCCGAGTAGCTGTGTGTGGGGCTTGGCTACCCGCCACTCTAGTAATAGTGAGCAGTATGGTCTAGAGTGGACGACTCACCACATCTCTGATGAGTATCTTCCCGCTGGAAGGACGAGAAGTAGCAATGCAGTGCTGCGACACCATGTCCTCAACTGTATGGTCACTGGCCCGAGTCCCAGTGAGTTGTACAGCGTCCCCTCTTTGGGACAAACTGGTCAGAAAGTAGATATCCTCAATGTCAATCGTGAGGATATGCTCACCTATCACAAAGTATTGTTGCGCCGCATCCCAACTCTGGAGCATGTGTGTCAGGAACGGGAACTGGGCTCTCATCCCTTGTATCTCAAAGAATTTGAGCAAACCGCAGTTTCTCAAAGCTTCCACGCATTGTGGATCGTTTGCAGCTTGTTCATCTTCTACTTCATGTTCTCTCTCTCGCCACTCCAATACCATTTTTGCTTGCTAGTAACCTGCCAAAAGGGACATTTAAACCCTGTTAGGTCCTTCCTCAACTTTCACAAACTCCTTTTTTGAATTATTTTTGATGTTTGGGTTTTGGGTTTCCGCCGTCGCACCGTACCTTTAGGTACAGCGCGATGTCGTCGCAGGTCTCGTTAAACTTCCACGGAAAAGGACACCCCCCGAAGTCCATAGTTAAGCTCTTTTCAGACTCCCTAAATATGAAAAGATTGCCAAGCGAACTTGTCGTGTTCATGCTTGTTAAAGTATTTGAATGGTCGTCTTCTTGGTGATAGTTTACCCCTTTTTCGGACCAGGGGGCACTAATTACGAAAAAGGAATACTCTAGCCAATCGTGACTAGAAGAGTCCTCTCCCGTGTTGTTTTACCCTTTTTCGGGCGATGAGGCTAACTTTACGAAAAAGGACCTGTTATCACCCAAACTGTAGTTACCCCTATAGATGTATCTAGTCATGGATGGCAATAGGGAAGGGCAACTCAAAAGGTGCAACCACGATCACCTCGACCTCCAATATATAGTTGTCACGCCAGTCGAGGCAACCTTCGCTTTATGTTATCTAGCCCAGACAACAAAGGGGGAGACCCGATCTACTCCCGACAGGAGAGATCAAAACCAAGACACCAAATCAGGGTATTTCTAAGTGAAGTTAGGTGTATGGTTTATCCTAGACCTAAGGATGAAGTCACAAGCCAAGTGAGGGTTTCAATGGGTATAGCTTTGGTTCATAGTTGTTGTGAGAGTGACTTAAGATGTTTGAAATGAGATCTAGGATTAGTGTACTAGTTCAATGTTGGAAGATCCACTGCCTTGGGAACCGTGTCCAATGTAGGGTAGTTTAAGGGTTGAATTGGGGCTAACTAGTACAAGTGACAAGTTTGACCATGATACATGATGGCTTCAAGGGTTTAGTTCACCATGCATAGGTCAAACCACAAGTCAATCCAACAATCTAGGAAAGTCGAATTAACTTGGAGAGAAACCAGTGCCTTGGGAATTGGGAAGTGGAGTCAAAGTAGGGTTGACTTGTGGTTAAGGACTCCTAGTACTTGGGACAAGTGGGCAATAAAGGTCTTGGTGGATAAGTAGGTCTAGATCTAGGTTTGACCCAAGTGGACCACAATCCCTTAAAACAAGGAATGCTATCCCCAAGGCAAGATTTGACAAAGTGACACACTAGACCTAGGTTTTGAATTATTCCCGTTCCAAATCCGCAAGAATCTCAAGTACCCACGTCCTAGAAGTGAGTTAACTCACTTCTCCAAGGTGGTGCGACTTTACCCAAGGAGGCTAAAAAGGTGGGTTAGGTGGGTCAAGACAAGTCCGATGGCATCCAAACTTTAGATCCGGGTAGGTTAGTCAAGTAGGAGTATGGATCTATAATTTCACGGCAATCCGACGGCTAGATCTTACTAGATCTGAGTTTAAGTACACCTAATGGTCCAAAATGGGGATTAAATCCTTTAAAATGTGGAATAGGGCCCACAAGGTGAATTTCAGAAAAGTAACAATCTGGGTGTATGTTATTTGATGTGTAGACTATGGATCAAGCGGGATCTCAAACACCCATGTACTAGATCTAGGTCAACTTGCTCAAACTAGGAAGTGCGCTTTGCTTGGGAGAAGCTAAGTTGGCTTGGGAGAGGGGTCAAACGGTAGCCAATCCTCACCAAACTATAGATCCGGGATGCCGTGGATGCTATAGAGGTGGGTTTTCAATATTATGCCCAACAACCCACTAGATCTAAGTAGATCTGAGAAAATGTAAAATGGGGGTTTTGAAATATTTAGGGTTTTAACAATTTATGAGCTATGTCAATGGATTGGATAAAGGAAAGAGAAACAAACCTGTGGATCTTACCTAGGTAACCTTGTAGATGCCTTGATGATGATGATCTATGCAAACCCGATCAATTTGAGAAGCTTTGAGGTAGTTTTCTATGCAAGTCGATTTGATCCAAGAAGCAAGTCGATTTGATCCAAGAAGCCAATGCGCCCTCTCTCCTGCACAACAAACGTCAACAATATCAGATTTGATGCATCAAGAGATAAGACTAATGCCACAAAAGAAGTAACAGAAAGATAGCATAGATCACAATGATGCTAATGATAACCCCCTGATACAAGCGAATGCCAAGAAAGTCGATTTGAAGAAGCCTTGCAAAATCGCCCTTGTTGAAGTCGCCCTCCTGTAGACAAACAATGATTTCCAAAAAAAGATAGATCTTACCACAATTTCCAAATGCTAGGTTGCAATAGACTTTCTAATCACCATCTAAGAACACCAGATGCAAAGGAGACCACAAGAATTTCCACAAGAATATTTTTCTATACCAATAATCCAAGAGCCAAAGACCCCTTACAATGAGAAGCTCTCTCCTTTAAATAGGAAGGAGAGGCACCAAAACCCTAACCACTTTTTGAATGAGTGGCTAAGATTAAAAGATACAAATGTCTAATCAATGGTTGAGATGAGCTCAACAATAAAATACACAGATCACAAATAAAATACCATGTGAGTGGACAAAGTCGCCCTAGAAGAGGGGAATCCCACCAAATCATGATGACATAATATCATAGGAGGCTTATGGTGGGTCCAAGGGGTAATTTTATCCCTCCTTGGTCAATCCCCATAGCACAATAACCATAAAATAATCATGAATGTACCAAATCGTGCCTCCATAGTCAAATCGCAGGCCTCAAAAAGACCTCAGAAATCCACAGAAAGTGCCATAAGTGATGGATGCGGGCCCCGATGAAGCTGAAACTGCTGGAGAAGGTGTGGAAGACCCCGATCTATCATCATTGATCATCCCATGCCATAACTTTGCCTCAGTAGCCCAAATCGATTTCCTCAATAGCCATTTCTACCAATCCTGAAATGCCTCGGGAAGCGTGAAACTGCCCCAAACTGCCTCCTGGAGTGCCTGCGCTGTCAAGGTGAGGGCACCAGTGTGTCCGGGAGGGGGGTAATATGGTAAAAACAAGTGGCTGGACCACCCCCTCCATCATCAGCGCCCTAGGTCAACGGGATAAAAATCTCATCTGCTCTGACAGGGCCTCCTACAGACCAAAAATGCACTAGGACAGCCTACTGAGGCTCAATCATCACTGTAAGTTCCCGGAACTGAAAACAAACTGTCCCATTGGACTCAGAAGGTCCAAATCCATCCAAGATGTGTACTCATACACCATATGAGTCTCTGCATGATCAAAATAAATATCCAATATACCGGAACAAGGCCAATAATAATGATCTGTAAATGACCAAACACTGCTGTAACCCAAGAATCATCATCATAACCCTGTAGCTACTGCATAGAATCATCATGTATGTATACATAGACCATATATCATCTATCCATATCATCATAAGGTCTAACATCTCATGTCCCATGGTCCTCCATGGTCAAACTGGGTCTAACCAAGACCAAATATAACTCAGACCATCATCCAAGGCTGCTGCAAAGTGTCAAGGTTAATACATGCTCTACAACTTATTCAAATAACAATTATAACACAGAGTAATCATAACTGGCGATCTAAATCCAAATATATAATGTCGTTAATTATTATTATTACTCAGACTAGACTTTCAGGATCATACTCACTTCATAGCTGTGATCAATTTGCTAGTGATGGGTGAAGGCTAAATTAACTGGCTAGGCTAAGGGATGACTTGACTGACTTAACTTTGTGACACTTTGGCAAAGGAAAGGGAATACACACCACAGTATATACTGAATGAGCAATAACACAGGGAATGGCGGTGTCTCACAAATGGATGACTTGTTTAAAGAGGGTTTATTCACCTTCACAGATGCGCACAATCCATAATACAAATAAGGCCAGCAATCGTTTAGATATAGCATTTAAGTTCCATTGCTTCTTGGGGCCTGAAGTTTCCATAGCCTTGATCTATGTGTGTTTATAAACACATTGCATAGATTTACATTTATTTTAGGCTTTCTGCTGCAGGTGTGTTTTTAAGGCACTTGTTTACCTGAGCACTTCTAGGTGTGTTATGGACAGCTTGTTTACCTAGGTATTTATTTTCCAAAAGATATAACATTTTATTTTCATAGCCATTTTCATTTGGCATGCCTTTCAATCATGTGTGTTTAGAAACACATTGCATGAATGGGCTTTTCATACAAGATATAGCATTTCATTTTTTCCAGATTTTGTATTCATGGCAGCACTAAAAGTTTCAGGTTCAGCCAACACAACTTTAGTGACTAGGGGGAATTCCAAGGAACTCCAACTCACCATAGGTAAGTTTTGTCACCAACTCAGAGCTGAGACACAATAAACAGGGAAGCTCATCCAATACAGAGGCTATAGTGGGGAAAAGTCCTCCATGCCACTAGTCAAGTAGTAAGTCAGGGTGATAATCTAAAAGGTAGATCATGGATGGATGAAGACAATGAAATTATGGAGCCAACACTAGCAAGCCAAAGTATGGTGGAATGATCACCTCTATTCTCCCTAAGGAGGGTACATACCAATGAGTATGAATAGTGAACTTCTAAGTCTGAGTAGGGACAATATACTATATATAATAGATCAACCAGGTCCACATATCTATATGATCGCCAGATCATGACACTAAGTGCTAAGACATGCTATAAGAAAAAGTATAAAAGCAATCTAACCATAACACCATAATATACCTGTTGAGTCTTATACCTTAATGCTCATCAACCTGTACCATCCTCTGTCCTCTGAAACTGCTGCTGTAACTCTGGGCACTACTGACTGCTCTGTACCAATGGTATAATGGCTACATCGGTCATCTCTCTGAGTGTCCCGAGACTCAGTCATGGCATGGGGAATATAACTGCTGTCCACAATCTGATAGTGATCCAATATAGATGCTCATCTCAACATCTCAAATGTAGGGGAACTGGCTGAATAGTGTACTGGCATCAGAAAAATAATGTATGGTAGCCCGGCTACTATAAATGTGATAACAGGACCGTTGGAGTCTTCTTTAGTTCTTTTCAGACTTTCTAAACATGAAATGACAGCCGATTTTACCTTCTATGGACTCGTTAAATTTTCACACTGAAGGGCTCGTCATGGGACGAACCCCTCCTAACTCAGGTTCGGAAAATATTTGGGATTGGACTCATCTATGAGATGAGCTATACCGAGCATCTGGTTACCCTCATCAAGCTCGTAAAAAACACATGAGGCACTCATCATTCATGATGGGGAAAAAAGAAAGTGTTTGTGTTACATACCTGTTATCACCTAAACTGTAGTTACCCCTATGGATGGATCCAGTCATGGATGGCAATAGGGAAGGGCAACTCAAAAGGTGCAACCACGATCACCTCGACCTCCAATATATGGTTGTCACGTCAGTCGAGGCAACCTTCGCTTTATGTTATCTAGCCCAGACAACAAAGGGGGAGACCCGATCTACTCCCGACAGGAGAGATCAAAACCAAGACACCAAATCAGGGTATTTCCAAGTGAAGTTAGGTGTATGGTTTATCCTAGACCTAAAGATGAAGTCACAAGCCAAGTGGGGGTTCAATAAGTATAGCTTTGGTTCATAGTTGATGTGAGAGTGACTTATAATGTTTGAAGTGAGATCTAGGATGAATGTACTAGTTCAATGTTGGAAAATCCACTGCCTTGGGAACTGTGTCCAATGCAGGGTTGTTTAGGGGTCAGATTGGGGCTAACTAGTACATGAGACAAGCTTGACCATGGTTCATGATGTCTTCAAAGGTATAGTTTACCATGCATAGGTCAAACCACAAGTCAATCCAACAATCTAGGAAAGTTGAATTATCTTGGAGAGAAACCAGTGCCTTGGGAATTGGGAAGTGGAGTCAAAATGGGGTTGACTTATGGTTTAGGACTCCTACAACATGAGACAATTGGGCAATAGAGATCTTGAGGGTTGAATGTGTCTAGATCTAGGTTTGACCCAAGTGGACCACAATCCCTTAAAACAAGGAATGCTATCCCCAAGGCGAGATTTGACAAAGTGATAGTCTAGACCTAGGTTTTGAATTATTCCGGTTTCAGATCTGCAATAATCTCAAGTACCCAGTTCCTAGAAGTGAGTGAACTCACTTCTCCAAGGTGGTGCGACTTTACCCAAGGAGGCTGAAAGTGGGGTTTAGGTGGGTCAAGACAAGTCGGATGGCACCCAAATTTTAGATCCGGGTAGATCAGTCAAGTAGGGATATGGATCTATAGTTTCACGGTAATCCGATGGCTAGATCTTACTAGATCTTTGTTTAAGTGTTCCAAGTGGTCCAAAGTGGGGTTTAAATCCCTTGAAATGTGGAATAGGGCCCACAAGGTGAATTTCAGAAAAGTGACAACCTGGGTGTATGTTATTTGATGTGTAGATGTCAAATCAAGTGGAATCTCAAACACCCACCACCTAGATCTAGGTCAACTTGCTCAACTAGTGAAGTGCGCCTTGCTTGGGAGAGGCTAAGTTGGCCTGGGAAGGGGATCAAACGGCCAATCCTCACCAAACTATAGATCCGGGATGCCTTGGATGCTATAGAGGTGGGTTTTCAGTATTATGCCCAACAACCCACTAGATCTAAGTAGATCTGAGAAAATGTAAAATGGGGGTTTTAAGATATTTAGGGTTTCAACAATTTATGAGCTATGTCAATGGATTGGATAAAGGAAAGAGAAACAAACCTGTGGATCTTACCTGGGTAACCTTGTAGATGCCTTGATGATGATGATCTATACAAACCCGATCAATTTGAGAAGCTTTGAGGTAGTTTCTATGCAAGTCGATTTGGTCCAAGAAGCCAATGCGCCCTCTCTCCTGCACAACAAACGTCAACAATATCAGATTTGATGCATCAAGAGATAAGACTAATGCCACAAAAGAAGTAACAGAAAGATAGCATAGATCACAATGATGCTAATGATAACCCCCTGATACAAGCGAATGCCAAGAAAGTCGATTGGAAGAAGCCTTGCAAAATCGCCCTTGTTGAAGTCGCCCTCCTGTAGACAAACAATGGTTTCCAAAAAAGATAGATCTTGCCACAATTTCCAAATGCTAGGTTGCAATAGACTTTCCAATCACCATCTAAGAACACTAGATGCAAAGGAGACCACAAGAATTTCCACAAGAATATTTTTCTATACCAATAATCCAAGAGCCAAAGACCCTTTACAATGAGAGGCTCTCTCCTTTAAATAGGAAGGAGAGGCACCAAAACCCTAACCACTTTTTGAATGAGTGGCTAAGATTATAAGATACAAAAGTCTAATCAATGGTTGAGATGAGCTCAACAATATAATACATGGATCACACATAAAATATAACATAAGTGGACAAAATCGCCCTAGAAGAGGGGAATCCCACCAAATCATGATGATGAAATATCATAAGAGGCTCATGGTGGGTCCAAGGGGTGATTTTATCCCTCCTTGGTCAATCCCCATAGCACAATAACCAATAAATAATCATGAATGTACCAAGTCGTGCCTCCATAGTGAAGTCGTGGTCCTCAAAAGACCTCAAAAATCCACAGAAAGTGCCATAAATGATGGATGCGGGCCCCGATGAAGCTGAAACTGCTGGAGGAGGTGTGGAAGGTCCCGATCTATCATCACTGATCATCCCATGCCATAACTTTGCCTCAGTAGCCCAAATCGATTTCCTCAATAGCCATTTCTACCAATCCTGAAATGCCTCGGGAAGCGTGAAACTGCCCCAAACAGCCTCCTGGAGTGCTGGCGCTGTCAAGGTGAGGGCACCAATGTGTCCGGAAGGGGGGTAATATGGTAAAAACAAGTGGCTGGACCACCCCCTTCATCATCAGCGCCCTATGTCAACCGGATAAAAGTCATCTCTGCTCCGACAGGGCCTCCAACAGACCAAAACTGCACTGGGACAGCTTACTGAGGCTCAATCATCACTGTAAGTTCCCGGAACTGAAAACAAACTGTCCCATTGGACTCAGAAGGTCCAAATCTATCCAAGATGTGTACTCATACACCATATGAGTCTCTGCATGATCAAAATAAATATCCAATATACCGGAACAAGGCCAATAATAATGCTCTGTAAATGATCAAACACTGCTGTATCCCAAGAATCATCATCATATCCCTGTAGCTGCTGCATAGAATCATCATGTATGTGTACATAGACCATATATCATCTATCCATATCCTCATAAGGTCTAACATCTCATGTCCCATGGTCCTCCATGGTCAAACTAGGTCCAACCATGACCAAATATAACTCAGTCCATCATCCAAGGCTGCTGAAAAGTATCAAGGTTAATACATGCTTTACAATTTATTCAAATAGCAATTATAACACAGAGTAATCATGACTGGCGATCTAAATCCAAATATATAGTGTCGTTAATTATTATTATTACTCAGACTAGACTTTCAGGATCATACTCACTTCATAGTTGTGATCAATTTGCTAGTGAAGGGTGAAGGCTTAAATTAACTGGCTAGGCCAAGGGATGACTTAACTGCCTTGACTTTGTGACACTTTGGCAAGGGAAAGGGAATACACCATAGTATATACTGAATGAGCAATAACACGGGGAATGGCGGTGCCTCACAAATGGATGAGTTGTTTAAAGAGGGTTTATTCACCTTCACAGATGCGCACAATCCATAATACAAATAAGGCCAGCAATTGTTTAGATATAGCATTTAAGTTCCATTGCTTTTTGGGCCTGAAGTTTCCATAGCCTTGATCTATGTGTGTTTACAAACACATTGCATAGATTTACATTTTTTCTTTAGGCTTTCTGCTGTAGGTGTGTTTTTAAGGCACTTGTTTACCTGAGCACTTCTAGGTGTGTCATGGACAGCTTGTTTACCTAGGTATTTATTTTCCACAAGATACAACATTTTATTTTCATTGCCATGTTCATTTGGCTTGCCTCTCATTCATGTGTGTTTAGAAACACATTGCATGAATGGGCTTTTCATACAAGATATAGCATTTCATTTTCCATATTTTGTATTGATGGCAGCACTAAAAGTTTCAGGTTTAGCCAACACAACTTTAGTGACTAGGGGGAATTCACAAGGAACTCCAACTCACCATAGGTAAGTTTTGTCACCAACTCAGAGCCGAGACACAATAAACAGGGAAGCTCATCCAATACAGAGGCTACAGTCGGGAAAAGTCCTCCATGCCACTAGTCAAGTAGTAAGTCAGGGTAATAATCTAAAAGGTAGGCCACGGATGGATGAAGACAATGAAATGATGGAGCCAACACTAGCAAGCCAGAGTATGGTGTAATGATCACCTCTATTCTCCCTAAGGAGGGTATGTACCAATGAGTATGAAAAGTGAACTTCTAACTCTGAGTAGGGACAGTATAATATATATAATAGATCAACCAAGTCCATATATCTATATGATCGCCAGATCATGACACTAAGTGCTAAGACATGCTATAAGAATAAGTATAAAAGCAATCTAACCATAACACCATGATATACTTGCTGAGTCATATACCTGAAAGCTCATCAACCTGTACCATCATCCGTCCTCTGAAACTGCTGCTGTAACTCTGGGCACTACTGTCCGCTCTGTACCAATGGTATAATGGCTACATCGGTCACCTCTCAGAGTGTCCTGAAACTCAGTCATGGCATGGGGAATGCAACTGCTGTCCACAATCTGATAGTGATCCAATATAGATGCTCATCTTGGCATCTCAAATGCAAGGGAACTGGCTCAATAGTGTACTGGAATGAGAAAAATAATGTATGGTAGCCCGGCTACTATATATGTGATAACAATACCTTAGTGGCAGTATATAGTTGTTCTTAAACATGGCACTCATCTGCATTTGCATATAGTACTTGGGTCATTTGTTTGTCTATGAGTCCCCGCTTACTTTCTGGGTCTTGTTACTCCTCCGAGTCATCCAGAGAAAGCTTCCATCATCAGTTGCATTAGAAGTTTGCGTCATTCTCATTATGTCAACACTACCAAGTCATGCCATGCCCATGTTCAAGAACACGTCCACTATGTATCATTTACAGTTAGTACACACGTCGTCATGCCGTTGTTACTTTGAGTCAGTTTCACATGTTATTGTACCATCCGATCCACTCTACACATCTTTTGTCGTGTTTCGTGTCGATTGATGGGGGATTCATCATGGCCCTCCTTCGACGGATTCATCCTTGTCGACTTCAGCTCATCATCCAAGGATTGAATATAGAAACCAACCAAGTACCTTGGCCCTGCATACCTCAATGGCAGGTTACCTTGCTTTCATCATGAGTTTACATCATTGACTCTTGATTGAAAGATTTCATCTTGCGTTCGACTTCAAATCATTTATTCACGCTTGATGATATGTATTGTGATACCTTGGGAATCATTGACATCAATGATGATCTCCCTCGCACTTGTTAACGGTTTACATCAATGACTGGTAATCAAGTGGTTTCTACCATGTTCGACGTCAAGACATTTGTAATCACATGGATAGATTCGTATCATTGCGGGTTCAGATTGAAGACCCTGGGGAGTCATGTTTACCCAAGTTGCGATGGAGTTTGTATTGAGTCATATTACACGGATCCACTTTTGTATTGTTCATGGCTATGTTATCATCTCATCATGGATCTACGCTTGTGTCTAGCAGCCATGATTGTGTTCAGTTGGTCATTACTACCATGGATCTGCAATGTATTGGTCGGCAGCCATGTTGTACTTCATATGAGATTGATCGTTCAGAGTCAGTTGTACTGCATCAGCGTCCTTCGTCCATCGAACCTATTGCCATTATTTCTTTCAAAGCACTTCACCTGTACATCCTTAACAGCTTCATGCTTTGGGGGGCATTCTGTTACACCCAAAATCTATTCATCATTAGATTCAGTGTATACATCCCTGAAGTCATCTGGACTAAGTACTTTCATTTGGGAGGATTTGCACTCAATCCTGCAAACTTTTGAGAGATAGTCACAGGTTGCACACTAGCAACATGCGACGTCACAGCTTGCTCCACTGCAGGGTGCGACGAGGTCTGTTAATGGGCAAAAATAGCCTATTCGAGATCCTTATCGAAACTTACCCATTTAGGGACTTATCCCTGACCTCTAGGAGAGCTGGTACTCGACCCCTAACTCTTTGGGAGGATCCCCTATCTCTCTCCTACCATCTCTTAACCTATCCTATCCATACCCTATCCACTTGGTCCTATATAAGTGAGGCTCACTCCCATCCCAAAGGGAGGAAGACTATGGTATCTACATGCTGGTGAAATCTCTCTTAAGGCACCTCTATTCACCAAGTGGAGAGCTCATTCTTCCTTGGAAGAACATGGCAATTGGCTTGGTCGGAGAAGGGCTACTACGTTAAGTCTTTGGTTGTAGTTCTATATCTCTATCATGTACTCCTCTATTTACAGTAATACAAATGCTTTCCACCAATATTGTTCTCATGTGTAATGATATTGTGTAGTTTACCTGCTTAACTGTTTACTTAGATCGCTTATTGTATGGATGCTCTTTACTTGTATCTCTTGTTTCTGTGTCTTTACAGGTCTTGCACCTTGGATCTGACGATCGTGGGACGTGGAGCAACGTTTAGGAGAAAGGATTGCGTAGTAAAAATGTACCTTAAGTAGATCTAAGAAATGCACTTGTAGTTTGTTTTATTTGTTCTAGACTCACATTGAGCTAGGGAGATCCGGCTCGCATCCGCTCGAGTGGATTGTCCAGTAACATTGATGCAGCTATTATGCCATTTGTATAGAGCAGTCAGTAGTGCCCAGAGTTACAGCAGCAGTTTTAGAGGACGGATGATGGCTCATATGATGAGCATTCAGGTATATGACTGAGCAGGTATATTGTAGTGTTGTGGTTAGATTACTTTTATATTCATTCTTATGGCATGTATTGACATTTAGTATCATGATCTGGCGATCATATAGCTATGTGGACCTGGTTGATCTTATTATATATATTATATGGTCCCTACTCAGACTAAGAAATTCACTATTCATACTCATTGGTTTTACCCTGCTTAGGGAGAATAGAGGTGATCATTCCACCATACCTTGGCTTGCTAGTGTTGGCTCCATTATTCATTGTCTTCATCCATCCATTACCTACCTTTTAGTTTATCATCCTGACTTACTACTTGACTAGTGGCATGGAAGACTTTTCCCCACTGTAGCTTCTGTGTTGGATGAGCTTCCTTGTTTATTGTGTCTCGGCTCTGAGTTGGTGACAAAACTTACCTATGGTGAGTTGGATTTCCTTGAGAAATCCCCCTAGTCACTAAAGTTGTGTTGGCTAAACCTAAAACTTTTAGTGCTACCATGAATACAAAGTATGGGAAATGAAATGTTATATCTTGTATGAAAAGCCCATTCATGCAATGTGTTTCTAAACACACATGAATGAAAGGCAAGCCAAATGAAAATGGCTATGAAATAAAATGTTATATCTTGTGAAATGTAAATACCTAGGTAAACAAGTTGTCTGTGACACACCTAGAAGTGCTCAGGTAAACAAGTGCCTTAAAAACACACCTGCAGCAAAAAGCCTAAATAAATGTAAATCTATGCAATGTGTTTATAAACACACATAGATCAAAGGCTATGGAAACTTTAGGCCCAAAAAGCAATGAAACTCAAATGCTATATCAAAAATGATTGCCGGCCTCATTTGTATTATGGATTGTGCGCATCTGTTAAAGGTGAATAAACACTCCTTGAACAACTTATCCATTTGTGAGACACTGCCATTGCCTGTGTTGTTGTTCATTCAGTATATGCTATGGTGTATTCCCTTTCCCATATCCAAAGTGTCACAATGTTGAGTCAGTAAGTCATCCTTTGGCCTAGCCAGTTTATTTTAAGCCTTCACCCTTCACTAGCAAATTGATCACAACTATGAAGTGAGTATGGTCTTGAAAGTCTAGTCTGAGTCATAATAATAAATAATGACATTATATATTTGTTGGTAGATCGCCAGTAATGATTGCTATTTGTTATAATTGCTATTTGAATGAATTGTAGGGCATGCATTAACCTCTGACACTTTGTAGCAGCTTCCGATGATAGTTTGAGTTATATTTGGTCATGTTGACTTGGTCAAACCCAGTTTGACCATGGTCAACCACAAGACATGAGGTGATTGGACCTTATGATGATACAGATAGATGATATATGGTCTATGTACATGTACATGATGGTTCTATGCAGCAGATGCAGGGTTATGATGATGATTTATGGTTTTCAGCATTATTTGATCATTTACAGATTATTATTATTTCACCTGTTCGAGCATATTGGATATATTATATGATCATGCAGAGATCTATATGGTGTATGAGTACACATCTTGGACAGATTTGGACCTTCTGAGTCCAATGAGATAGTCTGTTTTCAGTTCCGGGCAGTTATAGTGATGTTTGAGCCTCAGTTGGCTCTCCTAGTGTAGATTTGGCCTGTCAGAGCAGAGATGGATTTTATTTGGTTCACCTAGGGCGCTGTGCATGGAGGGGGTGGTCCAGCCACTTGTTTTTACCATATTACCCCCCTCCCAGACACACTGGTGCCGTCACCTTGACAGCACAGGCACTCCAGGAGGCAGTTTGGGCAGTTTCACGCTTCCTAAGGCAGTTCAGAATTGGTAAAAATGGCTATAGAGGAATTCGATTTGGGCTACTGAGGCAAAGTTTTGGCATGGGATGATCAGTGATGATGAGTGGGATGTTTTCCACACCTTCTCCAGCAGTTTCAGCTTCATCGGGGCCCACATCCATCACTTATGGCATTTTTTGATGATTTTTGGAGCCTTCCAAGGCTCACGATTTGGTAGTTTGATGACTATTTTATTATTATTGTGCTATGGGGATTGACCAAGGGTGTTTAAAATTACCCCTTGGACCCACCATGAGCTAGTTATATTTTATCATCATGATTTGGTGGGATCCCCTCTCCTAGGGCGATTTTGTCCACTTATTGTATATTTTATTAGTGATCCATGTATTTTATTGTTGAGCTCATCTCAACTATTGATTAGACATTTTGATCTTTTAATTTTAGCCACTCATTCAAAAAGTGGTTAGGGTTTTGGTGCCTCTCCTTCCTATTTAAAGGAGAGAGCTTCTCATTGTAAAGGGTCTTTGGCTCTTGGAATCTTGATAATAGAAAATTGTCTTGTGGAAATTTTTGTGGTCTCCTTTGCATCTGGTGTTCTTAGATGGTGATTGGAAAGTCTATTGCATCCTATCATTTGGGTATTTGCGGTAAGATCTATATATTTTGGAAATCTTTGTCTTGTCTACAGGAGTGCGACTTCAACCTTGGGCGTTTTTGTAGGGCTTCCTCAACTCGCTTGGATTGGCATTCGCTTGTATCAGGGGGTTATCATTAGTATCATTGTGATCTATGCTAGCTTTCTTTTATTTCTCTTGTAGCATTAGTCTTTATCTCTTGATGCAATAAATCTGATATTGTTGATGTTTATTGTGCAGGAGGGAGGGCGCAATGGTCTCCTTGGGCAAAATCGATCTCATAGAATACTTGCTCAAATCTTCCCAAATTGATTGGGTTTGCATAGATCATCATTATCAAGGTGTTGTCCTCCGAAATGGCATGTGTGTCGTTTGAAAGCCCAAAATGTGCAACGCTAGCTGGAATGACAACTCTCTCAGGAGAGAGGCCAATGTCACCACACTCCTCTCCTCTTCACTTCAGGTTGGCTCTTCTCCAACACTAGGGGGGTATCCCTAAAATAGGATCACTAAGGCAGGTACGTTAATGGGCAAGGTGAATGGAAGAGACTGCCTTAGAGAAACGGATGTAACAAAAGATAGTTTTAGATGGGTGATGGAAAGGAAAGGAAGACCAATCCTCAGGGAAATACCAGTGCCGGTATCAGAGAGGGGCGAATGGAGTCAAAGGAGAGCTCTAATAGGACCTTGTTGCTAGGTGAATGTAGTAACCAACTAAGAGCTCTTGCACTAGAGCATACCTGAAAGCCGCAAAACTTAAGAGAAAAACATGGGTCAAATAAAGTTGTGCTAGATTGTTAGCCTTCTATTCAGATAATCCCAGCTTAAGAGTCGAAAGCAAAGAGCTAAGAGAGGTATTGCCTCATACAAAATGAAAGATGGCATACAAATAAAAATGGCAAACAAAGGGCGAAAGAATTCCCAATTTATCCAAAGAATCCCATCATGATATTTTTCTATTAAGTTCACGGGAAAAAACTTCCAAAATTCCCCATCATTACAATGAAAGAGGCTCTCCTCTTTATAGGCCAAAAAGGCTTTTTTCTTTAAAAATAAAAAGAGAATAAAATAATAAATGAGGAAAAAGTGGCTGAAGATCCACTTTCCTCTCCACGCATGACTAAAATGAAAAATAATAATAATAAAAAAAATGACATAACTCAAAGGGACTTTGCCTTTGGCCAATCGTACCAACCCCCCATGTAGCCAAAGATGTCAACCGAGAGCTCCACTCATCAATCGGCTGTCGAGAAGAAACCAGATGAGCTCGACAGGTGTTTAGAATAGCTTCTCCCAAAACTCCACGTTACAAATGGAAATACACCAAGTTAATTCGCCACAGCTGATCTGAAACGCGTGAAACTCCACTTGTAACTGGCTGTTGCGGGAATCCATGATCGAAGTGAAGAATTGTTGCCACATGACGACCCAACGCTGAGTTGATTTTCCCAAAGACTGCATATTTAATGTAACTAGCTGCCAGCATAACCTGTAATCGGCTCTATGCTAATCAATCGGCCGCAAAGTCAGCATGGAGTGAAGCGGTCGAGCCTGGCTTCTGCCCCCCTTTATTTATGCAAGAGATATCGAGACGATATGATTACAACTGCTGCTCCAGCATTCGGCTGCCAAAACCCCACGACGTGACCACTGATGAACTTGATGTGCTGATTATCTCACTGAACCCCGAACTGCTGACTAAATCTCGCGTAACTGTAGGCTCAAGAGGCGGAATGACTCACCCGTAACTCACAGATCTATTTTAACCAACTGCTACGGGAAAGGTCCTTCGGTTTACATGAATAATGGGCTCCAAAATGTGACCCGCGGCTCACTGCGAATTCATGCTGGCAACACGATTTCATAGCAAATAGAAGATTGAATTCAAGGTTTGATGCTACGGGAGATAAATTGCAGATGTGAACTCCGGATTCGCGGCGTGAAGGTAACCCGACCATCAAGAAATCGGCATAAAAAAAACCCGAGCTCTAAAAAATCGGCTGCCAATGAGCGTAGCTCCACGTTTTAATGAGATCCCGATCAGACTCAATCTTCTACTGCTGTTGAATTGAAATGTTGAACACCGAGCTACATGGTAAAGGAAAATCACGATTTTGGCACAACTAGCAAAAATTTCGATTTTATCTGGAGGTTACGACTTCAAATAGCTGCTGTGGCATCCAAAACCGGTAGATTTCTGTAAAATAATTCCTAAAGATCCCAAATTCTTATAACGAGCCTTCAGTTCAGCTTCAACAGCTTCCCTAAATGCATCAACAGGTTCTTTATTTACAGGTTCAGTGCTTCACTCCCGTCATACCCACAGGGCCTGATTCCATGTCCTCGAGCTCAAGCACATGATTTTGACTCTGCATCGAAATTTTTCTGCTAACGAAGATGGACTGTTAAAACCTTTCCTGCCACAAGCCTGAAGAAATCTCTTTCAACTTTCCTCAAACAGCTATTTGGATTGAGCTTTGAGTGAGAAAGCAAACTGCTGTTTTGTAGGAGACATTGCGAAAGTGTACAATGTTTGTTGTTATTTCCTTAAACAGTCCATCACTAGACTGCTAAGAATACATCATTCTCCTCAACTTAACTTCATTTCTATAGCTTTCATTTCTTCCTTCAATTGGACTATTTCTTGCTGAAGATTTGATAATTTCTTAATCCCAGTAGAAGCTTCCTCCTTGATGGATTTCTTTTCAGAGCACAAAACAAACATATCCTTTTGAAGTTGTTCTAAATGTGCAGTCTTTGCCAATATATCATTCATAAGCTTTTTGTTTTCTTCCTGTAGATATGAAAGTTCTGTTTACAGCTTTTTGACATTTTCAACAATGCCATGTAACAGCTCATGCCATTTAAAATTAGCATCCCTCGCATCACTTTATCTGTTTCCAAACAAAAATGAGGACACTAACCTGCAGTTGCATTCCACCTTTAAGGAAATGTGAAACCATTGCTTTTATCATAACAATGGTGTTATCTTCATTTCTTTTATGTTGACCACATACGACCCAGGTGTAAATGTATGACAAATTTGTATAAGCCTGTAGTGCTTTGTCAAGACAACTGACGAGGCCATTCAGCTGTGGAAACCTCATAGGCAGTTGTAAACTGAAAAAATGCTCCACTATCTTTTCCATAATCCTGTAGATTTCAATAATAGAACCACCAGAAACTCTGCTGCCACCTTCTGGCACAAATCCCTCAATCTTGGAACAATTGCTTCGAGTTTATTGCTATCATATTCACTTCATTTTGACAAACTCTTAATGCTGCATCATCATCTTCAATCTCATCACATTGTTCTGTTTGTTGTTGTCTGAATTTCATCAAAGCCTTTGGGAATACAGTTGGAAAACATCAGAAAGTATTGTTTCACCAACAGATACTGAAATGGCACGCTTGATCCTATGCACAATTCCCTCAGCTGGCATTCTATCTCTGACAGCTGCAAAATCAAAGTGCCATCACTGCTTTATGTAGCAGCCTCTAACTCTATCTGATAATACCGCGCACGACCAACAGTAACTGCCCAACATCCTACATGATCTTCATGACCCGATAGCAAACAAAATGCAAAACTGTCTTACGAAGCCTCTGCTGAAGGATGTGAGGACAAGTGGACAACCCTGCTAATATGGGGGGTAACACAAGGCATCTACAAGGTTATCCAGGTAAGATCCACGGGTTTGTTCTTCTTTTCTTGGTTCCAATCCATTGGCATAATACTTAATTGTTAAAACCCCCATTTAAAACCCTAACTTAAAATAATTGGAAAATTCCACAGATCAAATCCCTTGATCAATTGGCAAACTGTATCTGGGTATTGTAGATCGGGTCAAACCCCAAGTGGGTTCTCCTAGGCGTCATGCTTGGGTGACTCCACAAGGCACTAATCCTTCAACCCATGCGCACTTCGTCATTGGCCAATTTTTCTTGTGTTTTGATCTTAGCTGTGAGACTTCGGCACTTTGATACTATCATATCTTCAATCAAGTCTACCTCTGGTATTAGCTAGACCCATCCTGGTCTTCAACTACCCTGCATTGGACACGGTTCCCAAGGCAGTGGATTTTCTCATCTTGGACTAGTACCCTAATTCTAGATCTGGTTTATAATCTCGTAAGTCACTTGTATAACCAAGTTGGATTTTCATTTGTTTAAACCTCTTGATCCAACCCATTACCCACCTTGTGACTTCATCCATAGATCTAGGGTTCACCATACACCTTACGTACTTCAACTGTATTTGATTTGATTTGGTGTCTTGGTTTGATCTCTCTTGTCGGGAGTAGATCTGGGTCTCCCCCTTTGTTGTCTTGGGCTAGATAACATAAAGTGAAGGTTGCCTCGATTGGCGTGACAACCATCTATTGGGAGTCGAGGCTATCGTGGTTGCACCTCTTTGGTTGCCCCTTCCTTCTGCCATCCATCTTGGATATACCTCTAGGGGCACCTACAAGTTTGGTGATAACATGACCTTCTGCTCAAACTGCTCCTAAGTTAACAATTCCTCACATTACTCAAGAAATTAATAATGAAAAGGAGTCTGTTGCTTTAAGTTTTGATTTAGGTAGTTGGTTGGCCAATACTAAAGTTCCAGTCCCAGTACTTGAACTATGTAAGATTCCTGGTCAGAAAGAGAAGCTTTTGAAAATGTTAGATTCTCAAGAAGATGATGTTCCTCCTCCTACTCCAAAACCCATAGCATATGAAAAGCCTCCTCCACCTGCAAAGCAGCTTACCCCCAAAAGGGTAACTTTCTCAGAGACTAAAGAACAACCTTCAACAAGTTGTGAAAATAATTTTGAGGATCCTCCTATAGTCCTACATACCAGGGAAACAAGAAAAGAAGCTCACCCTCCTTTCTACATATCATTGATGATAGGTGACCTTCTTCTACACAATTGTATGTTGGATTCAAGATCTGGTGCAAGCCTAATGACCAAAACAGTTATGCAACAGCTCAATCTAAAAACCACTAGACCTTATGGGAATGTGTGTGCCATGGATTCTAGGCCTATTGAAGTTGAGGGAATGATTGAAAATCATATTGTCAAGTTGGCCAAGTAACCAGACATCTATGTCGCCATGGATATCCTTGTCATAGATGTGCCTGATAAGTGGGGGATGCTTCTCTCTAGAAAGTGGGGTGCTACTTTGGGTGGGTCAATACAATTAGACTTATCTTATGCAACTGTTCCAGCATCCGAAAATTCTCTCGTCAAACTACACTCATAAAAAGAAAGAAGGTACCATGTTGAAAATCCCTAGAAACCATCAAATGAATACATCTACAATACGGATGAAATAAGAACCTAACAGATCAATTCCACCTTTTTAGATCCTGTTCACGAGGAAATGAAAGATAAAAAAGTTGATGGATTATGGAAAATGGAGTTTGATGGTGCTTTTTCTAAAGCTAGCAAAGGTGTTGGCATAGTCTTGATATCACCCGAAGGGAAGAATTTCAACTTCGCATTCAGACTTGAATTTGAAGCCACAAACAACGTTGCAGAGTATGAAGCACTTCTGCTAGGCATAGAGATTGCTAAAGACATGAAAATAAAAATGCTTAGTATTAAAGGAGATTCTGATTTAGTGGTGCAACAGATTAAAGGTAATTTTGCATGTCACTGTAAAAGGCTTAAAAGGTATAGGAATGCAATATGGGACACCATGGAGTACTTTGATGCACTAAACATAAAAGCAGTCCATAGGGAAGAAAATAGTACTGCGGATAGATTGGCAGTTGCGGCATCCACCCTCCAACCATCGAAAGAGATGTTAAAGGGGACTGTACCTTAGAAATAAATTATAGACCATCTGTCCCAGACAATTTGAACCATTGGTAGGTTTTCAAAGATGATGAACAGATCCTAAGATTCATGCATAATCTAGATGAATTCACGAATTTTAATGTGAACATACAGGAGGAAGGCAAGCAGTATCAAGAACATAGCCAACCTGTCAATCTGATATCACGTGGCTTCACCAAACTAGAGAACATCTTTGATAGACAGGATGGGAAGAAAAGTAACATTGACCAAATGAAACCAGGGGATTACATTGAAATAAATATTGGAACGGAAACAAATCCAAAAATTATAAAAATTGGAAAAGGAACATCAGAAAATGAAAGGAATGCATTAATAAGCTTGGTAAAAGAATATAGAGATATATTTGCATTTACTTATGATGAGTTAAAGGCTTATAGGGAAGATGTCTTCCAGCACACTATCCCTCTCAAGCCTGAAATGCAAAATGCCAAACCTTTCCGGCAAAAGCTTAGGCAAATAAATCCTAGGTTGGTCCCTATTGTCAAGCAGGAATTAGAAAAAATGCTAGCAACAGGTATTATAGCACCCAATCGACATACCTCGTGGTGCTCCAACTTAGTTGTGGTCAGAAAGAAAAATGGGAGCATCAGGATATGCATAGACTTCAGAAACCTTAACATAGCCTGCCAGAAAGACAATTATCCGCTTTCCAACATGGAGACCCTCCTCCAAAGAGTCATAGGTTCGAAAATGATGTCCATGCTTGATGGATTTTCGGGATATAACCAGGTTGTTATCAAAGAAGAAGATAAACACAAAACAGCTTTCACAACTCCTTGGGGAACTTTTGAATACTTGAGAATGCCCTTTGGTCTCACAAATGCTGGGGCCACTTTCCAGAGGGCCATGGATTATGCCTTTAATGAATTAATAGGTAAGATCATTGAAATTTATCAGGACGACTTAACCGTCTTTTCAAAAGAAAGATCCAGCCACATTGATCACCTCAGAAAAGTTTTTGAAAGATGCAGAGAATTTGGTATCTCCTTAAACCCAGCCAAGTCTGTCTTAGGGATAGATGAAGGAAAGCTTCTTAGTCATATCATATCAAAGGACGGGGTCAAAATTGACCTTGAAAGAGTAGAAGCGATAAAAAAGATACCCCTTCCTAAGAATGTCAAAGCTCTTCAGTCTTTCAACGGTCATATAAATTTAAGAAGATTCATCCCAAACTTAGCTGAGTTCATGAAACCCATGCAACGGTTACTTAAAAAGGATGCTAAGTTTGTTTGGAATGATGAAGGGAAGGAAGCCTTTGCAACCATCAAAGATGCCATTTCTAGATCACCTGTATTGGTTAGCCCTGATTACACAAAATATTTCATGATATTCTCTTTTGCCTCAGAAGACACAATTGCCGGGGTTTTGCTCCAAAAGAACTCCGAAGGGTTCGAGCAACCTGTTATCACACCATAGTAGAGAGGCTACTATTCTTGTACAGCAGATATCTGCACATTCCAGAGCTTACATTATTCCAGAGCATGGCTATATATTTTGGATCACTCATGATCAGAGCAGTACATTATTCAGATTTATGTATGACCTTGTGTCAAGGCTGAGCCTTGAGAGTTCAGATTTGATGACTGATGTGACTACTTATCCCATACAGTTTCAGTTCAGTGCCTAGAGATGTATTACAGCAGTGTTTCAGATGATATTGGATGATTATTATTATGATGATGTTGTATGATCTATGGATATGTTATCAATGACTGTGGATTATTATCTTGTTGATTTAGTCATGATCATAGCATGTGCTTGGTATATTATTCCTAATGTGGCAAACTATTTAAAATGAACTGTAAATCATAAAATGGACAATTGCTTGCACATTTAGGTCATTTAACAAAACTCACTGGTTTTTCACCTTACATAGATATGATCTTTCCCGACACCAGTTGTCTGCTAGTGTAGGCTCCATATTCACTTGTCTCCATCCATACATGACCTTCCTATTTGACTTTAAACCTTGATCTATCTCACTTGACTTTCTGATACTGAGGACTTCCCTATTTTTCTACCTCTATGTTTGGACCGCATCCCTGTATATTCAGTGTCTCGGCTCCGAGTTGGTGACAAAACTTGCCTTCGGTGAGTTGGATTGTAGGCCTAAATCATTCTGGTCGGTTGTCTCGATGTTTGGCATTGGCTCGAACTCCCCCTAGTCACTTGAGATGTTGTTGGGTAAAACTGAAAGCTCATGTTCTACCTATGGAAACCTAAAAAATTCGCCCATGGAAACAAAAAAAAGGGCAAGAGCGATGAACAGCTAAAAATACTCCTCGAAGAGTATAAGAAAGGTCCAAAAAGCAGTGGTTCTTAAAAGTTATATCTAAACAATTGCTGACCTTATAAATATTTGAAAAACATGCCCTGGATGCAAGCTGCAACTAATTGTGCTTCTCAGCACATCTGAAATCCTAAGGGTTATGTAGGCCAAAAACGCCATGGAATAAAATTGAATGATCCTAATGAACCTGGATCAACTTGATGTAGACATGATGCCTAAGTTGAATAAGCACTCTCTAAACAACTTATCCATTTGTGAGGCGCAGCCATCCCCCGTGTTCTTTTGTCCAGCACAGGGTTTGTAGCTTCCCCCTTCTCCCAGTCCATAGTATTTTTGAGTTAAGTTAGACAAGTCAACCCCTTGGCCCAACCTTGCTCCTAGCCTTCATCCTTCACTAGCAGTTTGACCATATCCAATGGGTGAGTTTGTTATTTGAACTGTTGTGCAAGTAATTTTATATAACAACGGAATATGCTAACTTAATTAATGCCACTGAATGGATGTTATACTTTGAGCTTAGCTGTGAGAATGATTAGAGAAGCATTGTCTTAGTCTACTGATGTGATTTATCCTTGGTTGTATATTCTTGGGATCCGTGATGATGTGGACCATGTATGGATGATTATTGATGATGATTGATGGGCCCACATGTTTGATGATGATATCATATGATGGACATATGATGCAGATGATGTTTGATCTAGTTCAGCAGGTTTATTACTACTTCAGATCAGCAGATTATACATTGTCCGTATATGGTGGACCCTACAGCTGGCCCATTAGGGCAACCCAGGGTGTATGAGTACACATTCCTAGTGGATTTGGGTCTTCTGGATCCATTGAGACACTTATCTTAGGGTTCCGGGCACTTCTGACAGTGATTGATGCAGTTTTACACTTGTTGACCAGATTTGGGGCTGATTTCCCAGCCTGAGCAGCAGGGGCCCCGAGAGGCCAGTTCACCTAGGGCGCTGATGATGGAGGGGGTGGTCCAGCAACTTGTTTTTACCATTTACCCCCCCTTCTGGAGAGCCTAGTGGGCTCAGATTGACAGCGCTAGCACCCTAGGAGGTAGTTTTGGCACTTTCACAGTTCCCGAGGCAGTTAAAAAATGGGATAAAGTGGTCACTGAGGAAATCGATTTGGGCAATTGAGGCAAGGTTTTGGCATTTGGTCTTCACAGAGGTCTTCCAGGGTGACATCACTACCTTCCAGTCAGTTTTCACCATGTGGGTATGCCCAGATTGATCACAGGAGGACATTTACTGCTTGACTGTCATGGATTCTGAGGACAGTTTTGGTCATTTACATTATATTGGACATATTTTATTATTTTATTGTGCCTTGGGGATGAGCTAGTAAGGACTGATGCCTCCTAGCCCCACCATGAGCTTATATTGTCATGTCATAGTCACCATGAGGTGGATTTTAGTACTTATGTTTCTCTAGTGGATGACGTCACCCTCTTATTGTACCATTTAGTGGGGGCGCTATCATTATGTTGGGTGATCCATGTGATGTATTGTTATGATTTATTGTTAGCCATTGATTAGATCTTGAGATCTTTTAATCTTAGCCACTCATGTAAAAAGTGGTTAGGATTGTACTCTCTCCCCATCCTATTTAAGGAGGGAGCCTTTCATTGTAAAATTCATCTAGAGATTTTTGGCTCTTGGCTCTTGGAATAAAATTTCTATCTTTTGGAGTACATACTTGGATTGGAGTGGATGTTGGTTGTTTCGATTGTAAATGCTTTTGTCCATTGCACTGGAGGATCTATTGTAGCTATCTTGCATATTTGCCATATTTTATTTACAGGTTAAGAGGGCGATTTTGACAAGTGCGAATTGGTGGGGAGGCTTGCCCTTCAAGCTTGGAAGAAGTCGTTTTGGTTTAACAGGGAGTAGTTTTGCCTTTGTGTCAACTATTCTATGTTTCTCTCTCTCTCTTGCTTGTATCTACCTTCAATTTGTTAAACTAATTGATGTTTTGCTCCTTGGTTTTGACAGGTTAGAAGGAATCACATGTGGCTTGGGAAAATCAATTTGGCAAGAGGGCTTCAACAATTCTCCATTTGATCTTTGGCAAAGTAATCCTCGTCTCAACTAGCATTCATCTCTTCATCCAGGTATGTTCCAAGAGGTATGATCTTCTACTTCCTTGAATCTTCCATGATTTCTAGATCATAAAAACCCTAATCAATTAAAACCCTTGTTTTGGTATTTTCTTAGATCTACTTAGATCTAGCCTTGCTCTTGAAGAGATATTGGAAACCCTCCACCCCTAGTTGGATCTACAGTTTGGTGGTGATTGGCTAAAAATTGACGCACTTTTCAAGGCAAAAAGCCCTCCTTGACCCAAATCGCACTTCCTAGTGAGAGGCTTGTTTGGTTAGATCTAGCACATGGGTAGGTGAGATCCCACTTGATTTGCAATCTAGACACTTGATAACCTATCCCCAGATTCTTACTTTGGTGAAATCTACCTTGTGGACATCTCTCCATGTTTTAAGGGGCTAAAACCCCCTTTTGAATCTATTGGCACCTCAAAACTCAGATCTACTAAGATCTAGCCTTGGATTGACTTGATTTTTTGAACATGCATAGATCGGGGTACTAGCTACTTGGATCTACAGTTTGGTAGCCATTGGACTTGATTTGGTCCACCAAACCCACTTTTTAGCCTCCCTTGAGCAAATCGCACTCCCTTGAAAAAGTGAGTTTGTCCACTTCCAGGAGGTGGGTGTTTGAGATTTTCGTGGATTTGGAATGCCCATACCTTGAAACCCAGGTCTAGACTGTCTTTTTGTCACAATCCGCCTTGGGGGTAGCATTCCTTGTTTCAAGGGATTGTGGTCCACTTAGGGTCATTACTTGAAAACCTAGATCTAGCAAAATCCAACCATTGGATCTCATTTAGCCCACTTGATTTGGCTTCTAGGTGTCCCGATCTACATTTTGACATACTTTTTGACCCCATTAGCCCATCCAACAAGGCACTAGTCCTTCTCTAAGCAAGGCGCACTCCTTGGGAATTGTGTCAAACACTAGATCTAGTACATGGGTACTCCTAGAATCAACCTAGATATATAGATCTAGTGTTTATCTAACCTATAGTACCAACTTCATACTTAACTTCACCTTGTGGGCCTACCTAGAACCATTTCACACTTCCCAAGAAAACAAGACCCACTTGTGCAAACATATGGTCAAGAACCTGCCAAGGCACTGATCCCTCCAAACACTGTACCACCCACTTAGCTGCCAAGACACTTCCCTGAGAGGTGACATCAATCAAGCCCAGGCCACCATCGTCCTTGGGCATCGTGCAAACATACCAAGGATCTAGAGGCAGGCCATGCTCCCCGCCATACTTCAACCACAAATATGTCCTCAAGAGCTGTTCAAGCCGCTAGAACTGACTCTTGCTCCCAGATTTTGCAAAAAAATCACTCCTCTCTATCTGTGCTGATCAGGAGTCTGTCGATGGGGCTCTTGCTTGGACAGGTGGTCAGGAGACAAACTAGATATTCTGCATTACATGATTCCAAATATTTTTCAGTTCTTTTGTCATAATGGTTAATCTTTTCAGCATGCCTGAAATGCTCTGGGTTCATATTCAAATTTGTAAGCTTGGAAATTATATTATCTCGTAACTTAGAGGTTTCAAATTATCTGTAGTTTTGTGAGCTTGCTATACCTGTCTGAAATGACCTACTATTGATGTGCATTTCATCCCTGTCTATACTTTGCATGGTTGGGAATTGTTCAGCAAATATTATCTGTTTGTCTCTCATCTAACAAGTTTTCTATCTATGGAGCAGGAGTTGGAAGCATAATGAATGCTGCAATGGATCCCATTTTTATGTTCACTCTTGGCTTTGGTGTAAGCGGTGCAGCTGTTACTACGGTTGTATCTGAGTAAGCATTTAATTCAAAAAGTCATGACTATCCATATCCCTATAGCATTCCTTAATTGCATAATATGTACTGCATGGCGGAAATCTGAGTTACCAGGTGACCCAGTGAGTTTTCATTAGGAGAAAAATGAGGTGAAGTTGTTATGCACCAAAATATGTGCTATGCAGGTTCTGTTATACAATCAGAGGGAATTTAGATAAAATTTTCCACTGTAATTTGTTATTTTTCTTAAATGAAGTCTGCAGAATCTTTTCCTTTACTGTTCAGAAGTCTTTTCTGAGGATATGAAATTTATGGTTCGGGGAAAAATATGGCAGATATTTCATTGCCTTTGTGCTTCTTTGGAACTTGAACAAGCAAGTGATTCTCCTACCACCAAAGATGGAAGAACTACGGTTTGATCGGTACTTGAAATCTGGTAAGTTCATTTTCCTTATTAAGTAGGCTATTCATTATTGCTACTTGTTCGTCCAGATTATCTACATTGGCTAGTTATATCTTTATAAATGGTTGTGTTAATAGTTATCACAAATATTATATTTCCAGTACCGTTTAGAGGTATCTATGGCATCTTTTATTTTGCAAGTTTTCTATGCCCTATATCTTTACATAAGTGTAAGATGTGATTTTAGTTTAGCATGATAATTGCATTTCTTCTTTCATTGAGTTCTTTCTTGATTGATATCATTGAGATATAGATAATGTATAATTGCGTTTGCTTGCTATTTTACAATCAGATTGTTAGTTTTGACTCTTGAAGTTTGCAACAGTGCTTTAAAACATACATCCATTATGACATTGGGTTATTTTAATGTGTATTTGTCAAATGTTAGCTGATAATAAAAAGGTGTGTTTTATCATTTATGTATTCTTTACTATGCCTTGTTTTGGTGGCTGTCGGGACATGCAGGATGTAGAAGTTCTCTATTCCGTAGTATTAGCTTGCTATATATGATTACTTACAGTCATAACTCACCAGGGTCACATTTGCATTCCAAACTATTGATGTACAAGTGACAGGATATTGGTGGTCTTAGCAGGTGTGACTATTTTACTGCAATACTCCTGGAGGTGTATGCATAATTCAGTGTCATTTACTGGTCTACTTGGGTATACCTATATCTCCAAATATTTTTCATAGGTTCTCTTGCTGACATTTGTTGAATGTCAAGCCATCTGGACTTTGGAATTTAATAAACAAGGTTATGTATCCATCACATTTAGAAAATTGTCTCATGCTCCCCCTTGGCAGATAATTTTCATATATCTGGATCTTGCTAGTCTTCTTATTGTTTCAGTTTCCTTTCCTCGGTTGTTGTTCACAACAAGGACAAATTTTCTGGGCCATAATTGCTGTTCTGATATGAAGTGCTTCAGTAGGATTGTGGTTAATTCATTTTGTGTTCACTGTATCCTGTTCCATCATGATTTTGTTTTCCATAATGTTGCATGACTTTTGGAAGTGAAAAGTCATTGCTATAATTTTAAAAGTTGTTAAGAGCTTTCTTCCCAATAGACTAACTGGTTGATAATCCAATCCTGTCAAAAATCAAACTGTGTTCATACTTAATGTTGTACTAAAGGGCATTTTCTAGTATATGGGTTTCTGCTTACTAAGTTTATGATAGGTGAACTTAAGTCTTTGTTCTGAAAAGTCAGAAGATGAGGTACTATGCACTTATTTTCTTAGTTCCTAGCAGGTGGTCTTTTACTTGGAAGGACTGTAGCTGTGCTTGTTACCTTGACTCTGGGCACATCAATGGCTGCTCGACAGGGTTCCATTCCTATGGCTGCTCATCAGATTTGCCTTCAAGTTTGGCTGGCTGTATCTCTCCTTACAGATTCTTTAGCGCTTGCAGGCCAGGTGAGCATGAACATTTTGCTTGTGTTTGTAATTTACAGATACCATTTTGTTGAGAATTACTTATCAAGAGATTTTGTACTGTCAAATAACACCTTTGTACCTTCCCTAGGTCCTGCTGGTCCAACGATAGTCAAATTTTGGACTGTTTGTAGATGCTTTCAAATGATTCCCTTTTAATCTTTGAAGTTGCACATATTATGTAGTATTGTTCATGATCACCAGGTTACAGTCCTCTGGACATTTTCTATGCTTATTAAAAGCAGTAGGTGTAAATTTTTAATTCTCTAACCCCAACCCGGTTTCAAGTCTCAATAAATCATAGTTTAGTGCCCAACCCAATTCTCTGTTGCCCCGAGAAAATATATAAGCAGAAACAAATATTTATAACTAGAAACACATGAAGTCTTTTACTCTTTTAGATCACCAATATCCACACACACATAAATAATTGACACAGATTTTTGGTCAATATGACCCTGGAAAAAACCTTGCGGGAAAACTAGTGAGAGAGTAGAAGTTCTTTTATTATCTTTAAGAAGAAATACACAAAAAATTTTACAGTATTCACACAAACTTATCTCTGAAATCCTTGCCTAGGATTTCATGCATGATCACTGCTGAAGACTCCTTGGGATTTGCGCCCCCCTCTTCCTTCTGACTGTCTTGGGAATCGCTCCCTCTTCCACTGTTGGCTATTCACCCTCTGTAGCTGGGTATTTCCCCCTCTAGCTGGCAAGTCGCCCTCTCTATATCTGCTGGTGAATTCAACCTCTCTCAGAAGCAATCTCTACAACTGGTGAATTCGCCCTCTCTCTCCTCCAAATGAAGTGCACCCTTTCTCTCAGAAGTGCGCTCCCTACTCTCTTTGAAGTGTTCCCCTCTCCCTCTGAAGTGCGCCCCCTTTTCTTTTTGCTTCTCGCAATTCCTCATATATCCAACCTTTACCCCTCCGCTCTCTTTTATAACACTTTGGTGCTCTTTAGGGTTCTGTTGCCACCCAAATCCGGTGTGCGTGTGCAAAAGCCCAAAATAAGCACGCTAATCCAATGGCAACTTTGAAAAGAGCAGCCAGTGTCACCACACTCCTCTCTTCCTCACTTCAGGTTGGCTCTTCTCCAACACAAGGGGGGTTTCCCTAAGGTAGGATCACTAAGGCAGATGCAATAAAGGGGCAAGGTGAATGAAGAGGCTACCTTAGAGAAACGATTGTAGGATTAAAGGTAATTTGAACAAGTGATGGGAAAGAAGGGAGGATCAGTCCTCGAGGAAAGACCAGTGTCAATATATCAGAGGGGAGAATGGAGTCAAAAGAGAACTCAAGAGGGTCTTGTGTCATATGTGACTGAGGGGGAGAGATCGCATGATTGAGCAAACCTTACTCAGTCTAGTGTGAACAACCAAATTTACTTCTTCCTTTCTAGCTGTGGGAGGTGCGTTGTACACACAAGAGATCAATATCACACAATCAACCGAGATAAAATGTGAAGATCAATACTCGTATATGCATGCTTACAATGGGAAGGAGACTAGCAACTGCTGAGACCTTTCACCTTCCAATGTGGTGGAATTGGAAACACCTCTCTATGGCCTCATCCATGAATACGGAAAAGAAAAAAGAAAATCTAGTAACATTCACACTTATTTAATCTCTTACAAGATCACACCAGACATCAAAGAGAGTGCTCCATTATATCAGAAAAACCCAACATGATGTTTTCTATTAAACTCAATGGCAAAGAAAAACTCCCAACTTTTTTCCACTCCATTACAATGAAGGAGGTTGGCTTTTTATAGGCCCCAAACCTTTATTCTTTTAGAAAAAGAGAAAATAAAATAATAATTAAAAAAATGAGGAAAGATGGATCAAGATCCACTTTTCTCTCTAATTGAAAATATGACCCCACCACTTACTTAAAAGAACTCCAGCTAATCGTTCCCACCCAAAGTGGACAACCAAAAGCAAGATAGAACGCTCCAACAACCATGTAGAAAAAGATGCCCATAGCAGCTGTCAATGATGCAATCGGAACCCCCTTTGGAATAGGTGCTTCCACAAGTCGTGGTGTTTTCTAATAGCGGCTGAGCAGTTAAAAAAAATCGTGATTCTAACATCAATGTCACAAATCGATTTAGCAGGAGTTAATTTTTACGCAGACAGCCGCCAATGGAAATGATGCGGATCAAAATTTGTGGATGGGAGCCGCTCCAAAACCACACATAACAGTGAAGATGCCACCTACAGCACTTCAAAGCTCCACGTAATCATGAAGTTACGCCCAAGTGGCTGTCAATGACTACCGGTGTCACTCTGTGTCTTTTTTAGAAAGCAAATAACAACATTATCAGAGGCACGACTTCATAACTAGCAGCGGCCCGGATCCAAGGCTCACAGTGGAGGCTCCAATCCAAAAGCAAATCCAGAAAACTGTTCTCATGCTGGCTGCCACGAAATCAAAGGAGATCTCCCCGTAATTGGCGCAACAGGCTGCTAATAAACACGTGATGACTTTATCAACGTCTGGGGCAATCAATGAAACCGGCTCCTTCAAATCTTGAGCTGGTGCTTCAACATGGATGGTTTCCACGAGTCATAGCTTTCATGCACAGAATCCAAATGGCGATGATGATTTACGGTCTAGATCCTCTAGCAAAATTGTCAAGCAGAAGTCGACATCAAAAAAATGTGGAACTCCATCGGCTGCCAAGAGGAAATCTACGCGCTGTATTTTGGCGTGAAATGAGGGACGAGATCTTTTGCTTAGCCATAAATCACAGCTCTCTCTGATCATCCACACTTCACATAGATATTCGCAGCTCGTAGATCCTTCAATAATGGTGGCTCCTTCAAAATCGCAATTTCTGTCTTCATCTTTGATTCTGAGATAAGATTGTTGAGGAGCTTTTATCACCAATTTTGATTTACAGATGCTGCAATTTTTGAGCCACTGTGATGACCGGGATGTCCCCAGACTTCTCTTTGTGCCATTGGTATTTCGGGAATTCCTTCAAGGAGAACCTTGTTATCATTTTATGCTACTGAGCATTGTTGGCTCTTCAATCTGGTCATATTTCTGAAGCAGCTTGCAGTACATGTTGACTAGAACATATTCCATGATGCTGGTTGTCTCAAACTGCTGGTAGGGTTGGCCCATCACTACACAGGTCTGCAAATAAATCATATTGTGCCTTAAAGCTGCTACAGAAAACCATGGATCCATCTTCAAAGCGGTCAAAGATGCTTTTTGTGCATGTACCAGTCATGATAAAAATCTGGAAATGTCAGAAAAAATGCCCCTTTGCTCAATGGACTATTGATTATGAGTCTTCAGAGGAAGGCTCTTTACTACTATTTTAGTTTACTTCAAAATTCCATCAAGAGATTTATCAAAACTTAGAACTAAGTCCTCCATCTGAGCTCCAACTCAGTACCATTTTGTCCAAAAAAAATGCTAAGCAAAGGCCTCATTCTCTACCCAAACATTTATATCCCTCGAATGATAGCTGCTATTCATACATACCTGTGCAAAATAACCATCTCTGGAACAGAACTAGCATCCTTATTCTTCGAATTTATGTGTTCTAATCTAATGTTCAAATCAGCATGAGAATATGAACGGTCCTTCAATGACTTAGTGCTTAACAAAAAGCTCGAAAATTGACCCCTACAAGCTAGGGGGTAACAGGCACCAAATCCCTAATTTACTTTTCATGTAAAAGTTACACTTCCGCATTATTAAAAATCACCTCTATCAAATATGAAGAAAGGGTAAGGTCCGGACAGAGCAAAGGCATAATATGGAGACCTTGTGTGCATTGAAATAACCTAGGTATCCATAATAACATGGCTCATCATAGTTGATCTCACTGAAACTGTGCAAAGGAAAAGCTCAAAAATATGCAGATGACTGCTCTGCAATCATGGTAGCCCAGCTACTATGGTGTGATAACATCTGGCTCCAGCTGGGACAAGTGCTATAAGGGAGAGAGTGCTTGAGAACCTTAGAATCTCTGGTCCCCAACACAAACTGCATCAATTTTCAATCTAGCAGCAACTTGTTTTGCTTTATTCTTTAAGTGTACCTATTTCTACACACATGAAAGCAAACTAGCACGTGATGCATGTATGGAATAAAATATCATAAAATATCATAAAATACTGAAAATGAAATTCTAATCTAGAGCAAAAACTGAAATGCATAAAAGTAAATACTAATCTAACATTTGACATATTTATTTCATTTTTAATGCAGGAGGTGAATAGGCTTGGAAAGGAGCAAACTCAACTCACTTAGCATAAAGGAACTCAGTACTCAGAAAGGAAGACACTCAGCACTCAAAGGAACTCAAAAGACTCGCACGACACTCAACACTCAGAAAAAGAAAAGGCACTCAAATCCTACTGCTCAAGTGAGTTTATTCAAAAACCTATCTACCCTACTCTAACCAGTCAGACAAATGCTAAGTAAAATCATAAATCCAGTGCAACCATTCATCTGCAACCATTCATCAAACAGGTTAATGATTCTTCTTTGATTTTTTTTAACAAGACAGGTCAAGATTGGATTAAAGATTGACGAGTTTAGCATTATGATTTTCTTGACTTGTTCAAAAGTTGCAGAAGGGTTTGAATGGTGCAAAATGAAATCATGCCAAGGAGAAGACTGACTGATGCAAACATCCTCCATCAAAGAATTTATAGGATCATAAAAATTATGCAAGCTAATCTTCGAGATGGATGGAGGAAAAATATGTGATGAAAGATTTGACTTCCCTTAGCTCATATTACTTTCTTCATTCACTTCTCTCTCATATTCAATTTGGTTCTCCCTGGGATTGATGATGGAACAAAAATCAAATGGAGACAAATTAAAGCTTAAAAGACGAAAAATGAAAATCAGACCCACTTGATGCTTGTTGCCGCCTGGTTCCACGCCTGGGAAAATGCAGCAAAAGTCTTCAAGCTGCTGGTGTGGCCTTGGGGGCAAGTCAGAGTCAAGTGCTGTCACTTGGGACTCGACTCCTCCGTCTAGGCTTTCCTAGCGAAGCCAAGGGGGGTAGACCCTAAAAAATTAAAAGAAACTAAAGCCTCTAATCTAGGAGTTAGAAAAAATACTTTTGCAACCAAGACAGACAACATATACTTTTTTCAAATAAAAAACATCATTTATCATTTACTCCCATTTAGAATAATCATCATTCAACTGCATACTAGCCAACAATATAAAATGAAATTTGCATCAAGACCAGTGCCTTGTTACGGAGTCAAATAACAAATGCATAAACAGAAAAAGTAAATGTTGTGGAGTGTTCTTGGTTTATTTTAAAAAATTTATGTGATGGTGATCTTTTTTATTAAGGCAGGTGGGTTCCCGATATACGCAAGGTACGGGGGAACATGTCCGGAAATTTGAAGCGTGGCTTCCCTCTCAGGCTTTAGGCTGGATCGGAGTCTCGAGGAGGTGTTCAAATGCTATACCAACGAGGGCAAGCCTAACGGTTTCCAAGAGGTCGCTATCCAGTTTTATCCCAAGCCTTCTGGGAAATTTGCCCACGACAACAAATTGCGTGTTGTGCCGGATTTTCACAAAAAGGGTTTTTTATTGGGGTGGTGTTAAGTCCTATTACTAGTCATCCACTCCTTTCTGGTGTGTACCAACTGGATCAGACTAAGCTGCAAGTTGGCCACAGAGCATACGGGAGAAGACCTTGGTATATTTTTATAAAATTTTAAGAACCCAAATTTTATCTTTTTATAACCCCAAGAGTCTCTTTTCAGGCATGTATTTCGGGCAAGCCCTCATACAAAAACCCTACTTCAGGAAAGCAAGGGGGGCGTTATGAGTTTGTAAAAAAAAATGTGAAAAAAAACTAGGTTGTGAGTGAACTTGTAGCCCGCCAGTGGAACGGACCAACAAGGTTTATTTTAATCCTAATTAATTTTATTAAATGCCGAAAAACAAAGAAATAAACTACTCTAAAAATCACGCCATGAAAATGAGACGACACAGGCCACCCCTGGGGGGATGGGGTATGGGCGCTGGCTAGCCCACTTGCTCTCGTTTAAAATTGTTTACAATGATTTAGAGAAGTGCCCCAGTCTACTTAATGTGACTTGGTGGCTTACAAAATTATAGGAAAAATGACCGGTTTTGAAAAATATGGAAAATTTGTTCTCCGGATCGCCTGGATGCTTGAAATTTTGACAGCACTTCCTCCTACCTGTTCGTCTTTTGCTGCAAACCAGCAAGCAATAATTAGTATAAGATGCCCAAAAACACTTTAAGAGTGTCTTTGGAACACCTCCTAAAAAACCCAAAAAATTCTAAGTTAAAAACTAAGTAAAAATGACGAAAAATAACCAAGTAAAACAAGCTATGGGGCTTGTCTACTTGGGATCTTTGCTAGCCCTTTAATGGCTGCAAATTTCAAGCTCTAGGACAGCCAAATATATCTTTTATATCAGCACTACAACTACCCAACAAGACTTAAAAAAGATATGACGATTTTACTTGCAAGTCCTTTGAAAAGTAGATGCTAAATGAAGGAAAGTCTAACAGTTAAATATATAAGCTTTATGACTGTCTAAACTAATCCTTTATGAAAATATTTCTGATCTAATTGAAATACAATATGAGCACATAAATCAGAAATACTTCACATGCAAGTAACCAGTAACCAGAAAATTTTGATTTTGAATTAAGTTGAGAGAGAGATGAAGCAAATCTTGGTTGAAATCCGAAGCTTTGAAGGTTGTGTTTGTGATATTCCAAGGGACTACATCTGCAAACAAGATTAGAAGGGAGGAAGCAAACAAGATCCACCTACTTCCAGCTGAGATAACCTGCACATCACACACTTTGCAAACAAGGATCAAGTGTAGACATATATTTAAAAGAAATCAGTGCTGCATACTCATAAACAAATGAAAACATACAAACATGATCTCTTAATAAACATATATCAATAAGCTAAGACAATAAACAAATTGAATTAACTTGTCTCATAAATTGTTACCAATCTATCCAATGAGTACAATAGATGCAATAAAATATCAAAGCTTATGCACAGGTTACCTCCATTAGACAAGCCAAAGATGGTTCATCCACTCACACACAACACCACAAACTTGACCTCCAAAGTCTTCTTTATTCAAATTCAAAATGATATGAGTAATACAACGATAATTTTTGTGCTCCAATTCTCACTCTAGAAAATGGAGTGGGCAGCCATGCTTAAATAGCCAAAGATGGAGAGAAATGGGTGGAATGAGTGGCATAACTCGTGGAGAAAATGGGGCTGCCCACTCCCATGTAATGGGCTGCCAAAATCAGCCCCAAATCAGCTAAAAATCAGCCATGTGACAACCCATAAACATAGCTGCAAATTCCATGATTAAAGGGGCCCAATTTTGGGAAATATGCCCCCCTCAAATGGGGAAGTAATCCCACTAATATAGCTGCCCGGAATCTTTCCAAAATCAGCTCTTACAACTCCTAAAACATAGCTGAAAAAATCAGTCCATAAATCACTCCCAAAATTTAATATTTTTATTAAGTCATATTTTCACTTTTTCAATTTTTTATGACTTTTTGGGGTTTTTTGACTTTTTTGGATTTTTGTGGAAAAATAATCACCCAAACATTAGAAAGAGTGGGTTTAGGGGTTAAGGGGGTGCTCTGAGTTAGAAAACGAGCACCCCTAGGGCAAAAAAGACCTCCCTATGCCACTTCTAGGCCGATTACAATTTTTTTAATTGAACCATTAAAAAATGGCCCAATTTACGGAAAAATTAAACTTTGCCGAAAATTAAAAAACAACCTAGGGGGACTTAGGACATGTCCATATGACTCAAAATTAACGCCTAGCATGTTCATATACATTGACCCATAGACTTTAACAATCCCCTAAGGCCCGTCAGCCTCCCCAGGCATTCCAGCTTTGGAGGAGCAGGAGAAAAACCAATTAATTATGTTATGCACTAATGCAAAACATAATAGATAGGTGAAAAAACTCCTTGGAATACCTGACTTAGCCAAAAAGTCCTAGGGAACCAAGTCTTTTACAAAACACCATGCTAGTACGTTTTGTTACAAACCCCGCAGGGCCATGGACATGTGGAAAAAAGTTAAAAACGGGGGCCTTTAAAAGGCCAGCTGGATATCAAATCACCAAAAATGAACATGTATCATGTTCTACTCTGCCCGCTCGCTTGATAGTCCATCTAAGTACAACTTAGCTGGCAACAATGCTCAAAAATAGAGAAAAGATGAAACTGATCTTTAAACACCTTTTCTAGCCACCAAGAATGATTAATAAATTGAAAACAAACATTATTGTTCCAAAGTGTCTGAAAAGGGAAATGAAGTGTTTTTCTCCAATTATGCGACAATGCTCATACTTTCTATTGAAAATTTCAAAAGCAAAAGATTGACTAGACTACAAACCCAAAGAAGATTGAAAAAGCTGGGGCGTGAGGGTCGATTGAAAATATGTACATTCTCCCGGATGGATAAAAAAAATTGACCTTGGAGTTTGACAAAAGGAAAGGCCTTTCAAAGTAACACTCTTTGTTCTAGGAATGATTTCAAGTTTTTGATCAAGTCTAATACTTACTATCTGAGGACAAGATTCACCATAACTATCTAACTCCAAGAATTGGATAAAGTTATCTTGATTAAGGATGGAAAAAGGAAAACTTAAAGACTCACTATAAGAAGTAGAACAAAGATTAGAGCATCTAATGTGATTTACTAACTCATCCTCATCTTGAGATTGGCCTTCCATTGATTTATCATTAAATTCATATGAGGGTAAATGATCATTTTCATTTAATTGATAAGGGAGAAAATTAACCAGTTTATTTATATCTTGATTATTTGCACAATGACCACGTGAAATCACTACAAAAGGATCTTAGTTGATGTTCCTACTTTCTTCTTCTTCAATAAGGTGATAAGAAATTGAACGACCACTAATGATAGAATGACCAATGAGTTTCTCTTTAGGAGGAACCTCAATAGACTCACTGATTAAAAGCTCAACCTCATAAATTTCCTCAGGATCGAGACTAGGGTTGCCTAAAAATTGATTTGAAATTTCACCATTCATGCAATGATTAGGGATTTGATTTTCGATAGATTCTGTTGTCCTCCGAAATGGCATGCGTGTCGTTTGAAAGCCCAAAATGCAACACGCCAACCGAAATGACAACTCTCTCAGGAGAGAGGCCAATGTCACCACACTCCTCTCCTCTTCGCTTCAGGTTGGCTCTTCTCCAACACTAGGGGGGTATCCCTAAACTAGGATCGCTAAGGCAGGTACAGTAACGGGCAAGGTGAATGGAAAAGGCTGCCTTAGGGAAACAGAAGTAACAAAAGATAACTTTCAAAATGGGTGATGGAAAAAGGAAGGGAAGATCAATCCTCGGGGAAAGACCTCTTTGTAGCTTGGTTTTGGGGACAAGATGAATGAACTTGAGGATCCTGCAAAACAAAATTATTAGTGGGAAAAATCCTTGCTTGTGAAGTCAAGCTAGATGCAACCTAGCTCACACTTGTCTTCACCTTTGACAATACCTGTAAAATCCCCAACACACTCAAACATACAAGTGAAATCAAATGCTAGTATGTTAGATAACCAAGACTAAATCAACATTGGTATAACCGAATACTTCTTGCTCATTCAAATCCTTGGAAAACATCACACACATAATCAACTTGAATATAACAAATGACTATTCTCATGGACTAAAAATAGCCTTCTAGAGCTAGCAATATTGAAAGAAACACTTGCATAAATAAGAGGAAGGTTATATGAAGATATCACCTCAATACATTGGACACATTCACCACGAAAATTGCAAACACATAGACCTCCAAAGTCTTGATCTTTATTCCAATATGAGCATAAAAATATTACAATTCTCGGCAGAGTTTTCTTGTATCCAAAATTCCATCCTAAGAGAGAGCAAAGCACCTCTCTTTATACAAAAATATGAGACATTAAACCTAAATTCGAAATTGGCAATGGAGAGCCAATTCCTCAATCGAATACCAATCGAATCATGAGCTTGGAGCTTGATCCAATCCATCAACACCGAGTTCTGAGATGATGTGGCCTCCACATGGGTAATGGCGTCAACCATCAAGCATAAGAATCATCACCAAACCAATGCATGAGTGCCACCTTACCAAAGCCGTGAGCATGCAAGAGGGGCGTGAACTCACACAAGAAGAAGCCAAATCGTTGATTGAAGAGAAATTCACGTGATAGATAAAGCTCGGAGTGTGAATGGTAGGTGGAGATGAGGTGGAGCCCCACTCCCAATGCCTTCGACTTGGAGCAAAACGCCCACCAAATACTCGCATGGTGATGGTCCACGCTTATCCCTCACGTCATTCATATTTAATAAATTTGGATTTCCAAACTTTATAAAACATGTGCTCTTTAATCACCTAAGTGGGTCGTACACCTCTTAAAATCAATACTCAACCCTTTCCATGGATTATTTTAATGAATTTTGACTTATTTGACTTTTGGACTTTAGTGCATTTTGTCATTTTTTGGCAATTAAATGTCAAAATGATGCATTTTTAGCCAAAACCGCTCCTGGGGTGATGTAACTGCCCGGAAACTGAAGGATGAAGGTGCCAAGGTGAAGAGGATGCTCTGAGCGTCAAAACGAGCCTCCCCACGCCTAATTCCGCCTCCGGATGAGGTTTTTATCATTTTTATCATTTTTTAATTAAACCATTAAAAAATGGTCTAATTTTATGAAAAAATTATTTTTGTCGGAATGGAACGAAACTCCTAGGGGACCTAGTGCATGTTCATACGACTCAATCGATGTGGCTAACACGTAAAAAATCCTAGACACAAGACTCTAATAACCACCTTAGGTTTTGACCACCATGGGAAATACTCCAGCTTTGGAGGTTTGAGTGAAAAACTCGGGGATTATACGCCACTGATGAGTAGCGCATAATTCCTAAGGAAAAAACACTCTAGAGTATCCCCCAAATGGCTAAACCTACGGATAGCCGAGTCTTTTATAAAAGGACCCCGTTTAGACCAACTTTTACAAATTCCCCATGGGGGTATGAACATGCAGTTATTACAAAAGGGGCAAAATTGCCCTGAAATTGACCTCTGAACTTCTAAATGCTGATGATGAACATGAATTATGTTCTGATAAACTGGCGGCTCATCAAAAGTTCAACTATTTGTACAAAATAGGTGATAACAGATTCAAAAGCGGAAGACTTATCATCAAAAGAAATTGGGTAGTAGGGGTCATCTCCGGATGTTGACAATTCAATTGATATTTGGTTATTAATTGATTCAACCATAGGATCGGAAAGGGGAAGGGTTTGATCTTGGATCTAATTTGAAGAATATATATCATCATATTCATTTCCTCATTCTTCTAAGAATTTGTGTTCAAACATGTCATATCCGAAATGCTATTGGTTGTCAAATTCAAGAACCAGAGCTCAGCTCTTCCTTGGAAAGATGAGGCCAATAGTTTCATACATACATCATCATGGGTTATAAATAATTCGTTAAAAATTTCCCTAAAGACGTCAAGGTGCCTTTTAACAGAGATATCATAACTTCCATCGAATTTAGGCAACCTTTCACGGGCTTGATAAGGAATATGATGATGATACCCAACAATTTTTGAGAAGTCAAAAAATTTCAATCGACCAAAATCCCTTGGCCGCTCAGAAGCAGCCATGGATGGCAATTACTAGAAAATTCAGGAGCTTAAATACAAATTGATGCACCCCATGGGTTCTAGATATGATAGGATCAATCACCAGTGGAGTCGCTTTTGTAGAGTCGCCAGGTAAACTATTAATATTGTTTACCAAAAGATATGTCATGAATAAGTAGGGAGATATGAGTGAAACAAGATGGTTATGTATGATTTAAGGATGAAAATGATAACCATTCAAGTTACAAGACCGGATGCGATAAGATATGAATTACACACGGACACTTGCAGACACTTGAGGTAAGCCTTTACCTCCCCCAAAACGGCGCCAAAAATGTTATCACACAACTTGTAGTTGTCCCTAAAGGCTATCCTATCCAGGACGGTAGAGGTGTTGGACAACTAAAGAGGTGATCCAAGAGATGCCACGGTTCCCAATGCAATTGGTTGTCACGCTAACCGAGGCACTCTTCACTTTAGATCAAGCCTAAACAAGATCAAGGGGGAGACCCTAGCAAACCTATGAAGGCTAGCGAACCTACTCAAGACCCCCTAGGGAATTGTGAAAGATGAAGTATGAGGAGACCAAGAGGGATAGATCTAGATCTAAGATGGATAAGTGGACCCAAGAGGTTAGGGCTTGGTTGAAGAGGCTTAAGACAAGGACAAATGTTCAACCAAGTGTGAGATAAGGTCACTTATGGATTAGGAGTAGTAGATCTAGATAGATCTAATGCCAAGATAGAAGATCCAAGTGGGGCCCATCCTTAAAATATAGAAAATGGTCCAAATGGGTCCCACAAGGTGAAAATTGAAGTGAAATGGCACTAGGGGGTTTACAATTGAATGGATCTAATGATTTGACAAGGAATGAGCAATACCCACAAATGGGATCTAGCAAATCCGATAAATCCGATATTTTTATTTTTGGACCCTTGGCGATATATTCGCCGAAATGATATATGTAACACTAGTTTTGATGACCAATTGGATGAAAAACAAGAAAATGGATACGTACCTTGTAGATCTTACCTCAAATGCTTGCGGCTACCTTGCACATAGATGATCCTTGCATTTAGTTATAATTCCAAGCTAGATCCAAGCAAAACGTCCAAGACCAAGGAGGAAAAACGTCCCACTCAACCTGTAAAACAAACTACAAAAAGTTGGATTTGATCCACAGATGAATGAGATCTAAGCATGGCATATCAAAAGAAGCAAATCAATGGACAAAGCACAATTGAAAAAACTCCCTTCAAAATGAAAACGTCTTGCCCAAGGGGGATGTGAGAACCCCAACAATCTTCCCTTCAAGCAATTTGCACCCCTGCAACCAATCAATTCGGCCTCCCTCTGTAGCTGTCAAAATCACCTGTAAGAAGCAAAGATGTCTAAAGCAAAAGATGTATAATCATGTACAAGAGCATCCCATCAAAGCAAGAGAAGTAGATCTACAAAAATAGTATTTCATTCCAAGTTTTCTAGAGCCAAAAGGTGCCCTTACAATAGGGGGGCCTCTTCCTTAAATAGGAGAGAGACCAAAACCCTAAACCACTTTTGAAAACTAGTGGTGGAGATCAAAAGATAAAATAATACAATCAACGGCTAAGATGAGCCGGTACAATATAACATGGATCACTCACTAAAGGGGGTGCGCACTACATGATGAAGACACTAGGAGGGGTGCACACTACATGGGGGTGGCCTAAATACAAGTGTGCCACATCATATGACTAGGACAAGACACTTGGAGCACATGGTGGGGCTAGGAGGCATTACTTTCCTTCACTAGCATGACCCCATGGAACAATAATATAACATATGACTCAATGACATGTCCAAGTGAACAAATGATTAAATCCTGGCCCCCTCAACTGAGAGAAGAATACATCAAAAGACAACCTGTAGATTGTGTGGACCCCACTGAATGCTGCAAACTGATCTGGAAGGAGTGGGATACACCATAGATGACCTCTGAGCAGACCACATTCCAAAACCTTGCCTCAATTGCCCAAATCGATTTCTTTAATGACCTTTTTATTCCATTTTTATTCCACCTGAAAATCCATCAAACAGCTTGAAAACAACTGTCTGGTGCCCGGGCACAAAATCTGACTATACCATCATGTCTAGAAGGGGGGTAATATGGTAATAACAAGTGGTTGGACCACCCCCTTCCTCTGTATCTCCCTAGGCAACGACTTGCCTCCAATCATCTGCTGGATAGGCCAGCTCAGCATGGCCAAACTGGTCAACTGGTGGAAAAATGCTCAGATCATCTCTAAAAGTGTTTGAAACTGAAAACAAAGTGTCCCAATGGATCCAAAAGACCCAAATCTACTAAGGATGAGTACCCATACACCCTGTGGCATCGTGTAATATCATATGTAGCATCCACCATACCCGGACAATAATAATATAATGGTCTGGACACAATAATAATCAATAAAAAAGTACATCAACCATCATCAGAAACCTATGCCCACTGTATGGAAGCACAATAAGGTTCATACCACAATAAGGTGCATCAAGGACCATAGACCATCATATAATATAACTGGCCAAACTCATGACGGATCCCAAGGTTGACTTGGTCAAACTAGGTTTGACCAGGTCAAAACTAATCAAAATATGACCTAGGCTAGGAGAGCTTGTTGCTGCAAGTGCAAATGGTTAAGACATGCTCTTTTAATCATTCTCATAGCAAGACTTAAAGCATTAAGCAATCATTTCACTGGCAGTTAACATTTCATTATAATAAATCATCAAGTTAAATAATAGTTTACTTCACACAAGAACCTCGAGAATATACTCATTTGTAGACATGATCATTCTGCTAGCATAGGGTGAAGGCTAAGAATACAAGAGTAGGCTATAAGGGGGATGACTTGACTGACTCAACATTGTGATACTTTGGATAAAGGAAAATGGTATTACACACTTCAGCTTATGTTGGACAAGGAATACACAAGGAATGGCAGTGTCTCACAAATGGATAAGTTGTTCAGAGAAGTGCTTATTCAACCTTGGAAAAAATTCTACTACTAGAACCGCGATGAACTGGGTTCCCGGCTAACCGTAACTTGAGGTTCTAGGGGACACTTAGAATTAGTTGTCCCTTGCTCCATCTCATATCATAACCCCAGGCTCAATGAGGAAAATTTCACTTGAGGCCAGCAGTCTTTAGATTTGGCATATATTTAACCACTGCTTTATTTGGGCCTTTTATTTCATATCATCTCATTTCCTTGGCCAGCAATCTTTAGATTCAACATACATTTATCCCAATGTTATAAAAACCGAACCGGTGGTCGAACCGGCCGACCTCGAGAACCGGAATCGGACCGGAACCAGACCAAAACTGGGAAAAAAACCGGATCACAAAACCGGTCCACCAAAAATACATAAAATGTTCAAATTTTGAAAAACTATATATATATATAGATATAGATATATGTTCAACCATGTGAATCAAAACCATTATCCACAAATTTGCAAAAAGGGCTCCTGTATGTATTTTGCTAGGTGCCATACTAAGCATATTTCACTTGAATCATATGTCTAACATGTTGAGGAAACTGCTGTTGTTGAAAGGGTTGTTTCAAGGTTGTTGTAACAGACAGTCACCTTGGAATATGCCCACAAAAGTTTCTTTTAACTACACAATTAGCTCGGAGTTGTTGTTAGGGGCCAGGGCTGCTCAAAGTGTCTTTACTGCTATAGATAACTACTATTAGGTGTATTTTATTTATGATGATATAACCAGGACTGTTGTAGGTACTTAGCATACCCTTTCAAGGCTGCTACACTTCCCAAGAATGTCAAGAATGATTCTTAACTCAAAATACTCAAGTGAATAGTGTGAGAGAAATAGAGCGGTTGGGCTTGCTTTTATAGCTTTCTTAGGGGCTTAGGGTTATCTAGAACCTTCCCCACTCAACCAACTTGTTTATTTAAAAAAAAATTAAAAAATGGCCTCTTAAATGTCGATGTATGGTTATGTATTGAACCGGTCAAAACCGGAACCGGAACCGGAAAACCGTCTGAAACCGGTAAAACCGGTCGGAACCGGTCATAACCGGCTGGTTCCGTACGAAACCGGCCATTTCTAGTTTGAGACACCGATTTGAACCGGTGACGCCTCTGAACGGGTCGAACCGGTCGGTTCGACCGGAACCGGTCCGGTTTTTATAACACTGATTTATCCATTGCTTTTTAGGCCTTTGGGACCCCTCTGGGATTTTGCATGTGCTTAGAAGCACAACTAATCGTAGCTTTCATCCGGGGTGCATTTACATTTCATAGCATTGAATTTCATTTCCATTTCATAGCCCTTTTCATTGGGATTTACAAGATATAACAATAATTTCCACATGTAGTACAATTTGCTTCAGGTTTTAGCCAACACAACTCAAGCAACTAGGGGGACTTCCACAATCAAAACCACACATTGGGGCAACCAACTAGAGTGATAAAGGCATAAAATCCAACTTACCAAAAGCAAGTTTTGTTGTCAACTCAGAGCCGAGACACAAAAGTAACATGGATGTTGTCCAACATAGAGGAAAAAATGGTGAGGTCCTCCATATCACAGGCTGGGTTGTAATTCAGGGTAACGACCAAAAATGTAAGGAAGGTAACAGATGGATGGTGAGAGTGAAGGTGATGCCTAATCTAGCAAGCCATAAAAAGGTGGGAAAGATCATGTCTACACTCCTAAGAGAGTAAAACTAACGAGTATACCACAAGAGCTTCTAAGTGCAAGTAATACAACCACATAGATAGTAAGTGACAACCATTTTCATTTTCTGTATAAATAGACCGCCAGATCATGACTACTATATACCAAGTCAAGTTATCAAAATGACTCAAACAATAAGAGAATAAAACCAATGCACATCATATACTTGTTGGGCCATATACCTGTATATGTTATCTGAATCAACTGTAATCACTGAGAACACCGCTGCTGAAGCTAAAAACACTACACTGCATCTATATGGAATAAAATGCCATCTCAGTCATCAAATCTGAGGTCAAGAGGCTCAGCCTTGGCATAAGGTCTACTGCATGTCTGATATAGGGTTGCTCTGATGTATGAGTGATCATAAATAACACGCCTCATCATAGCTGATCTCACTGAAACTGTGCAAAGGAAAAGCAAAAATATGTAGATGACTGCTCTGCAATCATGGTAGCCCAGCTACTATGGTGTGATAATAGGTTTATCTGTCAAGAGGATACTCTAGAATTTTTTTTCCTTAGAAATTATGCGTTGTGCTTCAGTGACGTATAATTCCTGAGTTTTTCACTCACACCTCCAAAGCTGGAGTATTTTCCTTGGCGGTCGAACCTTGGGAGGTTATTAAAACCTAAGTGTCTGTGTATTTTTACATTCTAGCCATCAATAATTGGTTGTATGGACATGCACTAGGTCCCCTAGGAGTTTGAGTTAGTTCCGAGAAAAATAACTTTTTCCGTAAACTTAGGCCATTTTTTAATGGTTTAAATTCGAAAATTCAAATTGTAATAAAAGTATGGTCTGGAGGCAGAATTTGGCGTGGGGGTGCTCGTTTTCACACTCAGAGCGTCCTCTTTACCTCGAAGCCCACTTTTCCTAGGTTTTGGGTGATTAAATTGTCACTTGTGGCATATTTTCCTAAAGAGGTGACAAAATGACAAAAAAATTCTAAAAATGACACAAAATGCACAAAAGGGACAAGTTGGAAAATCGAGAAAGCATAATTAAAACATGTAGGAATGAGTTGGAAAATGAGTTGGCAACTTATCCCAAGTGAAAGGCAACCTCATCAGGAAGTTAAAGCATGTGGATTTAATGTCAAATCATTAAGGATACGAGTGGATCAAATTTGGAGATGCATCATCCTTCATTTCCTCTCATGTGTGGGCGTCTTCTCCTTATGTGGCATAGCGTGGTTTGTGGTTGGAGTTTCCAAGGTAGAGAGGGGCGCATCCATGAGAGAGAGCATGGGGGATGCATTACTCAAAAAGAGGAGATGATTAAGCCTTGATTCAAGAGATGGGAAGAGGTGGCAGCCACCTCATAAGAGGGGCGCCCCTCTTATGAGGTGGCTGCCAGCTCTTCCCATCTCTTGAATCAAGCACCGAATCAAGGCTTAATCATCTCCTCTTTTTGAGTAATGCATCCCCCATGCTCTCTCTCATGGATGCGCCCTACCCTTCTTCTCCAAAATCTATTTAAGCAAGAGCTTGGTCTCTCATTTGGATGGTGAGAGAGGACCAAAGGGCCGATGAAGTTTGTACTCTTCTATTGTAATATTTTTTGTTGGAATAAAGAAGGCTTTGGAGGCAAATCTCTTGTGTCGGGCATCATTGTGTGTGGATGAACATTGCACATTTTTATGAGGTAAGTTGTATTGTTTTAGTTTTTTGTATCTTGTGGTTGAATGTTGTCCTTCCAAGGGGAGGTATCTCCCAGTAGGTAGGAGAATTTCTAGTTTGATTATTCTCTTTGTTAGTTTACTTTAGATCTCTCAGACATGCAGGTGCATGCTAGTTTGATTTCCATGCTTTCTGAGTTTCCATTGTAGGCAACATCAATATTCGTTTTAATCATTTGTATGCAAGAAGTTATTAGTTGATGCAGGTATCTAGCTCGAATGTTTGGCGGATCTAGTTTGACTCCTCCAATCTTCCAACAATTTTCGCATAGTCCCTCCGCCTTCCACTTGCAGGCTCCACAGCTCAGATATTCCCAAGCTTATGGCTTTTCTGCTATCTCTCTCTCCTTCACTTTAATTTAAACTTTCTCTTTGGTTATGGTTACTCTCATGCTTAAGTAAATTAGTTTCATTTGAAAAGAATATTTTAAGAGTCTGATTTATTTGAGTATGTTGTTAGATCTAGGATTTTAAAGCCATTTTTTTAGTAGATCTAACTTGATTAAGTACTTGTGCATATTTCCTATCTTTCAGTACTTAATATTTTTATGCTTCTAATGCTTTATTTGGCACATTTGGTGCATTTCAGGTGGCTGGTTTCTTATTTTTATTGCCATAACAAGAGGAGGTGCTGCCGGAAAATTGGAGATCTAAGCCATCCAAGGCTTCCCGAAGCAACATTCTTTCATCTTGTATTATTTCTGAAACCTTGTAAGCCTTTGGATCCAAATTCATAAGGACCAAAGGAAGCCACCTTCCAAAGTTTGTAAATTGTAATTAATAAAGGCAGGTGGGCTACCCAGTGCCTACATAACCCCCTGGGGGGTCTATTGTCCGCCAAACTGCACACTTGCAGCGGAAATATTTCGAAAGATGTCTCTTCACTACAAGTGAGAGAGGTGTGGCCTTGGGGGCAAGCAATGAGCCAGGTACTGTCACCTGAATCCCAACTCCTCCATTTAGGCTAACTCCCAACGAAGCCAAGGGGGCTAGTCCCTAAAAAAGAGTTGTCTAAGGGTCTTGTGTTTTAAGTGTTTTTTGTGTGGGGTGATGTGGATGAGTATTGTTTAGGAGTTTTTGTATAATGATGAGAACACAATTAAACACGCAATCCACGTTGCAAATTCCACAAGATACAATTTAGAAGATGAACAAAATACTTTTGACTTAAAATTAAAACAAAGCATCCACAAGATAAAGATTAAACAAATGACAAGGACATATGGTCCAGATTCAGAAGATACATAAGAGTTTTAAAGACCAGTGCCTAATGGAGTCAAATGAAATGCTTGTGATGCTGAAAAATGTAAGTCAAAAGTAGCTGTTTGTGAGATCGTTTTGAAATTGTTCTTGGTAAATTTTAAATGTTTTAGATGTTCTTGATTATTATGGCTAAAACCAAGGATATCAAGAGAGTGTTCGGAAAGACAGTATCAAGTGCCTCCGTTCAAGGACATGTCGGACCACCCAGTGCTCTAGTCAGGTCGCGCAATGCTGACCAGCAAACTAGAGGCTGAACATGGCAACCCGGCGCCCCCAACTAGGAGATTACCCACTGAACTTATCTTATCACTCAACTCCGTATTGGTTGGTTATGGGGGTGAGAGTTTTAATTAATTATCACTTATGAGATTATTAAGTCCTTCACCTTTCTGAGTACTAGTCCAACCATTTCTGGTTGGCAGAGCATACGGGTGTTGGAGAAACGACCAAGATAACTTAATTAAGGGGAAAATGTGGGTTGAAAATGTTTTATTTATTAGGAGCACTTGTTCAACTCTCCGACATAGAGCGCTCTTGACTTAGTCTTAAGACCACAGTTCGAGAGACTTCCTACTTTAAAATGCCTAATGCAAGGGGATAGTGCAAATCTATATGCTCTCCGACAGAGAGTGCTCTTGACTTGGATTTGGCCAAGTTCAAGAGACTTTGTTCGTTTTATTGCAAAAAGTGAAGCGATTGTGAAACTTAAAGAAGTAAATGAAACTGAAAATGACTGAAAATATATGGATAACCACAAAGAAAGATGCTTTGAAGCTAGCAGAAAACAAAATCTAGTGTTCTACCAAGAAGATTTATTCTAAAGTGGGATCAACCTCCAAACAAGGCTAATCACTAGAACCGTCAGTCCTGGAAACCTTCCAGCTAGCTGGATGTCCACAAGATGTTAACGGGGAACGAGAAGCTACCACAAAACTATGCGGCCTTTGGGACACAATCCCAAAGTTAGCTTACTCTGGTCAAAACTTGGAATAGAAAAAACAAGATGAAACAAAAGACTACTCTAAAGCAAAAGCTGAAAGATCTAACTTAACCAAACACCACACTCTTCCCCAAATGGGGAAGAAACCAAAAAAGTGGAGGCCTCCTCCACTTGAAATTTTATTATGAGATTACAAATGCCTTTGGGATTCAAGCCCTTGAAAGGTCTTTTGAGAAAAGTAAACCTTAAAAAAAAATAAGAGAACTCTTATGAGTTTATACCAAGGATAATAACTTGTTTCAAGAGACATTCATGGTTTCAAGGTTTGTTTTCAAGCTCCTTCTTGGTTTTGCAATTTTCCTTATTTTCACTTGATTTTGCTCCTCTTCTACTTAGGGCTCTCTTTTGGATTTAGCTTCTTTTCACACCTACACACAACAAAGATTCAAGCTACAAGTACCCTTTAGCATTAGTTGAAAAAATTAAGACTTGAAGCTACTTGAACCTAGAATCGAAAAATGAGGCCCTAAATGCAATGTGCATGAGATTTTGAATTTAAATTGCAATTTAAATAAAATAGACTAGCAAGCTAAAGTGCTCCAAAAAATGATGGGAATGAGGTTGGAACCACAAGTTTTTTGAACTAGCTTGTATGCAAACTTTCCTATCTTTAAATGAGACTATAAAACTTAAGACAAAAGATTAAAATGCAAGCCCTAAATGATATTTTAAGATGCCTAAACTTGACTTTTCAAAAAATAAAACCACTAACTATTTCAAAACTCTTTTGTTTGCTTTGCTTCTTTTGTAGGATGGATGGAAGGAAGATGGAAGAAAAATGGCAAAAGATTAAGGGCAAAAACGAATGGATGAGGGGAAGAGGATGGAAAAGAGAGTAAAACGAATGGGTGATGGAGAGGAAAAAATCAAGTAAAACACTTGATGGGTGAAACACTATCCAAGAAATCCTTCCAGCTAGCTGGATGATACGCATGCGATAGTGTTGAAGAGAGCACAAGGGAACAAATCCCAAGTTATTCCCCAAGGTTGAAAGAATTTCAACCTTATGGCAAACTAATCTAGGCTTTAAAAGTAAAGAACTTCAACTTTGGATTCAGATCTAGAAAGAGTTTTCCACAAGAAGAAGGTGGGTCCAACTAACAAGTAACCAAGAAGAGAGAAATTGTGTTGATGGAAGAGGAAACCCTCTCTGCTTTGATGCCAAATTTAAGATCTTGCTCCTTGGAAGTATCCTGCAAACACACTATTAGTAAAATCTTTTTGTTGGTGGAGAAGAGGGAGATACAACCGAGTTCATCTCATCTCAACCATTTTGAAGATCTGCAAATGCACAAAAAACTTACACAAACAAAGCTTGATCAAATATAGAGAGTTAGACAAAAACGCATGAAGAGACAAGGTAGTAAAACCAATTACAATTTGCACTCTTTATATTATTCAAGCCTAAGCCTAGCAAACAAATTGGGACCATCAAATGTTTTCCCTACGCTCTTAAGAAAGAGATCTAAGCATGTATTTAAATCAAACTTTGAAATTGCATAAATCAAGAACACATTACAGATATTACCTCAAAGAAATTAATAGCTCATGAACCAATAGAAGTGTACACAAATTGCCTCCAAAGCCAACTTTATTTCCAATGATAGCCAATAGCTATTACAATCTCCGCAGAGTAAGTTTACAATAATTCTCCATGAGAAGAGAGCTAGAATGCATCTCTTAAATAACAAAACACAAGCCTACCGCAACCCTAACTCGAATTGGCTTGAAGGGAGCCAATACCACCTAACACCAAACGAATTCCAATCAACATCAAGTCTAAAATCCAATCACCATTTGGCTTGGAGTGCCAACCACCATACAACTCGAGTTTCAAGGTCCATGTGGATGGGGAGGTGGCCTCCACCTAGGCAAGGTGCCCCCCATCTCCATCTTGGAAGCTTCACCATCCAACAAATGAATTCCACGTATGATATTCGAGCTCAAGACCTAGATTGACGTGAGGATGAAGGAGGTAATGTTTGAGTTGATGTAGGGGTCTAACTCGCCATCACTAAGAGCCAATGCTTTGTCATGGCCATGACTTTAGGAGGGCGCTCAACCTTGCAATAAATGCCAATCAATCAACTCAACCACCCACTCAACAACCTCCACATCATCAATTCGTGAGATTTAGTGAAGGAGGGCGAATTCTCTTGAAGTAGATGACTGGTGCTGACTATATACTTGATTGAATGCTAACTGAGATGATTGGAATCATCTTAAATGCTGAGTGCCATGTCAATTAGCCTTTTATTTTATTTCTTTTTGATTATTTTGGAGAGATTTGGATTTCTCCAAAATATTCAAATTTATTAATGTAATTAATAATTTCTCTGTAAATGACTTTTTAGAGAAAAAAATAATTACGACGCTGAATTGACATCTGAAAGTTGGGTTTAGTTGGTCCATAGGTCATGTGTGATTTTTGGCTTATGAAACGAGCCATCAATCACTGAATTCGGACCCCGGACGATTGACATATTACAAATAATTATTTCTTTATTTAAATTATAGAGAAATTTATTAAATTTAAAAAATAATTAAAAACCCAAATTCGACGGACCCGGTAAAATTTTTTCGAAATTTTTTCTGAGGGTCCTAGAGACTTGAGACATGACCAAAACCTATTCTAATAGTGTCTAGTAGGCTTATATACATTAGTTGGACTCTAATAACCCCCCATGGCCAAAATTTTCAAAATCGGGTATTCCAGCTTTGGAGGAAGCGGGAGAAAACCTCATCGATTATAGCTTGGCTGTAGGCAAAGTATAATTGACAAGGGAAAAAACTCCCTGGAATACCTTAGTTGCTTAATCAGGTCATGGGGAACCGAGACACTCAGATTTTACTAGCACACTTTATTACAAACCCCCATGGGGCCATGGTCATGTTGACTCAAAAAACAAAACTGGCTAGCCAAAACTGGCTAGTCACAAATGCTGGATCATCTGATACACCGGAGTACAAACATTCATCATGCTTGTCAAATGGAGGCTCTTCAGATAATCCAACTATGGTTCAAAAAAGTTGGTAACATCTGGCTCCAACTGCGAGACGGGCACTTGCTAGATCTATGGATCAACGAAAGTGTTCGAGAATCCCAGAATATCAGTTTCCTACATAGAAACGGAAGTGTCTTAGTCTAACATTTTCATGATAAATAATGCCAAAATGAAATACCAACATACTATTTTTTGCTTTTTCTATAATCAAAGGTACAAAAAATAAAATCTTTTCTTTTTTCAGCATATATATGAAATATAATACAAAAAGCTAACATGTGAAAAACTATGATACATCAATATGGTACATAAAAATACATAAAGATCAACAAAGATGGGTTCAGAGATATCTTGAGATGACCCCTTGGTCATCTTGAATGTTGTTCCGATAGAAAGGCTTCAAGTGTTGCCCATTTCTGGGTAAGCTCAGTTCTTCTCCTTCCATGGTGTTCAGTAAGAAAGAATTTGTGCCAGCAATTGCATGGATGATAAACGGGCCCTTCCGAAGGCTGTCGAATTTCCCATGCTTCCCAGGCTTCTCCCTTCTTTTGTCCCATAGGAGAACAGTATCTCCGACCTGGAAAGGTCTTGGCTTGGCATATTTGTCAAAGGTACCCTTCATACTTTCCTGATGTCTCAGGGATTGGTCAAGGGCAACTCTTCTGGCTTCATCTAACTCTATGATCTGATTTATCCTCTGCTCCATTTCCAATTTTTCTGTTCCATACTTGCTTATCAATCTGAAAATTGGAATCTGCATGCTAATCGGAAGGGTGGCTTTGAGACCATACACCAACTCAAAAGGGGACTTTCCTGTGGAGTTCTTCTTGGTTATTTTGTCAGCCCATAAAGCATATTTAATCTTACTGTCCCATGCTTTCTTATTATCACCCACGGTTTTCTTAAGGATACTCATTAAATATTTATTAGTGGACTCAGCAAGTCCATTTCCTTGTGGGTAGTAATCCGAGGAATGGGATAGGATGATGCCATATTTGAAACAGAAGTCATTTACTTCTCTAGAACTGAAAGCCTTGGCATTATCAGTTGTTATCTTTAAGGGGATTCCAAACTTGGTGATGATTCTTTCCTCAATGAAATTTATGACAACATTTTCATCGGCCTTTTTAGTAGGTATGGCCTCTACCCATTTGGTGAAGTAATCAGTTGCCGTAAGAATCCAGCAAAATCCATTGCTAGAGTTATCTTTGAATTTGCCGATAAAATCAAGGCCCCATTGTTGAAAAGGGGCAAGGACCACAACAGGTGTGAGGGGGAGTGCAGCCAATTTTTGCTTACCAGTGAAGAGTTCACACTCTTGGCAACACTTAACATGTTTGTGAACATCTGCGAAAATGGTGGGCCAATAGTATCCGGCTCTTAAGATTTTGTGAGCAGTTGTATTCGCTGCATAATGTCCTCTGCAAAATCCTGAGTGAAACTCAGTCAAGATTCTTTTGGAGTCTCGTTCATTCACACACCTAAGTATGATGCCATCTGGGTTTCTCCAACCCAGACCTTCCTGGGTAAGGCAGTACCTAGCAGTTTTAAGCCTTAAAGCCCTTCGTCCTGGGTAAGGCAGTACCTAGCAGTTTTAAGCCTTAAAGCCCTTCGCTTGTGACCCTTGAGGTGCTCAGGACAATTGAAATGGAGGAGGAAGTATATGATGTCAGAATACCAGATGTTGTCAAGCTCTTGGAGGGCAGGAGTCATGGAAGGTTGGGGAATGTTATTCTTGGCGATCATTTCAATGGCTTCTTCATTTTTCTGAGTGAGCATTTTAGCCAGCCCTTGTCCTTTGATTAATTTAGTAGGTTTTATTTCAAGGTCATATTCCTGGATTTTGGAAACCCACGTACCCCTTGTTCCTAAACAGTCCTGTTGAGATAGGATGTCTTTTACCGTAGCATGGGGAACATACCCTATAACCTTGGAATAGCCGATATATGTTCTGAAGTGTTTCAAAGATTTGACTAAGGCATAAGCCTGTTTTTCCATGATTGTGTAGTTTAACTTGGAATGTTGTAATGCTCTACTTATAAAGGCAATTGGTTGCTCGAACCCTTCGAAGTTCTTCTGAGCAGCACACCAGCAATGGTGTCTTCCGAGGCAAAGGAGAAAATCATGAAATCTTTCGTGTAATCAGGACTCGCTAAGACAGGTGATCTGGTGATGGCATCTTTGATGGTTCCAAAGGTTGCCCTCCCCTCATCATTCCAGAAAAATTTAGCATCCTTTTTAAGTAACCGTTGCATGGGTTTCATTAGCTCGGCTAAATTTGGGATGAACCTTCTTATGAAGTTGATATGACTGCTGAAAGACTGAAGAGCTTTGACATTCTTGGGAAGGGGTATCTATGATATTGCTTCCACTCTTTCGGGGTCAATTTTGACACCGTCTTTTGATATGATATGACCAAGAAGCTTTCCTTCGTCTATCCCTAGGACAGACTTGGCTGGGTTTAAGGAGATACCAAATTCTCTGCATCTATCGAAAACTTTCCTGAGATGATCAACGTGGCTAGATCTTTCTTTCGAAAATACGGTTAAGTCATCCTGATATATCTGAATGATCTTGCCTATTAATTCATTGAAGGCATAATCCATGGCCCTCTGGAAAGTGGCCCCAGTAGTTGTGAGACCAAAGGGCATTCTCAAGTATTCAAAAGTTCCCCAAGGGGTTGTGAAAGCCGTTTTGTGCCTATCCTCCTCTTTGATAACAACCTGGTTGTATCCCGAAAATCCATCAAGCATGGACATCATTTTGGAACCTGTGACTCTCTGTAGGAGGGTCTCCATATTGGGAAGCGGATAGTTGTCTTTCTGGCAGGCTATGTTAAGGTTTCTGAAGTCTATGCATATCCTGATGCTCCCATTTTTCTTTCTGACCACAACTAAGTTGGAGCACCATGAGGTATGTCGAGTGGGTGCTATAATACCTGCTGCCAGCATTTTTTCTAATTCCTGCTTGACAATAGGGGCCAACCTAGGATTTATTTGCCTAAGTTTTTGCCGGAAAGGTTTGGCATTTTGCATTTCAGGCTTGAGAGGGATAGTGTGCTGGAAAACATCTTCCCTATAGGCCTTTAACTCATCATAAGTGAATGCAAATATAGCTCTATACTCTTTTACCAAGCTTATCAATGCATTCCTTTCCTTTTCTGACGTTCCTTTTCCAATTTTTATAATTTTTGGATTTGTTTCCGTTCCAATATTTATCTCAATATAATCCCCTGGTTTTATCTGGTCAATGTTATTTTTCTTCCCATCCTATCTATCAAAAATATTCTCTAGCTTGGTGAAGCCACGTGATATCGGGTTGATAGGCTGGCTAAGTTCCTGATACTGCTCGTCTTCCTCCTGTATGTTTACATTAAAATTCATGAATTCATCTAGGTTATGAATGAATTTTAGGATCTGCTCATCATCTTTGAATACCTTCCAATGGTTCATATTGTCTGGGACTGATGGCCTATAATTTATTTCAAGGGCACAATCTCCGTTCAACATTTCCTCTGAAGGCTGGAGGGTAGATGCCGCAACTGCCAACCTATCTGCTATACTGTTCTCTTCCCTATGGATTGCTTTTATCATTTATGTTTAATGCATCAAAGTACTCCATGGTGTCCCATACTGCATTCCTATACCTCTTAAGTCTTTTACAATGGCATGCAAAATTACCCTTGATCTGTTGCACAACTAAGTCAGAATCTCCTTTGATACTAAGCATTTTGATTTTCATGTCTTTAGCAATTTCTATGCCTACTAAAAGTGCTTCATATTCTACAACATTGTTTGTGGCTTCAAATTCAAGTCTGAACGCAAAGTTGAAGACCTTATCTTCAGGTGATATCAAGACTATACCAGCACCTTTGCCAGCTCTAGAAAAAGCACCGTCAAACTCCATTTTCCACAATCCATCAAATTTCTTATCTTTCATTTCTTTATGAACAGGATCTAAGAAGGTGGAATTTATTTGGTAGGTTCCTATTTCATCCGTATTGTAGATGTATTCATTTGATGGTTTCTGGGGATTTTCAACATGGTATCTTCTTTCTTTTTCTGAGTGCACTTTGACATGAGTATCTTCGGAAGTCGGAACAGTTGCATAGGATAAGTCTAATTGTAGTCATCCACCCAAAGAAGCACCCCACTTTCTACAAAGAAGCATCCCCCATTTATCAGGCACATCTATGACAAGGATGTCCATGGTGACATGGATGTTTGGGTACTTGGCTAATCTGACGGTCTGATTTTGAATCATCCCCTCGACTTCGACAGGTCTAGAATCCATGGCACATAGATTTCCATAAGGTCTAGTGGTTTTTAGATTAAGTTGTTGCATGACTTTTTTGGTCATCAGGTTGGCACCAGATCCCGAATCCAACATACAATTATGTAGAAGAAGGTCACCTATCATCAATGATATGTAGAAAGGCGGGTGAGCTTCTTTTCTTGTTTCCCTGGTATGTAGGACTATAGGGGGATCCCCAAAATCATTCGTACAACTTGTTGAAGGTTGCTCTTTAGTTTCTGAGAAAGTTACCTTTTTAGGGGTAGGGGGCTTTGCAGGTGGAGGAGGCTTTTCAGATGCAATGGATTTAGGAATAGCAGGGGGCTTTTCAGAAACTGTAGGCTTAGGAGTATAAGGAGGAGTACTATCTGTATGAGGCTCTAAGAGTTTCAAAAGTTTCTCCCTCTGACCAGGGAGTTTGCATAGCTCAAGTACCGGGACTGGAACCTTAGTGTTGGCCAACCAACTACTTAAATCAAAATTTAAATCAACAGACTCCTTTTCATTATTAGTTTCTTAAGTAATGTGAGGAATTGTTACCTTAGGAGCAGTTTGAGTAGAAGGTCCCTCCTTCGGTTTCTTTTGATATGTATTTCCCTTGAATCTCTAGTTGTTGTTGATACTAGGTGGCATCTCACCATAGAGTTGAGTCATATAATCAATCTGTTGATAACCTTGGTTGGCTTGAGTCACATTAAGGTTTTCATAGTTATTTCCCACATGGTTGATAAAAACAGGCTCGTCTGATGAAGTACTAGGGCCACATCCTTCGGGATAATCATGCTCTTGAACAAAACACGCATAGTGGCATCCAGATTCCTCGTGGAAATCTCTGCATGCCCTACAAAATGGCTTGTATGACTCAACCATGTTAGCAGCCTCTAATTGATTTGGAGGCCTCTGTTCATGGTTGGGAGGTTTTCTCTGCCAATTCTGCTTTGTAGCAAAAACCCTAGGTTGAAGTTGAGGTTGGGTCCTTTCAACATTTATAACCCGACTCTGAATTTCTTTTAGCTGAGCAAGGTGCTTTGCTTCAGCTTCCTCCATGTTTCTCTTCATTTCCCTTTTCATTTCATTCCTCATTTCCAACATCTGTTTTTCATGAGTCTCTTTTATAATTGATAAAGGATCTTTGTCTTTTGGTTCATTATTTCTTGAAGGGATTGAGGATCTGGAGTAACCCTGAATGTTGGACTCACCAGAAGACATCATGTTCTTGTCAATCTTAACAGCTAAATTTTGAGCTTCAACCAAAGTAGTAGGTTCTTTATCTCTTAGTTGGTATTATATCTTACCACTCAATGCCTCTATGTAATAGTCCAGTAATGAAGCTGCAGGAGGTGCATAAGTCTCAGGGATGGAATTAGACAACTCCTGGAATTTAGTATTGAATTCATCCATAGTTTCATTTTCTATCTTCTTCATGCTAGTTAAGGTTGCAACTAGATGTCTAGGCTCCTTCTTGTTGCCAAACTTGTTGAGGAAAGCAGTTTTGAAAGCTGCTATGGTGGCAAAAGATTTGTATGGTAAATTGTCGTACCAGTTCCCAGCTTTGCCCTCTAAGGATAGAGCGAAAAGGGTCATGTAAACATCCTCATGTTTATCAGTGCCTTTGAGGTAGGAACCACAAAGTTTGGAATAGTTTTTGATGTGCTGCTCAGCAGAAGTAGAGGCATCAGTGCCGTTGAAACTTGTGAGTTTGTCAACAGCTTTTTCAGGAATATCATGGGGTTGACCTGCTATCTGAGTGAAATCTAGTTGAGTAAAGAACTCACCCATTGTGGAAAGGAAACAATTATTACTTTCAAAATTTTCTTTATTTTTTGAAAACAAAGAGTGGATGTCTAAAATAGACTCAGATCTAAGTTCTTCAAGGATTTTACGAGAAGCAAGCTTGTTCAGTCTCCTCCTATAAACCTTTTCAGGCTTAGGGATAAAACTAAGCAAGCCTTCAGAGTTTCTTCTAGTTGAATACCTTGAGGTGTTAACTGACAGTGGAGTCGCCAGGTGGATCCAAGTCTAATTTCAGAGAGTGATTAAACTAAAAATCTACCAAAAAACTAAAAAGGGTAGTGGAGTCGCCAGACAGATTTAGAATCTATCAAAAAGGTAAAACAAACTAGAAAAAACTAAGGTCGTTTAGGAACAAAAAGATTTGTCCCCGGCAGCGGCGCCAAAGATGTTGTCCGCCAAACTGCACACCAGCAGCGGAAATCTTTCGAAAGTTGTCTCTTCACTACAAGTGAGAGAGGTGTGGCCTTGGGGGCAAGCAATGAGCTAGGTACTTGTTATCACACTATAGTAGCAGGGCTACTATCCTTGTTCAGCAGATATCTGCACATTCCAGAGCTTCCATTATTCCAGAGCATGGCTATATATTTTGGATCACTCATGATCAGAGCAGTATATTATTCAAATTTATGTTAGACCTTGTGTCAAGGCTGAGCCTTGAGAGTTCAGATTTGATGACCGATGTGACCTTTTTATCCCATACAGTTTCAGTTCAGTGCTTAGAGATGTATTGCAGCAGTGTTTCAGATGGTACATGATGATTATTATGATGATGTTGTATGATCTATGGATATGTTATCACTGACTGTGGATTATTATCTTGTTGATTTAGTCATGTTTACAGCATCTGCTTGGTATATTATTCCTGATGTGGCAAACTGTTTAAAATGAACTATAAATCATAAAATGGACAATTGCTTGCACATTTAGGTCATTTAACAAAACCCACTGGTTTTCCACCTTCAATAGATATGGTCTTTCCTGACACCAGTTGTCTGCTAGTGTAGGCTCCATATTCACTTGACTCCATCCATACATGACCTTCCTATTTGACTTTATACCTTGACCCATCTCATTTGACTTCCTGATACTGAGGACTTCCCTATTTTTCTACCTCTGTGTTTGGACCGCATCCCTGTATATTCAGTGTCTCGGCTCTAAGTTGGTGACAAAACTTACCTTTGGTGAGTTGGATTGTAGGCCTAAATCATTCTGGTCGGTTGTCCCGATGTTTGGCATTGGCTCGAACTCCCCCTAGTCACTTGAGATGTTGTTGGCTAAAACTGAAAGCTCATGTTCTACCTATGGAAATTTATAAATTCGCCCATGGAAACTAAAAAAGGGGCAAGAGCGATGAACAGCTAAAAATACTCCTCGAAGAGTATAAGAAGGTCCAAAAAAAGCAATGGTTCTTAAAAGTTATATCTAAACAATTGCTGACCTTATATATATTTGAAAACATGCCTTGGATGCAAGCTGCAACTAGTTGTGCTTATCAGCACATCTGAAATCCGAAGGGTTATGTAGGCCAAAAAGGCCATGAAATGAAATTGAATGATCCTAATGAACCTGGATCAACTTGATGTAGACATGATGCCTAAGTTGAATAAGCACTCTCTGAACAACTTATCCATTTGTGAGGCACAACCATCCCCCGTGTTATTTTGTCCAGCACAGAGTTTGTAGCTTTCCCCTTTCACCCAGTCCAAAGTATTTTTGAGTTAAGTTAGATAAGTCAACCCCTTGGCCCAACCTTGTTCCTAGCCTTCATCCTTCACTAGCAGTTGGACCATGTCCAATGGGTGAGTTTGTCATTTGAACTATTGTGCAAGTAATTTAATATAACAAGGGAATATGCTAACTTGATTAATGCCACTGAATGGATGTTATACTTTGAGCTTGGCTGTGAGAATGATTAGAGAAGCATGTCTTAGTCTACTGATGTGATTTATCCTTGGTTGTATATTCTTGGGATCCGTGATGATGTGGACCATATATATATGCTTATTGATGATGATTCATGGTCCCACATACTTGATGATGATATCATATGATGGACATATGATGCTGATGATGATTGATGCAGTTCAGCAGGTTTTATTATTACTTAAGATCAGCAGATTATGCATTATCCATATATGGTGGACCCTATAGCTAGCCCAATAGGGCAACCCATGGTGTATGAGTACACATTTCTAGTGTATTTGGGTCTACTGGATCCAATGAGACACTTATCTTTCAGTTCCGGGCACTTCTGACAGTGATTGATGCAGTTTTACACTTGTTGACCAGATTTGGGGCTGATTTCCCAGCCTGAGCAGTAGGGGCCATGAGAGGCCAGTTCGCCTAGGGCGCTGATGATGGAGGGGGTGGTCCAGCCACTTGTTTTTACCATTTACCCCCCCTTCTGGAGAGCCTGGTGGGCTCAGATGGACAGCACAGATGCCCTAGGAGGCAGTTTTGGCACTTTCACAGTTACCGAGGCAGTTAAAAAATTGGATAAAGTGGTTGTTATCACACCATAGTAGCAGGGCTACTATTCTTGTACAACATATATCTGCACATTCCAGAGCTTCCATTATTCCAGAGCATGGCTATATATTTTGGATCACTCATGATCAGAGTAGTATATCATTCAGATTTATGTATGACCTTGTGTCAAGGCTGAACCTTGAGAGTTCAGATTTGATGACTGATGTGACCCTTTATCCCATACAGTTTCAGTTCAGTGCCTAGAGATGTATTTTAGCAGTGTTTCAGATGATGCATGATGATTATTATTATGATGATATTGTATGATCTATGGATATGTTATCACTGACTGTGGATTATTATCTTGTTGATTTAGTCATGATTACAGCATGTGCTTGGTATATTATTCCTGATGTGGCAAAATGTTTAAAATGAACTGTAAATCATAAAATGGACAATTGCTTGCACATTTAGGTCATTTAACAAAACCCACTGGTTTTTCACCTTACATAGATATGGTCTTTCCCGACACCAGTTGTCTGCTAGTGTAGGCTCCATATTCACTTGACTCCATCCATACATGACCTTCCTATTTGACTTTAGACCTTGACCTGTCTCATTTGACTTTCTGATACCGAGGACTTCCCCATTTTTCTACCTCTGTGTTTGGACCGCATCCCTGTTTATTCAGTGTCTCGGCTCTGAGTTGGTGACAAAACTTGCCCTTTGGTGAGTTGGATTGTAGGCCTAAATCATTCAGGTCGGTTGTCCCGATGTTTGGCATTGGCTCGAACTCCCCCTAGTCACTTGAGATGTTGTTGGCTAAAACTGAAAGCTCATGTTCTACCTATGGAAAATTATAAATTCGCCCATGGAAACAAAAAAGGGCAAGAGCGATGAACAGCTAAAAATACTCCTCGAAGAGTATAAGAAAGGTCCAAAAAGCAATGGCTCTTAAAAGTTATATCTAAACAATTGCTGACCTTATATAAATTTGAAAAACATGCCCTGGATGCAAGCTGCAACTAGTTGTGCTTCTCAGCACATCTGAAATCCGAATGGTTATGTAGGCCAAAAAGGCCATGGAATAAAATTGAATGATCCTAATGAACCTGGATCAACTTGATGTAGACATGATGCCTAAGTTGAATAAGCACTCTCTAAACAACTTATCCATTTGTGAGGCACAGCCATCCCCCGTGTTCTTTTGTCCAGCACAGAGTTTGTAGCTTCCCCCTTCTCCCAGTCCAAAGTATTTTTGAGTTAAGTTAGACAAGTCAACCCCTTGGCCCAACCTTGTTCCTAGCCTTCATCCTTCACTAGCAGTTTGACCATGTCCAATGGGAGAGTTTGTCATTTGAACTATTGTGCAAGTAATTTTATGTAACGACGGAATATGCTAACTTGATTAATGCCACTGAATGGATTTTATACTTTGAGCTAGGCTGTGAAAATGATTAGAGAAGCATGTCTTAGTCTTCTGATGTGATTTATCCTTGGTTATATATATATATATATATTATTGGGATCTGTGATGATGTGGGCCATGTATAGATGCCTATTTGATGATGATTGATGGTCCCACATGCTTTATGATGATATCATATGATGGACACATGATGCAGATGATGATTGATCCATTTCAGCAGGTTTTATTACTACTTCAGATCAGCAGATTATACATTGTCCATATATGGTGGACCCTACAGCTGGCCCATTAGGGCAACCCATGGTGTATGAGTACCCATTTCTAGTGGATTTGGGTCTTCTGGATCCATTGAGACACTTATCTTTCAGTTCCGGGCACTTCTGACAGTGATTGATGCAGTTTTACACTTGATGACCAGATTTGGGGCTGATTTCCCAGCCTGGGCAGCAGGGGCCACGATTGGCCAGTTCACCTAGGGCGCTGATGATGGAGGGGGTGGTCCAGCCACTTGTTTTTACCATTTACCCCCCCCTTCTGGAGAGCCTGGTGGGCTCAGATGGACAGTGCTAGTGCCCTAGGAGGCAGTTTTGGTACTTTCACAGTTACCGAGGCAGTTAAAAAATGGGATAAAGTGGTCACTGAGGAAATCGATTTGGGCAATTGAGGCAAGGTTTTGGCATTTGGTTTTCACAGAGGTCTTCCAGGGTGGCATCACTACCTTCCAGTCAGTTTTCACCATGTGGGTATGCCCACATTGATCACAAGGAGGACATTTACTGCTTGACTGTCATGGATTCTGAGGACAGTTTTGATCATTTATATTATCTTGGACATATTTTATTATTTTATTGTGCCTTGGGGATGGGCTAGTAAGGATTGATGCCTCCTAGCCCCATCATGTGCTTATATTGTCATGTCCTAGTCATCATGAGGTGGATTTTGGCACCTATTCTTCTCTAGTGGATGATGTCACCCCTTCTTTGTACCATTTAGTGGGGGCGCTATTATTATATTGGGTGATCCATGTGATATATTGTTATGGTTCATTTTAGCCATTGATTGTATGATGAGATCTTTTAATCTCAACCACTCATTTGATGTAGTATTGTAGAGTGGTATAGGGTTTTGGTCTTTATTATCCTATATAAGGAGGAGACCCCCCATTGTAAAGCTCACCTTTGGAGCTCTGGAATATTGGAATAGAAGATTTTTTGTGGAGCACATCTCTCTTGCATTGTGGATTCTCTTGCATATTGAATATACAGTATCTCTTCTATGTATCATTGTGGATTTTGGTGCTTCTTCTAATCTTTTGATAGGAAAGTCGAATTGGTGGAGAGGAGGGCAACTTCATGAGGGTTATTGTTGGAGGGATCCACATATTCTCTCTTGGGTTGATCTTGTGACAGGGAGTATCATTATTGTATCTTCGTGACATAGTTGATGCTTTCTATTACATCTTTCTACCATTTTCATAATCATCTTGCTTGACTTGTTTCTTTGATCTTGTCTTGTAGGAGGAGGACGATTTGGCTATCTTGGAGAAGGACATTTTGGTTGGAGCTCTTGGATCTCACTCTTGAATATACACATAGGAGAATGCTATCAATTTGCAACGTGGCCATAAGCAATTGAGGTAAGATCTACAAGGTATGTGCCTCTTTCATCCATTCTATCTTCATTGGTCATAAAACCCTAATTCATTAAAACCCCAATTTTGGTATTTCTTAGATCTACTTAGATCTAGACTTGCTCTTGAGAAGATATTGAAAACCCACCTCTATAGCATCCACCCCTAGTTGGATCTATAGTTTGGTGGTGATTGGCTTAAAATTAACCCATTTTTCAAGACAAAAAGCCCTCTTGACCCAAATCGCACCCCCTTGAAAGAGGCTTGTTTGGTTAGATCTAGCATATGGGTAGGTGAGATCCCACTTGATTTGAAATCTAGACATTTGATAACCTACCCCCAGATTCTTACTTTGGTGAAATCTACCTTGTGGACATCTCTCCATGTTTTAAGGGGTTAAAACCCCCTTTTGAATTCCTTGACACCTCAAAACTCAGATCTACTAAGATCTAGCCCTTGGATTGACTTCATTTTTTGAACATGCATAGATCGGGGTACTAGCTACTTGGATCTATAGTTTGGTGGCCATTGGACTTGATTTGGTCCACCAAACCCACTTTTTGGCCTTCCTTGAGCAAGTCGCACTCCCTTGAAAAAGTGAGTTTGTCCACTTCTAGGAGGTGGGTGTTTGAGATTTTCGTGGATTTGGAATGCCCATACCCTGAAACCTAGGTCTAGAGTGTCTTTTTGTCACGATCCGCCTTGGGGGTAGCATTCCTTGTTTCGAGGGATTGTGGTCCACTTAGGGTCATTACTTAAAAAACCTAGATCTAGTAAGATCCAACCATAAGATCCCATTTAACCCACTTGACTTGGCTTCTAGGTGTCCCGATCTACTCTTTGACACACTTTTTGACCCCATTAGCCCATCAAACAAGGCACTAGTCCACCACTAAGCAAGTCGCACTCCTTGGAATTTGTGTTAAAACCCTAGATCTAGTATGTGGGTAGTCCTAGAATCAACCTAGATTCATAGATCTAGCCTTTATCCAACCTATAGTACCAACTTCACACCTAACTTCACCTTGTGGGCCCACCTAGAACCATTTCACACTTCCCAAGAAAACAAGACCCACTTGTGTAAACACATGGTACTATACCTAGTCATCATACCCCATCATGTGGCCTAAACCATACATAGGTTGAAACACTGACAATCCATTACACCACCTTCAACCATACCTCAACTCGTAGGTCCATTTAGCCTTGCATTGGTTTCCGCAACTTCTCATTTACTTACCCTTAGAAACCTTTGTTTGGGTACAATCAACTGTGATTGGGTATAGGGTCTCCCCCTTGGTCTAGTTACACCTTGACCTAAAGCGAAGAGTGCCTCGGTTGACGTGACTCCCACCTTGCATTGGGAACCGTGGCATCTCTTGGGTCACCTCTCTAGTTGCCTGCCTCCTCTACCGTCCCGGATGGGATACCACTAGGGGCAACTACAAGTTGTGTGATAACAGTGGTCACTGAGGAATTCGATTTGGGCAATTGAGGCAAGGTTTTGGCATTTGGTCTTCGCAGAGGTTTTCCAGGGTGATCTTACTATCTTCCAGTTAGTTTTCACCATGTGTGTATGCCCACATTGATCACAGGAGGTCTTTTACTGCTTGTCTGTCACAGATTTTGAGGACAGATTTGATCATTTATATTTTCTTGGACATATTTTATTATTTTATTGTGCATTGGGGATGAGCTAGTAAGGATTGATGCCTCCTAGCCCCACCATGTGCTTATTTTGTCATGTCCTAGTTATCATGAGGTGGATCATTGTACTTTTACCCCTCTAGTGGATGACGTCACCCTCTTTTGTACCATTTAGTGGGGGCGCTATCATTATATTGGGTGATCCATGTGATGTATTGTTATGATTTATTGTTAGCCGTTGATTAGATCTTTTGATCTTTTAATCTTAGCCACTCATGTAAAAAGTGGTTAGGATTGTACTCTCTCCCCATCCTATTTAAGGAGGGAGCCTCTCATTGTAAAATTCATTTAGAGATTTTTGGCTCTTGGCTCTTGGAATAAAATTTCTATCTTTTGGAGTACATGCTTGGATTGGAGTGGATGTTGGTTGTTTCGATTGTAAATGCTTTTGTCCATTGCACTGGAGGATCTATTGTAGCTATCTTGCATATTTGCCATATCTTATTTACAGGTTAAGAGGACGTTTTTGGACAAGTGCGAATTGGTGGGGAGGCTTGCCCTTCAAGCTTGGAGGAAGACGTTTTGGTTTGACAGGGAGTAGTTTTGCCTTTGTGTCTACTATTCTTTGTTTATCTCTCTCTTGCTTGTATCTACCTTCAACATGTTAAACTGATTGATGCTTTGCTCCTTGGTTTTGACAGGTTAGAGGGAATCACATGTGGCTTGGGAAAATCGATTTGGCAAGAGGGCTTCAAGAATTCTCCATTTGATCTTTGGCAAAGTAATCCTCGTCTCAACTAGCATTCATCTCTTCATCTAGGTATGCTCCAAGAGGTATGATCTTCTTCTTCCTTGATTCATCCATAATTTCTAGATCATAAAAACCCTAATTGATTAAAACCCTTGTTTTTTTTGGTTTTTCTTAGATCTACTTAGATCTAGCCTTGCTTTTGAAGAGATATTGAAAACCCACCTCTATAGCATCCACCCCTAGTGGGATCTATAGTTTGGTGTTGATTGGCTTAAATTTGACACACTTTTCAAGGCAAAAAGCCCTCTTGAACCCAAATCGCACTTCCTAGAGAGAGGCTTGTTTGGTTAGATTTAACACATGGGTAGGTGAGATCCCACTTGATTGGTAATCTACATACTTGATAACCTACCCCCAGATTCTTACTTTGGTGAATGCTACCTTGTGGACATCATTCCATGTTTTAAGGGGTTAAAACCCCCTTTTGAATTTCTTGACACTTCAAAACTCAGATCTACTAAGATCTAACCCTTGGATTGACATAATTTTCTAGATCCACATAGATCGGGGCATATGCCACTTGGATCTATAGTTTGGTAGCCATTGGACTTGGTTTGGTCCACCTAACCCCTCCTTTAGCCCTCCTTGAGCAAAGTCGCACTACCTGGGGAAGGTGAGTTTGTCCACTTTGAGGAAGTGGGTGTTTGAGATTTCTGTAGATTTGGATTGGCCATACCTCGAAACCTAGGTCTAGAGTATCATTTTGTGACAATCTGCCTTGGGGGTAGCATTCCTTGTTTCAAGGGATTGTGGTCCAGTTAGGGTCATTTCATGAAAACCTAGATCTAGCAAGATCCAACCATTCAATCTCATTTATCCCACTTGACTTGGCTCCTAGGTGTCCCGATCTACACTTTGACATACCTTTTTGACCCCATTAGCCCATTTAACAAGGCACTAGTCCTCCTCAAAGCAAGTCGCACTCCTTGGGAATTGTGTCAAACCCTAGATCTAGTACATGGGTATTCCCAAAATTAACTTAGATCCATAGATCTACTCATTACCTAACCTCTAGTACCAATTTCACACCTAAGCTTTACCTTGTGGGCCACTTAAAGTCATTTCACACATCCCAAGAAAATAAGACCCACTTGTGTAAACATATGATACTACACCTTGTCATCATACCCAATTATGTGGCCTAAATCATACATAGGTTGAACACTAACAATCTCTCAAACCACCTTCAACCATACCCCAACTTCTAGGTCCACTTAGCCTTGCATTGGTTTCCGTAACTCATCATTTACTTATCCTAAGAAACCTTTGTTTGGGTCCAATCAACTGTGATTGGTTATAAGGTCTCCCCCTAGGTCTTGTTTCACCTTGACCTAAAGCGAAGAGTGCCTCGGTTGACGTGACTCCCACATTGCCTTAGGAACCGTGGCATCTCTTGGGTCACCTCTCTAGTTGCCTGCCTCCTCTACCGTCCCGGATGGGATACCTCTAGGGGCAACTACAAGTTGTGTGATAACAAGTACTGTCACCTGAATCCTAGCTCCTCCGTTTAGGCTAACTCCTAACGAAGCCAAGGGGGGTAGTCCCTAAAAAAGAGTTGTCTAAGGCTCTTGTGTTTTAAGTGTTTTTTGTGTGGGGTGATGCGGATGAGTGTTGTTTAGGAGTTTTTGTATAATGATGAGAACACAATTAAACACGCAATCCACGTTGCAAATTCCACAAGATACAATTTAAAAGATGAACAAAATACTTCTGACTTAAAATTAAAACAAAGCAGCCACAAGATAAAGATTAAACAAATGACAAGGACATATGGGCCAGATTTGGAAGATACATATGAGTTTTAAAGACCAGTGCCAAATGGAGTCAAATGAAATGCTTGTGATGCTGAAAAATGTAAGTCAAAAGTAGTTGTTTGTGAGATCGTTTTGAAATTGTTCTTGGTAAATTTTAAATGTTTTAGATGTTCTTGATTATTATGGCTAAAACCAAGGATATCAAGAGAGTGTCCGGAAAGACAGTATCAAGTGCCTCCGTTCAAGGACATGTCGGACCACTCAGTGCTCTAGTCAGGGCGCGCAATGCTAACCAGCAAACTAGAGGCTGAACATGGCAACCCGATGCCCCCAACTAAGAGATTACCCACTGAACTTATCTTATCGCTCAACTCCGGATTGGTTGGTTATGGGGGTGAGAGTTTTAATTAATTATCACTTATGAGATTATCAAGTCCTTCACCTTTCTGAGTACTAGTCCAACTGTTTCCGGTTGGCAGAGCATACGGGTGTTGGACAAATGACCAAGATAACTTAATTAAGGGGGAAATGTGGGTTGAAAATGTTTTATTTATTAGGAGTACTTGTTCAACTCTCTGACAGAGAGCGCTCTTGACTTAGTCTTAAGACCACAGTTCAAGAGACTTCCTACTTTAAAATGCCTAATGCAAGGGGAAAGTGCAAATCTATATGCTCTCCAACAGAGAGTGCTCTTGACTTGGATTTGGCCAAGTTCAAGAGACTTTGTTCGTTTTATTGCAAAAAGTGAAGCAATTGTGAAACTTAAAGGAGTAAATGAAACTGAAAATGACCGAAAATATATGGATAAGCACAAAGAAAGATGCTTTGAAGCTAACAGAAAACAAAATCTAGAGTTCTACCAAGCAGATTTATTCTAAAGTGGGATCAATCTCCGAACAAGGCTAATCACTAGAACCGTCAGTCCTAGAAACCTTCCAGCTAGCTGGATGTCCACAAGATGCTAACGGGGCATGAGAAACTACTACAAAAATATGCGGCCTTTGGGACACAATCCCAAAGTTAGCTTACTCTGGTCAAAACTTGGAATAGAATAAATAAGATGAAACAATAGACTACTCTAAAGCAAAAGTTGAAAGATCTAACTTAACCAAACACCACACTCTTTCCCAAATGGGGAAGAAACCAAAAAAGTGGAGGTCTCCTCCACTTGAAATTTTATTATGAGATTACAAATGCCTTTGGGATTCAAGCCCTTGAAACGTCTTTTAAGAAAAGTAAACCTTAAAAAAAAATGAGAGAACTCTTATGAGTTTATACAAAGGATAATAACTTGTTTCAAGAGACATTCATGGTTTCAAGGTTTGTTTTCAAGCTCCTTCTTGGTTTTGCAATTTTCCTTCTTTTTACTTGATTTTGCTCATCTTCTACTTAGGGCTCTCTTTTGGATTTAGCTTCTTTTCACACCTACACACAACAAAGATTCAAGCTACAAATACCCTTTAGCATTAGTTGAAAAAATTAAGACTTGAAGCTACTTGAACCTAAAATTGAAAAATGAGGCCCTAAATGCAATGTGCATGAGATTTTGAATTTAAATTGCAATTTAAATAAAACAGACCAGCAAGCTAAAGTGCTCCAAAAAATGATGGGAATGAGGTTGGAACTACAAGTTTTTTGAACTAGCTTGTATGCAAACTTTCCTATCTTTAAATGAGACTATAAAACTTAAGACAAAAGATTAAAATGCAAGCCCTAAATGATATTTTAAGATGCATAAACTTGACTTTTCAAAAAATAAAACCACTAACTATTTCAAACCGCTTTTGTTTGCTTTGTTTCTTTTGTAGGATGGATGGAAGGAAGATGGAAGAAAAAGGGCAAAAGATAAAGGGAAAAAAGAGGCCAAATGGGCAAAAACGAATGGATGAGGGGAAGAGGATGGAAAAGAGAGTAAAACGAATGGGTGATGGAGAGGAAAAAATCAAGTAAAACACTTGATGGGTGAAACACTATCCAAGAAATCTTTCCAGCTAGCTGGATGATACGCGTGCGATAGTGTTGAAGAGAGCACAAGGGAACAAATCCCAAGTTATTCCCCAAGGTTGAAGGAACTTCAACCTTATGGCAAACTAATCTAGGCTTTAAAAGTAAAGAACTTCAACTTTGGATTCAGATCTAGAAAGGGTTTTCCACAAGAAGAAGGTGGGTCCTGTTGTCCGCCAAACTGCACACCAGCAGCGGAAATCTTTCGAAAGCTGTCTCTTCACTACAAGTGAGAGAGGTGTGGCCTTGGGGGCAAACAATGAGCCAGGTACTGTCACCTGAATCCTAGCTCCTCCGTTTAGGCAAACTCCTAACGAAGCCAAGGGGGGTAGTCCCTATAAAAGAGTTTCACTAAGGCTCTAGTATTTATAGTGTTTTTTAGGTGTTGTGATGCAGATGGGTGTTGTTTAGGAGTTTTTGAATGAGAGACAATATAAAATTAAAATATAAAACAAGATAGCGCAATCCACGTTGCAAATACAAAATGAAAGATACACTTGGGCAATAAATAAATCACTTTTCACGTAAATATAAGCAAATACTCCAATGTTGATACTTAAGAAAGCAAAATATAAGATGAAGGACCAGTGCCTTATGGAGTCAAAAATTAAATGTGAATGTGAAAACTTGATACAAGTGCTTGAATTGGAAAGTTTGTGAGAACGTTGTGCAGCTTATCTTGGAAAATTTAAAATTTTAATTGTCTTGATTATTAGGGCTAAAACCAAGGATGTTCAAAGAGTGTCCGGAAAGTAATTTTAAGCAGCTCCTTTAAGAGACATGACGGACCTGTCTGGAATCACAGCGAGGCGCGCAATGCTAACCAGCCACCGTGTCGCAGATTTGGCACTCCGGCGCCTCCCCTGAGAACTAATTAAAATACTTTATGACAACGCCGGTTCGTTGGTTATGGGGGTGAAAGTTTTAATTAGATTTTCACTTGTAAATTAACAAGTCTTCCACCTTTCTGAGTACTAGCCCAACCGTTTCCGGTTGGCAGAGCATACGGGTGTAGGACAGAAACCAAGGTAAATTAATTAAAGGGGTGTATGAGTGGAAAATTTTATTTATTAGAGAACCTTGTTCAACTCTCCGACAGAGAGCACTCTTGACTTGATCTTATGACCACAGTTCAAGAGACTTGCTAAACTTTAAAATGCCTAATGCAGGGAAAATGCAAAACTAAAATGCCCTCCGATAGAGGGTGCTCTTGACTTGGATTTGGCCAAGTTCAAGAGACTCTGGTTTATTTTAAAGAAGCAGATAATAGTTGTGTTGTAAAAGCAATAAATCAATTTTAAAAGATAAAACCACGTAATAAGCTTGAAAGATATGAAGTAATGCTTAACAAAAACTACTTTGCCAAATAAAATGAAACTAAACTCAAACTAGTGTTCTACCACACAAGATTTAATCTAATAGGTGGGATTGATCTCCGAACAAGATCAATCACTAGAAGCCACCAATCCTGGAAACCTTCCAGCTAGCTGGATGTCCACAAGAAGTTGATGGGGGAGCGAGAAGCTACCACAAAACTATGTGGCCTTTGGGATACAATCCCAAAGTTAGCTATTCTTTGGTCAAGAATTGGAAGAGAAGATAAGATAACTTAAACAAAAATAAAACTAAACTACCCAAGAGTCTCTTTCAGGTCAAAGACCCTACTCGGGAGAGCATGGGGGTAAGTAAATATGGAAGATAACTTAAAATGACTTATTGAAGTAAAAACTAATCTAAGAGCATGAAACCATAAATCTAAGCTAACCAAATACGACACTCTTCCCCAAATGGGGAAGAAGACCAAAAAGTGGAGGCCTCCTCCACTTGAAACTTTTATTAAACAGTTACAAATGCCTTGGGTTTAAAACCTCGCAAGGTCTTTCGAGAATGAAATAATAGGAAACACAAAGCTAGCTTTTATAAGCTTATTACAAAGCATAACAAGATTTTGTATATTCAATCACTCCTTATGGCGTTCTTGTGGTTTTGCTTTGATTTCTTTGCTTCAAGATCTATCGAATATCTCTCTCTCAAATGACCTACACAAGCTCAAAACATCTCAACAAGGCACCCATTAACCATTAGCGAAAATAAATCCAAATTTGAGACTAGTTAAGTCTAGATTCAAAAAATTGACTCTAAGATGGAAAATGCATGAGATTTTAACATGAAATCTTAACTATGATGAAACGGACCAGCGAACAAGAAACTCTTGAAATGTGCTAGAAAATAGATCTAAAGTATAAAAACTTGAAATATTTTTGGTATATGAGATCTACTTTTTTGAAAGATGTAAAAGATTGCAAACAACTACTAGCTAAATGCAACCTATCACTTCCCTATATGCTCAATAAACTAATTAGAATGCAAGAATTAGACTTCTAGTATGAGATTCAAAATGCAAGCTAAGAGGATGAAAAGTAACACAAGGCTAACAATGCTAATGCTAACAAGACTAACAAACAAGTACAAGATCTACTACTAACAAGATAAATGAGACTAGATAACAACTAGATCTTAATCACTAACAAGTTTTTGTTGATTTGTTTATGTTTTAGGGCTCACTTTGGAGGTGGATGAGAAGAGAGAGATGGAACAAAACTAAGGGCAAAAGCGAAATGGATGAAGGAGTGAAGGATGGAACAAGAGGAGAGAGGGACGAATGCAAGAGGGAGAAAGGGCTAGTGGATGGAGTAGGACGATTGGGGATAGGGTAGGGCTAAAATGAGAGCAAAGAGAGAGGATAGAAGAGGTAAAAGAGAGCAAAACGAAAGCACAAGGAGAGAAGGGCGAATGGAGAAGGAGGAGGATAAAAACGAGTGGGAGGAATAGATCTAGGGCAAAAGAGGAAGTAGGAGAGGAGAAGCTAAAGCGAATGGGGAGAGAAGGTAAAAACTAGGGTAAGAGAGAGGAAGGTAGGCTAGCAAATTCAAGGGGAAAGACTCAAGGAGTAAAAGAGAAGGCTTGAAGAGGGAGCCTTTTAGGGCCAAGGTAACAAATTTGAAAATTTTGAAAAGATTTGATGGATTCTTTATGAAACCTCTCAAGCTCAATCCTTGAAGCACGAATCGATCTTTTGAAGAAACCTGAAATGCACAAAGGTTAGCAAAATAATGGCAAAGGGGAAGAAGAAGCAACCAAGCTCAAGGTCCCACTTTGCACTTAGGAGATCTGCAAAACTAAACCACTTCAACAATGATTTGATCAAGTCTAGTATGATTAGCCAAAAAAGGGCAAGAAGAGCATGAGTATAACCGATTACTTTTTGCTACTTCTAGATCTCAATTAACCAAGCATAAATGAATAAATTGAAACCAAATATTCATTCCATGGACATAAAAATGACTTCTAAGCTAGAATGATCAAACAATTATATATGAAATAGCATTAATAAAACAATATCACCTCATTGAAGCTTTAACAATTTCTCATGGACCAATGTGCACATCAATATGATCTCCAAAGTCGAATTTATTCCCAATAGCAAGAAGCTAGAACATGATTACAAATTGGTAGAGTAAGTTTGCCCAAAATATCCATGAGATAATAACCCAAAATGGGCCTCTCTTCATAGTAAAACACCCTAGCTAGCCCTAGGTCGAATTAGTAATGAGCATGTAGGTCGAATCCCAATCAATCAATGGCTTGGCAAGTAAACATAGGTTAGAGTCGAGTTTTGAGGTTGGTAGGAGTGGGCATGTGGCAAGCTCGAGGTTAAGGTAGGTGTGAGTGGTGTTGCCATCCAATAACACGACTCCAACAAGGAATGGCGTGAGCTATGGTGAGGGGTGACGTGATGAGTGGTAGGTTGCGAGCTAGTTCAAAGGATGGCAAGTGGCATAGGTAGGTACTAACTCGCATGGATGAGAGCCAAGCTAAACCACTAACCAATGAGCACACTCCAACAAGGCTAGAACTCGACTTTGATAGAGATTGACGTGAGCATGGTGAGGATTGCGAGTAGGTTGTGGTGGATACACGTGGTAGCAAGTAGGTGTAGGCTCGAATCACAAAGGGAGCCAAGCTTGGTAGGTGTGGTGAGTCATGAGGGCGCCCACCTTGTCATTAATACAAAACCACCAACCCATCTATCAACTGACACTTCATCAAATCGATTTTTTGCATGGAGAGGGCAAATTAGCTTGAGTTGATAATCTTCTGGTGACTGGATGGTTGATTGGGAAGGCTTGGAGTTGATTGGAATCTTCCTAAATGATCATTGCCATGTCATTTAGCCTTTTATTTTAATCAAATTGATTAATTTTGGAGAGATTTGGATTATCTCCAAAATATTCAATTTTATTATTTTTATTAATAATTTCTTTGTAAATGACTTTTCAGAGAAAATATTAATTATGAGGCTGAATTGACATCCGAAAGTTGGGTTTAGCTGCTCCATGGGTCATGTGTGATTTTTGGCTTATGAAACGAGCCATCAAACACTAAATTCGGACCCCGGATGACTGACATATTATAGACTCAAATTTCTCTATTTAAACTATAGAGAAATTTAATTAAAATTTAAATAATTAAAAAATATTAAAAACCCCAATTCCGACGCGTCCGGTAAAAATTTTTCGAAATTTTTTCTGGGGGTCCTAGATACTTAGGACATGACCAAAACCTATTCTAATAGTGTCTAGTAGGTTTATACATTATAGTTGGACCCTAATAACCCCCCATGGCCAAATTTCCAAAATCGGGCATTCCAGCTTTGGAGGAAGCGGGAGAAAAATCAAGAGATTATATTTCGCCTGAAGCAAAGTATAATTTGGCGGTGAAAAAACTCCCTAGAATACCTTAGTTGTTTAATCCAATCATGGGGAACCGAGCCACTCAGACCCTACTAGCACACTTTGATACAAACCCCCATGGGGCCATGGTCATGTCGATTCAAAAACAAAACTGGCTAGACCCAAATATATGAAACCCAGATACTCTGGAAGTGAACACTGATGTGTTTCAACACTGGCGGCTCAATAAGGTTTCAACTATTGTACAAATCAGTTGATAACAGGTCCAAGTAACAAGTAACCAAGAAGAGAGAAATTGTGTTGATGGAAGAGGAAACCCTCTCTGTTTTGATGCCAAATTTAAGATCTTGCTCCTTGGAAGTATCCTGCAAACACACTATTAGTAAAAGCTTTTTGTTGGTGGAGAAGAGGGAGATACAACTGAGTTCATCTCATCTCAACCATTTTGAAGATCTGCAAATGCACAAAAAACTTACACAAACAAAGCTTGATCAAATATAGAGAGTTAGACAAAAACGCATGAAGAGACAAGGTAGTAAAACCAATTACAATTTGCACTCTTTATACTATTCAAGCCTAAGCCTAGCAAACAAATTGGGACCATCAAATGTTTGCCCTACGCTCTTAAGAAAGAGATCTAAGCATGTATTTACATCAAACTTTGAAATTGCATAAATCAAGAACACATTACAGATATTACCTCAAAGAAATTAATAGCTCATGAACCAATAGAAGTGTACACAAATTGCCTCCAAAGCCAACTTTATTTCCAATGATAGCCAATAACTATTACAATCTCCGCAGAGTAAGTTTACAATAATTCTCCATGAGAAGAGAGCTAGAATGCATCTCTTAAATAACAAAACACAAGCCTACCACAACCCTAACTCGAATTGGCTTGAAGGGAGCCAATACCACCTAACACCAAACGAATTCCAATCAACATCAAGTCTAAAATCCAATCACCATTTGGCTTGGAGTGCCAACCACCATACAACTCGAGTTTCAAGGTCCATGTGGATGGGGATGTGGCCTCCACCTAGGCAAGGCGCCCCCCATCTCCATCTTGGAAGCTTCACCATCCAACAAATGAATGCCACGTATGATATTCGAGCTCAAGACCTAGATTGACGTGAGGATGAAGGAGGTAATGTTTGAGTTGATGTAGGAGTCTAACTCGCCATCACTAAGAGCCAATGCTTACTCATGGCCATGACTTTAGGAGGGCGCTCAACCTTGCAATAAATGCCAATCAATCAACTCAACCACCCACTCAACAACCTCCACATCATCAATTCGTGAGATTTAGTGAAGGAGGGCGAGTTCTCTTGAAGTAGATGACTGGTGCTGACTGTATACTTGATTGAATGCTGACTAAGATGATTGGAATCATCTTAAATGCTGAGTGCCATGTCACTTAGCCTTTTATTTTATTTCTTTTTGATTATTTTGGAGAGATTTGGATTTCTCCAAAATATTCAAATTTATTAATTTAATTAATAATTTCTTTGTAAATGGCTTTTTAGAGAAAAAATTAATTATGAGACTGAATTGACATCCGAAAGTTGGGTTTAGCTGGTCCATAGGTCATGTGTGATTTTTGGCTTATGAAACAAGCCATCAATCACTAACTGACATATTACAAATAATTATTTCTCTATTTAAACTATAGAGAAATTTATTAAATTTAAAAAATAATTAAAAACTCAAATTCGACGGACCCGGTAAAATGTTTTCGAAATTTTTTCTGAGGGTCCTAGAGACTTGGGACATGACCAAAACCTCTTATAATAGTGTCTAGTAGGCTTATATGCATTAGTTGGACTCTAATAACCCCCCCATGGCCAAAATTTTCAAAATCGGGCATTCCAGCTTTGGAGGAAGCGGGAGAAAACCTCATCGATTATAGCTCGGCTGTAGGCAAAGTATAATTGACAAGGGAAAAAACTCCCTGGAATACCTTAGTTTCTTAATCAGGTCATGGGGAACCGAGACACTCAGATCCTACTAGCACACTTTATTACAAACCCCCATGGGGCCATGGTCATGTTGACTCAAAAAACAAAACTGGCTAGTCACAAATGCTGGATCATCTGAGTTTAACACATGCACACAATCCACCCCAATAAGGCTGTATAGTTAGTGTTATTTGTTACTGCTACAATCTTGCTTTCAATCTTGTACTTTACAATTAACGAACATCAAAAACCAAATCCGACTGTGCATTCTCGAAGTACCGAAAGGGAAAATAGATTCTCAGTCGTCAATAATTTTTGTACATTATTAACAATAAAATCTAAGGCTGTGTATTCCTGAAGTAAACTGAAAGGGTTTATCCCTAATAGGTGAAAAGAGATTCTCGACCATAAAATAATTTTTTTTTTGTCTTGATAAAATTTACCAAGGCTTGAAATTCCGAGTATGCTCTTGATCGCTGCAGCTTGCAGCTTAGTCTGATCATTTGGTTAATCGGAAAGGGATTTGATGTGACTAGTTTAATAGGGCAATCCAATGAAAACTTGATCTCTAGAACTCGGGAGGTCGCGTGAAACTAACTACAGAGTCAGTGGGCTACTTTAAGCAGGTTATGCCTCGCCCAGTTGGACCCTTGGTTTAGTTGTCACTACGCTCAGTTCGAAGGACTAAGTTGGAATTGGGCCAAACCAAGAACTAACACACTCCTTAATCCACGCATCTAATAAAATCATTTAAAATTGACCAACAAGGCTTGCATCACTTTCACAACACAGCAACACTCCAACTTATGTGACTCCATTTGGCACTAGTCTAATCTGCAAATAATCAAACATTAAGTGAATCAATGTGTTAGATGGATGTATCTTTATTCATGCTATTGTTGTAATTCATAATTGCATTTATTTGGTTTAGTATTAATTCACCTTCAAACTCCTAGATTAATTTCTTTCTCTAACTTAGCTTAAAAGCCTTAGTTTTTTTTTTATAGGGACCACCTTCCCTTGGCTTCGCTAGGAGCTATCCTAGATGGAGGAGTTGAGTGTTGAGTGACAGTGTCTCAACTCTTTGCTTGCCCCCAAGGACGCACCCAGTGGCTTGAAGATTTCTGCCACGCTAACGGTTAACCCCTTTTCCCCCGAGGTGCATATCCGGCGGCAACAAGACATATTCATGAGGTGGACACATGCCTAATGGTGTAGAGCACTTGACTTATTGACATCCTATGATGGTTTATTCATCCATTTGTTCATTTTATTGGGGGGCACACTATTGGTTCATGGAGATAGTTGAAGTTTGGCACACACAATCATGCAAGAAGTCATTCCTTGATTCCATATCCCAAGAATTATAGCTGTTGGAGGTTGTGTTGTCCATTCGCATGCTTTGGAAACCTCACTTAAAGAATATTTCATCTATCCTAGTCCACACATTCTACACATGGGACCCTTTTTTAGGAGGGAACATCACATTGAAAGGAAAGAAAGGCATGGTTTATTACCATTTCTTGGAGGGCGCTCTTGTCTAAAGGGTGTTGCATTGATTACTCATCACCTTGTCACAATTATCTTGGTCAAACATTGGAGGGGGTTAGAGTTTGGACCACTTCTATCCTTTTCCTAGGGTGCACCATGAAGATAACTACCAAAAAAAGTATTTTATTATATTTCTTAGCAGGCGTCCAAGTGATTTCATTTCTTAATTTATTCTTTCTTGAGTCTTGACCACTTTGACATGGTTTATACCAAGATACTCAACAGGGGCATTGGAGTTTTGTAGCTCTATTGTTCACTTGAAGAGGGGCAAATGACTTGGGACTTTTGGAGCATTGTACATGTGGAATAACCATCTTTCATTTTTTATTATTGTTGAGCATGTTTATCTAGAAGGTTAGATAAGTAATATTAGTTTATGCATTCTTAGATTAGATCTAGGATTTTAGCATGTATATTATTATTTTATTCATGGAGGTTTTGAGCCTTGAACTCTATTTAAGCAAGGCTCCATTTATAATGGTTGTTGATTGTGTGAGCAACTCTGGAATATACATTTTGTGCTAGTGCAGCCTAGTGGAGCTTGTTGAAGATAATAAATAATATTGAACATTTGTAGCTGGGATTTACTACATGATTTTGCACTTGTGGACATCGATCTATGGAATGTCTTCTTTAATTGGTTATTGTATTCCATGTATGAATTTTACTGCTTGCCATTCATGATCTGAAATCAAAGTAGATGTACTTCATGAGCATTTGTTGAGAATGAATGCTCATACATTGGAATGCATTCCTATGAGGTGTATCTATGTGTTGAAATTGTTGTTTCATACTCCTTGCAAAATCTGCATTATAAAACTGTAAAGATACTGGAGAAGAGTCGCCTGATTGATTGTTGACACACATTGGCAACCATAAACTTTTTGTTTACAAGAAACAAAACTAAATGGGCCTTTGATTTATGTTTTCCTTTGACTGGAAAATGGTTCTCTTAATGGGTGGTTTGTAGGCTCTAATAGCAGATTCGGTTGCCAAAAGAGACTACAAAAAGGCCAAAAAGGTTGCATTTCGTGTCCTACAGGTAAAATGAAGTCCAAGTTTTGAGCTTTGTTGGTTGTAAATAGCCAGTATAGAGTTAGTGAACCTAGTTAAGTGAGATCATTTGTGAGCAGCATGATTCAAACATACTTTTCAACAAATGTAATTTACTTCCAATAGAAATTTCTACAAGGTGATTTTTTCCATTGTTGGACTTTAACGCTTTTCTTCTGTTTCCAAACATGTCACAGATAGGACTTGGCTGTGGACTTGCTTTAGCCGTGATTCTGTTTGCAGGGTTTGTACCGTTTTCAAAATTGTTCATAAATGATACAACTGTCTTGGAAATTATGGCTTCTGGAGTCCTGGTATACAGTTACATGGCAAAACAATCTTTCTCAATGTCGTTTATAAACTATTACAAGACATGACTTGTAACTCGAACCTTAGGTTTTTCTGCATTAGGAAGTTGAATTGTCTATTTTCCTATGCAGTTTGTTGCTGGCACTCAGCCAATCAATGCTCTTGCATTTGTTTTTGATGGGCTTCACTATGGAGTATCAGACTTTGCATATGCAGCATACTCAATGGTAAATTTTGTGTCGTCAAGTGTAGGAGAGGATTTTTTATACAGATTAGACATGTTTAATGCTATAGATCCTGTTTCCAGTTTTTCTCAGCAGAAACATTAGAAACTGGGCCATATTTAAACTTGATATTGTGACTTAGGGAGATACAAAATGATTATGCAGATAGTCATTGGAACAATATCCTCCGTGTGCTTGGTACTTGCACCATCTATTTTGGGTCTTTCTGGAGTCTGGGCAGGTTTGGCACTTTTCATGGGTTTGCGGATGGCAGCCGGGTTTTGGAGGTAAACTGAATGGTTTAAAAGCCTATATTGAGATTTATCATATTCTTATTTTAAGTTTCTTGGTGTTACTATATACTATATTGGTTTTAAACTTTCCTTGAATCCAACTACCATTGTAAATATCTTGTAAAAGTCCTTTGTTACATAATAATCTTTCCATAGCCCAATTTTTTGAGAGCAAGCACTCTTTTCAATTGTTTGTTGTTTTCATACTCTCTCAGCGTATGTTTACATATTGTGAAACAATGATCCAGTTTTACCTTTTATTCATTATAAGCACAATGCATGTTTTCACTGGTGTAACCAAATGATTGCTGTTCCAGGCTAGGTGGTAAAGAAGGCCCTTGGCAGTTCTTGACGCAAGACATGGATGGCAAGGAGTTAGAAGCTGACTGAGTGATTTTTCTGTGTCTTAACAAATGATTCATCTTCGATACTAGGTATTGCATATTGTGTTTAGTAGTAACTTAGTGTATGTGTGAGCAAATTTTAATATCTGTTTTATCTAAAATAACATCCAACATCAAGATATGTTACCAAAACAAGAATCAGGGGAATAAAATGGGAAAGGGAACGAGAAATAAGGAATGATGCATAAAATGGGCAATTTAGTGAATCCATTCAATAATCAAAAGTAAACCACCAGGATGCAATGCATCAATATTGTAAGTGAACCCATTCAGATCATAATATATTGTAAAAAATTAGAATTATGATAATCTATAGAACGGACTCTGTATTCTGCATTGCATTAAGGAAATTGCCAGATTCACAAGTACACAGAAAGAGGTCTAATGGATAGTTGACTAGTAGTCAATTTCATCTCAATCCATGTGGCTCGTGCGTCGTCTGCTGCTGGAGTGTTCATTGAGCCTGAGCCAGAGCCACTAAGTTAACCTTGATCCGTTTGAGTGATAGGCTTCGGATTTTCTTCTGCCCTATTCACTTTCTTTCCTTTCTATTTCCTTTGACTCCATTAAAGGCATTGGTTTACTGAATCTTAACTCTTGACTCTCATTTAAAACGAATTTTCACATCAAAACATTGAATACCATGCATTTTAGGCATATTTACATAAGCCTTTAAGATATCTTCATTCTGTTTTAGAAAATTACAGCAAGATTAGCTTGCTGTAATTTTAAATTTATTGCAAAAAACAGAGAATAACTTTATGCTTTTCTCGGTTTCCATGCATTGAAAACTTAAAAAACATATTAAAAAATACTTATAAAATACCTAAAAGACAGCATTTAATTCACTAAAAGCTGTAACACTTACTATACTCTATCTTTTGCACTTAGATAAGTATGTTTTTGTCACAGTTGCATTGGGTTTCGTCCCCAGATTCATCTTAATTTTCCACATAAATTTCCATGCCATCATTAGCTTCAGAACAGTCAATTTACAGCTTGCTGTAAATTCTGTCCATAGTTTTATCAGCGCATTTTTATAATGTAATCGCGCTAGATTTCGTCCTCTATATCATTAATAAATATTGCATCATTTTTTGTGTTAAATTTCAGTCATTTAATCACTTATTGCTCACTATCTTTCCATTATTATACAGATTATTTTAGGACAGCGAGCTGGCAGCTGGATTTAGATGTTATTGATCATTTATTACATAATTTGCATTGTATTTTGAATTCTAAAGTCATCCCTATGGTTGGAAAGTACTAACCCAAAGTGGAGTACACAATGGCAGATTACTATTTCCAGTTACCTTCGATTTAGATGGTTTAGTGATAACAAGGGGATCTCCCAGAAATCCAACCATGCCTCTGGCAAATGCATATCTTCTCTATTTATGCCTTTCATGACAAACCCTATCGAATAAAATGAAATAATTTAGAGCTAAAACCCTAGAAGCAGGGTGATCTTCTTTAGAGTGCTTTTTAGGGCTAATCCACCGTAAATTGACATGTGTCTACTTCCTTCTTGAATTGGCTCCTCCAAATATGTGAATCATTGCTTGACCTAGGGGAAATGCTTTGGAAACTAGGTCATAGTGTTCACCAAACTTCAACCTTGACGTTCGAATTTCACAATCCTAAAGAAATTTCTTGGGTTCAATCAGGTTCATCAAACCCAATAGTTAAACCTAATGTTGAACATAATCGTCAAACTTGAACATCAATTCGAACCAAATCAGGAACTTAAAGGCGAATTTGGATTTGTTATTGTTTTTTTTTTCATTTTTAGAAGTTACAAAAATAATTATGTTAACCGAAGCCCTATCGTTGTTTACTGGAAATTTCAATGTTTGAAAAATCGGAATCGGACTCAGAATCGGTCGAGGGTCAACTCGGAATCGGAATCGGAATCGGTAATGAATCGGTCATAAATCAGTCGATTTGAATTTAATGAATCGATTTACTCAAAAATACATCAAATATTTAAATTTTAAAGAAAAACAACATTTTCAAGATTTTAGGACTGTTGTTATGACCCAGAGTTTGAAGGCCAGAGAGCACCTATAATTGTTGTTTAGGGCTGCTTTCATCCACAATATTGCCCACAATTTATTTTAAGCCTTTAAGGTGATTTTCATGACTTTTTACTACTGCAAAGGTCATAACAAGCACATGTTTGTTCAAAATTGTTGTACGAGGGTTTGGACAGCTTCAACCTAAGTTGCATGAAACGGGGAAACTTCGAAACAGGGGAAACATGACCCCCAAAAATTTTGGAAATGAGGAAATGCAATATATATATATATATATATATTAAATTAATAAATTAGCAAAGACATTTACAAAAATGAATGCGAAATATAAATCATCAATCATAGATGTCAACAAATCATTGCCTATATTGGGATCCTATTCATCAATAGCACCCTATGCCTCCCTCCTCTAGGCTCTAGCCCTTGCCTCTAACTCGAATTTCAAAGTTGATCCTCCAAGGACATTAGTCAACGACTCAACACACTACAATTTTGATGAAACTTCCTAATCCAATCGCTAAAATAACGTAGAAAAAGCTTCCCATGCTTGATAAGTGATTTTGCATGAGTGAAGAGTACATTTTTATTAAGGTCATGACAGAGGAATTCAACAATCAACACCACCAACATCAAGGTACATATCGGCGTTTATGTGCTTGATAAATGCCAATTCCATACCCTCATACATGATAGAATCTGGAGGAAACCTTGCAATCCTAAAATCCTGAAAACTAAGTCTGCTGAATTTTGAATGGGATCTAAAAATCTACTTTTTGCATATGAAGTCCGATGAGGTTGGAACCACTCTCAAACATCCTGAAAATATTAATGGTAATTTAAGTAAAAGGATGGAAAATAAAAGATAAGGAGAATGCCACTGATGGAAAATAAAAGATAAGGAGAATGCCACTTTAACATTACCATTAATATCACCAAGTACTACTGCCCCAAGGGGATATTCCATTGTTTTTTTGAGTCCGTGGGCACCCACACAAAATTCCAGACAAATCGGCCGATTTTTTACATAACTCAGCCGATTAGACCGGTTCGGTACCGAACCGACCGATTCAGTGTTCAGATCGGTTGAACCGATTTGCAGACCAATTTGATTCGATTCCTTATCAAACCGGTAGATCGGCCGATTCCGAAAACGATTTGGCCGATTTTTAAAACATAGACTGGAATAACCACAGATTAAAGCTGGATGCAAATGTGATCAGTTCAAAAATGAGTTTCAAGTTATTCTAATTGAATTTGCCAATGTTCTTGCATATTGCCTGTCTATTCGGTATCGTCTACCATGCAACTGACAATTAAGTAAACTATAAACTATACACGCCAGAATTCAATACCTACTTATTTTTATATTTTGTTGAGATTTGCTTGGCATTTATGGCGTGATACTGTGGATGACCTCTTTTCTTTGCTGGGATCGTTTATTTTCCACTCATCAACTCACCACCCATTGTCACTTCACATTCTAAAAGTCTTTCTAGTTCAGTGGTCTTCACTTAAATTCAATTTCAGTGGTGTTGCCAGGGAAGAACATCTTTGAGGTTTTGGTTCGTCCATAAAAAAGGTTAATTTTAGATATTAATATTCGAGATTCATTCGCGGAGAAATCCAATTCAGTCTTTGTATAAATTTAAAAATTCCTTTAGTAGTTTTCTCTAAAATGTCTTATGAGTGATTTATAGCTGGATTCTGTGAATCAAGACAGTTATCAGTCTTTTGGGCAGTATGGTCATGTTAAGACCAGTTACTTTGTGAGGTTACAGACCAGATTGTATATGCAGATGTTCTCTTTGATTCATAAAGGAATGGCAAGGAACATATTTTTCTGTTGAAAAAAAAATGTCATTGATGGAACAATCTAAGGTTGACACCTTTAAATATTTCAATTATGGTGCAAAGGAAGTAATCCATCGGTGTCTCAATTTATTAAATGGTCACAACTCACCACTGTAGTGACTAGTCTGACTATGTCTAGTGCACTGTAGACTATATCCAAGCAGCCAAGCCTAAAAGGGATTTTCACATTGTTGTGTATTGATCATGATTCTTACCCATTCATGTTTATTGATGTTGATTTCTTACTATTTTGACAAACCTCATGGCAAACTTCACTGAAAAATTTGAATTTGAATTGAACCTAAACATTGTTGAACTTGAACCTTGTGACTTAGCTTATAAACCACCTTTAACTTGATTTAAATGCTCTCTAGGAGAGGATGTCTCTCCTTTAGGGGATAGGTTCATGATTAAGCAATAGAATAACATTTTATTTTCAACCATAAAGTCAAATGCCCTTCATCAATATACCTTATTTCACCATATAAGTGCTTCTACCACCATGTGTCATCACTCTAAGCTAGGGCATTCATCCTTTCTCCAGTTTCTTTGCCATATGTCATGTTTCAAGTTCCTCCATGTAGTATGTTTTACTCCTTTACCTCCTGAACGTATGCAAAGGGTACACAAGGCCACTTGTCATCTTCACAACCAAATGTCTTTCCTTTCAATGGTCCAACAATGCCACATGCCACCTCCTCATGCAAAGGTTTTGCCTCCAAATATGTAGAGAAGCCTCAAACAATGTGCCCTTACCCCAAAAAATTGAAATATGCCTCCAAATGTGTGTAAACTCATCCATTAGGGTTTCTTCTTATATTGAACATGTTTTAAAAAATCTCCTTGAAGAGGTCATTCAACCCTTGATGCTCATTAATGCCTTTTCTTGCCTCATATCATGCTCTAGAGCCCAAACAAGTTAGGGTGTTCACCTCCTTAGGCTATCTTTGACCCTACTCTAGCCATAAACCATGCCCTAAACCTGCCCTAAAGTAGGTTGTTCATGTTGTAGTCCTTCCTTCCTCCACTGTGCCAAGTGTGATCCCAAGTTGGCCTAGGAACTCAAACTACTGTTGGGATCCAAGGGTCCTTGCTATGATGGTGAGAGAAGAAAGGCCCATGAACATTCAAAATGAACCATGAGTTTTCAAGTGAGGGCTAACACACCTCATGACAACTTGTGACAATTGATTCTTCTACATGGTATTATCTTTACACGTTTAGACCTTCGGACTCAATATCAATATTGTGTAGAACCTACGTTGCATGGGTACCCGTACCTAGGGGTGGGGTACATGTACCCGTACCGGGTACTTAGGTACTTACCCGGCCGTACCCACTTCATTTTTCGCTACCCAGTGCGTCACCTCTAACACGCGGGTACTTTCCCTCATTTCGGTACGTCGTACCTCGTGTTTGGGTACAGCAGGGGTACGGCTGGCTCTGTTTTGGGCCACTTAATAATATTTAAACTTAATTTTAATAAAATTTTAATTAATTAATAGTTAAAACTTAAAACTTAATACTAAATTAAAAACTTTAAACAAATAAAAAATTAAAACTTTAAACTTACCTTACCTTTCCTTTCCTCACTCGACCGACAACTTGGGCTCTTCTTCAAACGCGGACCTATTCAGTAGCAGTGCGCGGCCTCTTCAACACCGCTACAACAACCAGCAAGGGTTTCATTGTTTCAAGTTTCAACCTTCAGCAACCCGCGGCCTCTTCAACGCGGGTACAGCAGCCAGCATCCCGCGGCCTCTCCATTGTTTCAACCTTCAGCAGCCCACGGCCTCTTCAACATTTCAACGGTCAACAGCAGGGGTTTCCCTTTTCAGCAAAGATCGATAGCAGCTCCAACATTTGGCATTTTTCCATTTGCAGATACTAGATAGTGAAGGTATTTAGTAATTTTTTATTTAGTTTGCTAATTTTTTGCTATTTTTTACAGTTTTAGACTTTTGTATTTACGGTTCTGAGTTTACTAATTAGTAATTACAATTAGTAATTTTATTATGTATAGGTTATAACCATAAATTTATAAAAAATTTAGTCATTTGACTCATTTCATTTCCAACTTCAAATATTTTGAATTTTCATTTCTCTTACAATTTCAAATTTATTGTTTTTCAGTTTCCCAATCTCTGCAAATTTGCAAAATCACCAAATCAAAATCAAAATGTCTTCAAAGCAAAATCCTCAATATCCACTTTGGAAATATGTGGAGAGGACAAAACAATCAAAGGATAAAGGAGGGACAGCCATTATAAAATGTAATTTTTGTAATGCTGAATGGAAAGGTAGTTATACAAGAGTGAAGGCCCATTTTATGCAAACCCCAAGGCTGGGTGTTGAGCTTTGTAATGGAGACCCGGAGGATCTCGATAAACTCTCTAATGCACAAATGGAGCAGCGAAACGCTGATGGTAGGCCAGGCAAGGAAGTCTCAAGGCCTTCTCGTAAACCTCGTGATGATGTGGGTGATTAGTCCACTGATGTTGGTGAAGAAAATCCATCTGAAGATGAAGTTCAATTTGGTGATGAAAATGTGCCATCTAGAGCATCCAAAAGCACTACAACTCAAGCACGCAAGAAACCAAAACTTGGTGGCCTTCATGACATGTTTGATGTGAAAGGAAGGGACGGTGTTGATCTTGCAATAGCAAGATTTTTTCTTGCTTGTGGCATTTCTTTCAGTGAAGCCCGCTCGCCATATTTTGAGCAAATGGTCCGTGCGATTAATAATGGACCTATGGGGTATAAGCCACTTGGTTATGAGAAGCTCCGAACAGTTTTGGTGGACAAGGAGAAAGCACGCCTTGAGAAGGCAATGTCACCCATTGAAGGCATCTTGGAGTGTTGACGGATGCTCCATTATTATGGATGGTTGGACTGATTGTAGGAATCGTCCATTGATAAACATAATTGTCTCTTCCATCTCCGGTCCATGCTTTTGATGCCATTGCTGAGGTGGGGCCATCCAATATCGTCCAAGTTATTACTGATGCAGCCCCAGTGTGCAAAGCAGCGGGGGTAATGGTCCAGAAAGAGTACAGGTTAGAGGCAAATCTGATTTTTTTTAATTTAAGTTTAACTCTTTACATGAAGTAGAATTACAAATCTGATTTTTACTTATAAGTTTGATTTTTTTTCTAGTTTTTCATCTTTATTCATGAATTAAAATTAGAAATCTCAATCAAGAAACTAATTCTTTTTCATTTGTTCTGTAGGCATATTTTTTGGACGCCATGCGCAGTGCATTCTTTGCATAATGCACTAAAAGACATTGCAAAACTTGAATGGATTCGGTTGTTAATTGAGAATGGCCGCAAAATTCAAATGCTCATATGCAACCACCACCATTCACAAGCAATTTACCGCAGACATGCAAAAATTGAGCTTCTTAAACCTGCTGATACCAGATTTGCCTCTTATTACATTCTGCTTAAACAACTTGTGGAGATGAAGGGGGCTTTAGTGGCCACAGTTATTAGTGACATGTGGGAGCAATGGAGGCTATCTACTTCAGATACAGCTATGGAGGTAAAGAGGTTGATTTTTGATGATCGATTTTGGGTTGATGTCAAATTCGTTGTGGAATTTGTAGAGCCAATTTGTGATATGCTTTGCTATGCCAACACAGATAGTCCATGTTTAGGTGAGATTTATGAGAACATAGACTCTATGTGTGAGAGGATCCAATCCATCACAGATAGAAAAGATCCTACTTTATGGCCACAATTGCAATCATTTATACATGGACGATGGAATAAATTGAATATGCCACTTCATATGGCAGCCTATGCAGTAAATCCAAAATGGTATGTGTTATCACACAACTTGTAGTTGCCCCTAGAGGTATCCCATCCGGGACGGTAGAGGAGCTAGGCAACTAAAGAGGTGACCCAAGAGATTCCACGGTTCCCAATGCAGATGGGAGTCACGTTAACCGAGGCACTCTTCGCTTTAGGTCAAGGTGTAACTAGACCAAGGGGGAGACCCTATACCCCAATCACAGTGGATTGGACCCAAACAAAGGTTTCTAAGGGAAGGTAAGTGATGAGTTACGGAAACCAATGCAAGGCTAAGTGGACCTAAGGGTTAAGGTATGGTTGAAGGTGGTGTAATGGATAATAAGTGTTTCAACCTATGTATGGTTTAGGCCACATGATGGGGTAAGATTAGTAGGCATAGTACCATGTGTTTACACAAGTGGGTCTAGTTTTCTTGGGAAGTGTGAAGTGATTCTAGGTAGGCCCACAAGGTGAAGTTAGGTGTGAGGTAGGTACTATAGGTTATATGTAGACTAGATCTATGAGTTGAAGTTGATTTCAAGGATACCCATGTGCTAGATCTAGGATTTGACACCAATCCCAAGGAGTGCGACTTGCTTGGTGATGGACTAGTGCCTTATTAAGTGGGCTAATGGGGTCAAAAGGTACGTCAAATTGTAGATCGGGACACCTAGAAGCCAAGTCAAGTGGATTGGATGAGATCCAATGGTTGGATCTTTCTAGATCTAGGTTTTTTAAATATTACCCTAAGTGGACCACAATCCCTTGAAACAAGGAATGCAATCCCCAAGGCGGATCTTGAGAAAAAGATAGTGTAGACCTAGGTTTCAAGGCATGGGCATTCCAAATCCACGAAAATCTCCAACACCCACTTCCTAGAAGTGGACCAACTCAAATCTTCAAGGGGGTGCGACTTGCTCAAGGAAGGGCAAAAGATGGGTTTGGTGGACCAAATCAAGTCCAATGGCCACCAAAATGTAGATCCGGGATGTTAGTATCCCGATCTATGTTCCTTCAAAGTTTCAAGTGAATCCAATGGCTAGATCTTAGTAGATCTAAGTTTTAAGATGCCAAGAAGGTAAAAAGGGGGTTTCAACCCCTTAAAACATGGAGAGATGTCCACAAGGTAGTTTTCACCAAAGTAAAGATATGGGTATAGGTTATCAAATGTCTAGATGTCAAATCAAGTGGGATCTCACCTACCCATGTGCTAGATCTAACCCAACAAGCTTCTCTTAGGAAAATCGATTTAGGTTCAAGAAGGCTTTTTGCATTGAAAAGTGTGTCAATTTTTAGCCAATCACCACCAAACTATAGATCCAACTAGGGGTGGATCCTATAGAGGTGGGTTTTCAATATCTTTTCAATTGCAAGGCTAGATCTAAGTAGATCTAAGAAATACCAAAATTGGGGTTTTGATTTAATTAGGGTTTTAGCCATTGATTTAATTAGGGTTTTCTACCAAGGCTAGATCTTACCTCAATTGTTTGTGGCCACCTTGCAAGTTGATAGCATTCTCCTATGTGTATATTCAAGAGTGAGATCCAAGTGCTCCAACCAAATCGCCCTTCTCCAAGATAGCCAAATCGTCCTCCTCCTACATGACAAGATCAAAGAAACAAGTCAAGCAAGATGATTATGAAAATGGTAGAAAGATGTAATAGAAAGCATCAACTATGTCACGAAGATACAATAATGATACTCCCTGTCACAAGATCAACCCAAGAGAGAATATGTGGATCCCTCCAACAATAACCCTCATGAAGTCGCCTTCCTCTCTTCAATTCGACTTTCCTGTCAAAAGGTTAGCAAAAGCACCAAAATCCACAATGATACATAGAAGAGATACTGTATATTCAATATGCAAGAGAATCCACAATACAAGAGAGATGTGCTCCACAAAGAAATCTTCTATTCCAATATTCCAGAGCTCCAAAGGTGAGCTTTACAATGGGGGGTCTCTTCCTTATATAGGATAATAAAGACCAAAACCCTATACCACTCTACAATACTACATCAAATGAGTGGTTGAGATTATAAGATCTCATCATACAATCAATGGCTAGGATGAATCCATAACAATATATCACATCGATCACTCAACATAACAATAGCGCCCTCACTAAATGGTACAATGGAGGGTGACGTCATCCCACTAGAGGGGTAAAAAGTACAACAATCCACCTCATGATGACTAGGACATGATAAAATAAGCTCATGGTGGGGCTAGGAGGTATTAATCCTTACTAGCTCATCCCCAAGGCACAATAAAATAATAAAATATATCCAATATAATAAAAATGACCAAAATTGTCCTCAGAATCCATGACAGTCAAGCAGTAAATGTCCTCCTGTGATCAATCCAGGCATACCCACATGGTGAAAACTGACTGGAAGATAGTGATGCCATCCTGGAAGACCTCTGTGAAAACCAAATGCCAAAACCTTGCCTCAATTGCCCAAATCGATTTCCTCAGTGACCACTTTATCCCATTTTTTAACTGCCTCGGGAACTGTGAAAGTGCCAAAACTGCCTCCTAGGGTGCTAGCGCTGTCCATCTAAGCCCACCAGGCTCTCCGGAAGGGGGGATAAATGGTAATAACAAGTGGTTGGACCACCCCCTCCATCATCAGCGCCCTAGGTGAACTGGCCTCTCGGTGCCCCTGCTGCTCAGGCTGGGAAATCAGCCCCAAATCTGGTCAACAAGTGTAAAACTGCATCAATCAGTGTCAGAAGTGCCCGGAACTGAAAGATAAGTGTCTCACTGGATCCAGAAGACCCAAATCCACTAGGAATGAGTACTCATACACCCTGGGTTGCCCTAATGGGCCAGCTGTAGGGTCCACCATATATGGACAATGTATAATCTGCTGATCTGAAATAATAATAAACCTGCTGAACTGGATCAAACATCATCTGCATCATATGTCCATCATATGATATCATCATAAAACATGTGGGACCATAAATCATCATCAATAATCATCCATACATGGTCCACATCACCACGGATCCCAAGAATATATAATCAAGGATAAATCACATCAGTAGACTAAGACAATGTTTCTCTAATCATTCCCACAGCTAAGCTCAAAGTATAAATTCCATTCAGTGGCATTAATCAAGTTAACATATTCCGTGGTTATATAAAATTACTTGCACAATAGTTCAAATGACAAACTCACCCATTGGACATGGTCAAACTGCTAGTGAAGGATGAAGGCTAGGAGCAAGGTTGGGCCAAGGGTTTGACTTGTCTAACTTAACTCAAAAATACTTTGGACTGGGAAAAAGGGGGGAAGCTAGAAACTCTTTGCTGGACAAAAGAACACGGGGGATGGCTGTGCCTCACAAATGGATAAGTTGTTTAGAGAGTGTTTATTCAACTTAGGCATCATGTCTACATCAAGTTGATCCAGGTTCATTAGGATCATTCAATTTTATTCCATGGCCTTTTTGGCCTACATAACCCTTCGGATTTCAGATGTGCTGAGAAGCACAACTAGTTGCAGCTTGCATCCAGGGCATGTTTTTCATATATTTATACAAGGTCAGCAATTGTTTAGATATAGCTTTTAAGAACCATTGCTTTTTTGGACCTTTCTTATACTCTTCGAGGAGTATTTTTAGCTTTTCATTGCTCTTGCCCCCTTTTGTTTCCATGGGCGAATTTATTTAGTTTCCACAGGTAGAACATGAGCTTTCAGTTTTAGCCAACAACATCTCAAGTGACTAGGGGGAGTTCGAGCCAATGCCAAACATCGGGACAACCGACCAGAATGATTTAGGCCTACAATCCAACTCACCAAAGGCAAGTTCTGTCACCAACTCAGAGACGAGACACTGAATAAACAGGGATGCGGTCCAAACACAGAGGTAGAAAAATGGGGAAGTCCTCAGTATCAGAAAGTCAAATGAGACAAGTCAGGGTTTAAAGTCAAACAGGAAGGTCATGTATGGATGGAGACAAGTGAATATGGAGCCTACACTAGCAGACAACTGGTGTCGGGGAAAGACCATGTCTATGTAAGGTGAAATACCAGTAAGTTTTGTTAAGTGACCTAAAAGTGCAAGCAATTGTCCATTTTATGATTTACAGTTCATTTTAAATAGTTTGCCACATCAGGAATAATATACCAAGCACATGCTATGATCATGACTAAATCAACAAGATAATAATCCACAGTCAGTGAGAACATATCCATAGATCATACAACATCATCATAATAATAATCATCATGCATCATCTGAAACACTGCTGAAATACATGTCTAGCCACTGAACTGAAACTGTAATGGGATAAGTTGTCACATCAGTCATCAAATCTGAACTCTCAAGGCTCAGCCTTGACACAAGGTCATATACAAATCTGAATAATGTACTGCTCTGATCATGAGTGATCCAAAATATATAGCCATGCTCTGGAATAAAGGAAGCTCTGGAATGTGCAGATATCTGCTGTACAAGAATAGTAGCCCTGCTACTATGGTGTGATAACAGTATGATTCCACAACAGGAAGAAGGCCCCCATCCCAAGATAGAGAGGTGGTGAAGGGGTTTCTGACTGCTGTAAAAAAGATGTATGGTTCTTCAGAAGAGGCCTCTGAGATACGTTCTCATTTTTCCCATTTTGCACGTGGGCGAGGTGTCTTTGGTTCACAGGAATCAAAGACGGATAGGCGGAAGAAGAAGGATCCAATTGATTGGTGGTGGCTTCATGGTGTGGATGCTCCTGAGTTGCAGCAATTTGCGATACGATTACTTGGGCAGGTAGTTCCACTTCCTCATCTTGCTTCTATATTAAATTTTAATTAATTTTACAAATTTACATGCTTGAGCCTGTTATCACCTAAACTGTAGTTACCCATATGGATGTATCCACTCATGGATGGCAATAGGGGAGGGCAACTCAAAAGGTGCAACCACGATCACCTCGACCTCCAATGTATGGTTGTCACGCCAGTCGAGGCAACCTTCACTTTATGTTATCTAGCCCAGACAACAAAGGGGGAGACCCGATCTACTCCCGACAGGAGAGATCAAAACCAAGACACCGAATCAAGTTAATTCTAAGTGAAGTAAGGTGTATGGTTTATCCTAGACCTGAGGATGAAGTCACAAGACAAGTGAGGGGTTCAATGAGTATAGCTTTGGTTCATTATTGATGTGAAAGTGACTTATGATTTGTGAAATAGGATCCAGGATTAAAGTACTAGTTCAATGTGAGAAAATCCACTGCCTTGGGAACTATGTCCAATGCAGGGTAGTTTAGGGGTTGAATTGGGGCTAACTAGTACAAGTGACAAGCTTGATCATGAAGTATGATGACATCAAAGGGTTTAGTCCACCACACAAGGGTCAGACCACAAGTTAATCAACAATCTAGGAAAGTCGAATTGACTTGGAGAGAGACCAGTGCCTTGGGAATTGGGATAATGGAGTCAAAGTGAAGTTAACTTGTGGTTGATGGCTCCTATTGCATGAGACAAGTGGGCAATTAAAGTCTTGATGGATGAATAGGTCTAGATCTAGAGATTCAAGGTTTGACCTAAGTGGACCACAATCCCTTAAAACAAGGAATGCTATCCCCAAGGCAAGATTTGATGAAGTGACCAACTAGACCTAGGTTTTGAATTATGCCCGTTCCAAATCCACTAAAATCTCATGTACCCACGTCCTAGAAGTGGACAAACTCCAATCTCCAAGGTGGTGCGACTTTGCCCAAGGAGGGTAAAAATGGGGATAAATGGATCAAGACAAGTCCAATGGCATCCAAAATTTAGATCCAAGTAGGTTAATCAAGTGAGAGCATGGATCTACAATTTCACGGCAATCCGATGGCTAGATCTTACTAGATCTGAGTTTTAAGATACCAAGTGGTCCAAAAATGGGATTAAATCCCTTAAAATGTGGAATAGGGCCCACAAGGTAGAAATCAGAAAAGTGACAATCTGGGGGTAGGTTATTGGATGTGTAGATTACGAATCAAGTGGAAACTCAACTACCCACGTACTAGATCTAGGTTAACTCACCCAAACCAAGAAGTGCACCCTTGCTTGGAGAGGCTAAGTGCCTTGGGAAGAGGGTCAAATGGAGGCCAATCCTCACCAAACTATAGATCCGGGATGCCGTGGATGCTATAGAGGTGGGTTTTAAATTTCTTGCCCAAGAAGCCACTAGATCTTAGTAGATCTGAAAAAATGTAAAAATGGGGTTTTGATTGATTAGGGTTATAAATATTTTAGACAAGTGGATAGATCATGGAGATAGAACTTACCTTGAGATCATACCTGAGTGATGAAGAGAGATGCTTTGATGTTGAGGAAGATTCCCGCAGAGATCAAATGAGAGATTGTTGATTTTGCTTGCCAAATTGATGCCCTAGCCCACAAGTGTGCCCTCCTCTACCTGTCAATCCAAGGAAAATCGATTTCAATCAGAGAGGTCAAGTATGGAGGAAATACAAGTAAAATGCAATGATAACATAGAATAGAAGGTCCTGGGACAGTAATACTCCTTGTTACCAATGAAGAGATCCAAAGAAGAAGTAGGGAGAGTCTTCCCCTACCAATACTTCCTCCTCAAAGCAAATCGGCCTCCACCTGTAGATGCAAAAATGTGGTACAAAAGATATGGCAAAACAATATCTCCAATAACTCAGTGCAAAGGAAGAACCAACAAACGAACACCAAAAACATTCACCACGACACTGGAGATAGATGCAATAATAATTTTCTATTCCAATAATCCAGAGCCACCAGTCCCTTTACAATGAGAAGCTCTCTCCTTTAAATAGGAAGGAGAGGCATCAAAATCCTAACCACTTTTTGAATAAGTGGATAAGATTAAAAGATACAAATGTCTAATCAATGGTTGAGATGAGCTCAACAATAAAATACATGGATCACTCATAAAATATAACATAAGTGGACAAAATCGCCCTAGAAGAGGGGAATCCCACCAAATCATGATGACAAAATATAATAAGAAGCTTATGGTGGGTCCAAGGGGTAATTTTAGCCACCCTTGGTCAATCCCCATAGCACAATAATAATAAAAAGTCATCAATATACCAAATCGTGCCTCTATGGTCAAATCGTAGGCCTCAAAAGACCTCAAAAATCATCAGAAAGTGCCATAAGTGATGGATGCGGGCCCCGATGAAGCTGAAACTACTGGAGGAGGTGCGGAAGACATCAACCCATCATCACTGATCATCCCATGCCAAGACATTGCCTCAATAGCCCAAATCGAATTCCTCAATAGCCATTTCTACCAATCCTGAAATGCCTCGGGAAGTGTGAAACTGCCCCAAACTGCCTCCTGTAGTGCCTGCGCTGTCCAGGTGAGGGCACCAGTGTGTCCGGGGGGGGGGGGGGGGTAATATGGTAAAAACAAGTGGCTGGACCACCTCCTCCAAGCACAGCGCCCTAGGTCAACCGGATAAAAATCACATCTGCTCTGACAGGGTCTCCGACAGACCAAAATTGCACTGGGATAGCCTATGGAGGCTCAATCATCACTGTAAGTGCTCGGAACTGAAAACAAATTGTCTCATTGGACTCAGAAGGTCCAAATCCATCCAAGATGTGTACTCATACACCATATGAGTCTCTGTATGATCATAAAATATATCCAATATACCGGAACATGTGAAATAATAATAATCTGTAAATGATCAAATAATTCTGTAAACCATGAATCATCATCATAACCCTGTAGCTGCTGCATAGAATCATCATGTACATGTACATAGACCATATATCATCAATCCATATCATCACAAGGTCCAACCATCTCATGTCCTATGGTTGACCTTGGTCAAACTAGGTTTGACCAAGTCAACATGACCAAATATAACTCAGACCATCATTAGAAGCTGCTGCAAAGTGTCAAAGGTTAATGCATGCTCTACAACTTAGTCAAATAACAATTATAACACAAAGTAATCATTATTGGCGATCTAAATCCAAATATATAATGTCATTAATTATTATTATTACTCAGACTAGACTTTCAAGATCATACTCACTTCATAGCTGTGATCAATTTGCTAGTGAAGGGTGAAGGCTAAAATAACTGGCTAGGCTAAGGGATGACTTGACTGACTTAACTTTGTGACACTTTGGCAAAGGGAAAGGGAATACACACCATAGTATATACTGAATGAGCAACAACACAGGGAATGGCGGTGTCTCACAAATGGATTAGTTGTTCAAAATGGGTTTATTCACCTTTAACAGATGCGCACAATCCATAATACAAATGAGGCCAGCAATTATTTAGATATAGCTTTTAAGTTCCATTGCTTTTTGGGCCTGAAGTTTCCATAGCCTTGATCTATGTGTGTTTATAAACACATTGCATAGATTTACATTTATTTAGGCTTTCTGCTGCAGGTGTATTTTTAAGGCACTTGTTTACCTGAGCACTTCTAGGTGTGTCACAGACAGCTTGTTTACCTAGGTATTTACATTTCCAAAAGATATAACATTTTATTTTCATGGCCATTTTCATTTGGCATGTCTTTCATTCATGTGTGTTTAGAAACACATTGCATGAATGGGCTTTTCATACAAGATATAGCATTTCATTTTTTCCAGATTTTGTATTCATGGCAGCACTAAAAGTTTCAGGTTTAGCCAACACAACTTTAGTGACTAGGGGGAATTCACAAGGAACTCCAACTCACCATAGGTAAGTTTTGTCACCAACTCAGAGCCGAGACACAATAAACAGGGAAGCTCATCCAATACAAAGGTTACAGTGGGGAAAAGATCCTCCATGTCACTAGTCAAGTAGTAAGTCAGGGTGATAAACTAAAAGGTAGGCAATGGATGGATGAAGACAATGAATAGTGGAGCCACCACTAGCAAGCCAAGGTATGGTGGAATGATCACCTCTATTCTCCCTAAGGAGGGTAAGACCAATGAGTATGAATAGTGAACTTCTAAGTCTGAGTAGGGACAATATAATATATATAATAAGCTCAACCAGGTCCACATATTTATATGATCGCCAGATCATGACACTAAGTGCTAAGACATGCTATAAGAATAAGTAGAAAAGCAATATAACCATAACACAATGATATACCTGCTGAGTCATATATCTGAATGCTCATCACCTGTACCATCATCTGTCCTCTGAAACTGCTGCTGTAACTCTGGGCACTACTGACTGCTCTGTACAACTGGTATAATGGCTACATCGGTCATCTCTCTGAGTGTCCTGAGACTCAGTCATGGCATGGGGAATACATACTACTGTCCAAAATCTGATAGTGATCCAATATAGATGCTCACCTCATCATCTCTATGTAAGGGAACTGGCTGAATAGTGTACTGGAATCAAAAAAATAATGTATGGTAGCCCGGCTACTATATATGTGATAACAGAGCCCTCCACTAACAATTTTCCATACAATTACTTGGACAGATAGCTAGTTCCTCATCTTGTGAGAGGAATTGGAGCACTTATGCTTTCATACATTTAGTGAAGAGAAACAGGTTGGGGTCAAAGAAAGCAGAGAATCTAGTGTACATTCATAGCACACTTCGTCTTATATCTCGAAAAGACCCAGGATACAAGGAGGGTCCTTTCAAGAGATGGGACCAGCACATAGATGATGCCATCTGTGTGGATGAGGAGATACAACCAGATGGCTTGGTTGAGATACCTCCATTTACTACTGATGAGCAGGAGCCTCAACATGAGAGTGATTCCTATCTAGAGAGCTTGCTGACAGAGGACCTCAGTGATGTTGATGACATTGATCTTGAGGATGCTGATGACATGGCTTGAAGAAGCCAAATCAGCTATCTTGTTCATTGTTTAACTTTATTGTTTTGAAGTTGAAGTTTTTATTTCATGTTTGGAAATGCCATTAGGAAAATTTTGAATGTAGTATGACAATGGACTCATGGAGTCATGGACATATAATATTATTAATTTTTAAATATTAATTATATAACTTCCAAGTTCCAACCTTCCACTTGATATATGCATGTATGATGTGATTGTGACATGTAATATTTTAATTTTATAAATTTTAATATATATATGTCTACAGTACCCCCGATGTACCCAAGTGCCCTGTTTCAAAAAGTGGCGTCCCCGTCCCCGTACCCACGTTTCCTGGCAATTTAGTGTAGAACCCATCATCAATGACTCATTACTATGTTAATGCAGGACTGAACACATCTTGCTGTAGAGCTGTTGGAAACAGGTGACAACCAGTTCTCCCGGTGACTGTAACTGTCTAATCGAGTAACTAAGTTTGGTCAGTTATGAGTAATTGTGTAAGAAATATATTTATTTCTTGTATTCTCGTAGGAGAATTATTATGAGTTTGAGAGCTGTTGTAAATCTTCATGTTCTGAATAATAAGAGGACCGATACCATTGCTCCATGGATGTTTCCCTCTCGAGGGTTTTACATTTGATGTGTGTGTCATTATTTGCTTTCTCGTTTTAATTGCTTCCGTTGCATATTATGTTTTGTGGTTGTTTGATCCAACAAGTGGTATCAGAGCGAGGTTGGAGGCCACACAGAGAGAAAAAATTTCACATTTTTCACGGGTCTAAAGCTTCGGGAAGAGCAGTTTTGATTTCCTAGAGGAGGGGGCAAAAATTCCGAATTTTCACGGGTCTTACATATGTTGAAGCGCGAAAATTTGAGGCCTTACGAAATAAAATTTCTACAAATCATCGCGACCTTCCTTCAAGTAAAAGCACGAAAATATAAGAGTGTTAAGTTTGAAATTGAGAAGTTCAATGGAGCAATAATTTTGAGTTAAGTTGAGTGGCAAAGGCACTGGCAGGGAAGACAAAGAAACTTGCAGATATTTCAGATGAAGATTGGGGGGAGATGGATGAAAGAGCTCTCAGTGTTATTCGTCTGTGCTTGGCCGACGATGTTTTATTTAACATCGTGTCTGAAACTACAGCAACAGGTCTCTGGACAAAATTGGAAAGCCTGTACATGACTAAATCCTTGACGAATAAAATCCTTCTGAAGTGGTAGTTACTTACCTTGCATATGAAAGAAGGTGTTTGTTATCACATATATAGTAGCCGGGCTACCATACATTATTTTTCTCATTCCAGTACACTATTCAGCCAGTTCCCTTGCATTTGAGATGCCAAGATGAGCATCTATATTGGATCACTATCAGATTGTGGACAGCAGTTGCATTCCCCATGCCATGACTGAGTTTCAGGACACTCAGAGAGATGACCAATGTAGCCATTATATCATTAGTACAGAGTAGACAGTAGTGCCCAGAGTTACAGCAGCAGTCTCAGAGGACAGATGATGGTACAGGTTGATGAGCTTGCAGGTATATGACTCAGCAGGTATATCATGGTGTTATGGTTAGATTGCTTTTATACTTATTCTTATAGCATGCCTTAGCACTTAGTGTCATGATCTGGCGATCATATAGATATATGGACCTGGTTGATCTATTATATATATATTATACTGTCCCTACTCAGACTTAGAAGTTCACTATTCATACTCATTGGTACATACCCTCCTTAGGGAGAATAGAGGTGATCATTACACCATACTTTGGCTTGCTAGTGTTGGCTCCATCATTTCATTGTCTTCATCCATCCATGGCCTACCTTTTAGATTATCACCCTGACTTACTACTTGACTAATGGCATGGAGGACTTTTCCCCACTATAGCCTCTGTATTGGATGAGCTTCCCTGTTTATTGTGTCTCGGCTCTGAGTTGGTGACAAAACTTACCTATGCTGAGTTGGAGTTCCTTGTGAATTCCCCCTAGTCACTAAAGTTGTGTTGGCTAAACCTGAAACTTTTAGTGCTGCCATCAATACAAAATCTGGAAAATGAAATGCTATATCTTGTATGAAAAGCCCATTCATGCAATGTGTTTTTAAACACACATGAATGAAAGGAATGCCAAATGAAAATGGCCATGAAAAATAAAATGTTATATCTTTTGGAAAAATAAATACCTAGGTAAACAAGCTGTCTATGACACACCTAGAAGTGCTCAGGTAAACAAGTGCCTTAAAAACACACCTGCAGCAGAAAGCCTAAAGAAAAATGTAAATCTATGCAATGTGTTTGTAAACACACATAGATCAAGGCTATGGAAACTTCAGGCCCAAAAAGCAATGGAACTTAAATGCTATATCTAAACAATTGCTGGCCTTGTTTGTATTATGGATTGTGCGCATCTGTGAAGGTGAATAAACCCTCTTTAAACAACTCATCCATTTGTGAGACACCGCCATTCCCTGTGTTATTGCTCATTCAGTATATACTATGGTGTATTCCCTTTCCCTTGCCAAAGTGTCACAAAGTCAAGACAGTTAAGTCATCCCTTAGCCTAGCCAGTTAATTCAGCCTTCACCCTTCACTAGCAAATTGATCACAACTATGAAATGAGTATGGTCCTGAAAGTCTAGTCTGAGTAATAATAATAATTAACGACACTATATATTTGGATTTAGATCGCCAGTCATGATTACTCTGTGTTATAATTGCTATTTGAATAAGTTGTAAAGCATGTATTAACCTTGATACTTTTTCAGCAGTCTTGGATGATGGACTGAGTTATATTTGGTCTTGGTTGGACCTAGTTTGACCATGGAGGACCATGGGACATGAGATGTTAGACCTTATGATGATATGGATAGATGATATATGGTCTATGTACACATACAGGATGATTCTATGCAGCAGCTACAGGGTTATGATGATGATTCTGGGGTTACAGCAGTGTTTGTATATGTACAGCGCATTATTATTGGCCCTGTTCCGGTATATTGGATATTTATTTTGATCATGCAGAGACTCATATGGTGTATGAGTACACATCTTGAATAGATTTGGACCTTCTGAGTCCAATGGGACAGTTTGTTTTCAGTTCCGGGCACTTACAGTGATGATTGAGCCTCAGTAGGCTGTCCCAGTGCAGTTTTGGCCTGTTGGAGGCCCTGTCAGAGCAGAGATGACTTTTATCCGGTTGACCTAGGGCGCTGATGATGGAGGGGGTGGTCCAGCCACTTGTTTTTACCATATTACCCCCCTTCCGGACACATTGGTGCCCTCACCTTGACAGCGCCAGCACTCCAGGAGGCTGTTTGGGGCAGTTTCACGCTTCCCGAGGCATTTCAGGATTGGTAGAAATGGCTATTGAGGAAATCGATTTGGGCTACTGAGGCAAAGTTATGGCATGGGATGATCAGTGATGATAGATCGGGACCTTCCACACCTTCTCCAGTAGTTTCAGCTTCATCGGGGCCCGCATCCATCACTTATGGCACTTTCTGTGGATTTTTGAGGTCTTTTGAGGACCACGACTTCACTATGGAGGCACGATTTGGTACATTCATGATTTTTTTTGGTTATTGTGCTATGGGGATTGACCAAGGAGGGATAAAATTACCCCTTGGACCCACCATAAGCCTCTTATGATATTTTATCATCATGATTTGGTGGGATTCCCCTCTTATAGGGCGATTTTGTCCACTTATGTTATATTTTATTAGTGATCCATGTATTTCATTGTTGAGCTCATCTCAACCATTGATTAGATATTTGTATCTTTTAATCTTAGCCACTCATTCAAAAAGTGGTTAGGGTTTTGGTGCCTCTCCTTCCTATTTAAAGGAGAGAGCCTCTCATTGTAAAGGGACTTTTGGCTCTGGATTATTGGAATAGAAAATTATTATTGCATCTATCTCCAGTGTTGTGGTGAATGTTTTTTGGTGTTCGTTCGTTGGTTCTTCCTTTGCACTGAGTTATTGAAGATATTGTTTGCCATATATTTTGTACCACGATTTTGCATCTACAGGTGGAGGCCGATTTGCTTGGAGGAGGAGGTATTGGCAGGGGAAGGCTCTCCCTACTTCTTCTTTGGAGCTCTTCGTTGGTAACAGGGAGTATTACTGTCCCAAGACCTTCTATTTCATGTTACTATTTGCATTTCTCTTGTATTTCTTCCATACTTGATCTTACTGATTGAATTTTCATTCCTTGGTTTGACAGGTAGAGGAAGGCGCACTTGTGGGCTAGGGCATCATTTCGGCAAGCAAAATCAACAATCTCTCATTTGATCTCTGCGGGAATCTTCCTCAACATCAAGGCATCTCATCCACATCACTCAGGTATGATCTCAAGGTAAGTTCTATCTCCATGATCTATCCAATTGTCTAAAACATCTTAAAACCCTAAATTAATCAAAACCCCATTTTTACATTTTCTCAGATCTACTTAGATCTAGTGGGTTGTTGGGTATAATATTGAAAACCCACCTCTATAGCATCCACGGCATCCTGGATCTATAGTTTGGTGAGGATTGGCTTCCGTTTGACCCCTCTCCCATACCAACTTGGCTTCTCCCAAGCAAGGCGCACTTCACTGATTGAGCAAGTTGACCTAGATCTAAGTGGTGGGTGTTTGAGATTCCACTTGATTTGACATCTACACATCCAATAACATACACCCAGGTTGTCCCTTTCCTGAAATTCACCTTGTGGGCCCCATTCCACATTTTAAGGGATTTAATCCCCATTTTGGACCACTTGGAACACTTAAACTCAGATCTACTAAGATCTAACCGTTGGATTGCCACGAAATTACAGATCCATACTCCTACCTGACCGATCTACCCGGATCTAAAGTTTGGATGCCATCCGACGTGTTTTGACCCACCTAACCCCACTTTTAAGCCTCCTTGGGCAAAGTCGCACCACCTTGGAGAAGTGAGTTCACTCACTTCTAGGAACTGGGTACTTGAGATTTTCGGAGATTTAGAACCGGAATAATTCAAAACCTAGGTCTAGACTGTCACTCTGTCAAATCTTGCCTTGGGGATTGCATTCCTTGTTTTAAGGGATTGTGGTCCACTTGGGTTAAACCTAGATCTAGACACATTCATCCATCAAGACCTCCATTGCCCACTTGTCCCAAGTACTAGGAGTCCTAAACCACAAGTCAAACCTACTTTGACTCCACTTCCCAATTCCCAAGGCACTGGTTTCTCTCCAAGTTAATTCAACTTTCCTAGATTGTTGGATTGACTTGTGGTTTCACCTATGCATGGTGAACTAAACCCTTGAAGCTGTCATGTATCATGGTCAAGCTTGTCGTCTGTACTAGTTAGCCCCAATACAATCCTTAATTACCCTGCATTGGACACAGTTCCCAAGGCATTGGATCTTCTGACATTGAACTAGTACACTAGCCCTAGATCTCACTACAAACATTATAAGTCACTCTCACATCAACTATGAACCAAAGCTACACCATTTGAACCCCTCACTTGGCTTGTGACTTCATCCTTAGGTCTAGGATAAACCATACACCTAACTTCACTCAGAAATAACCTGATTTGGTGTCTTGGTTTTGATCTCTCCTGTCGGGAGTAGATCGGGTCTCCCCCTTTGTTGTCTGGGCTAGATAACATAAAGCGAAGGTTGCCTCGACTGGCGTGACAACCATATATATATTGGAGGTCGAGGTGATCGTGGTTGCACCTTTTGAGTTGCCCTTCCCTATTGCCATCCATGACTGGATCCATCCATAGGGGTAACTAGAGCTATAGGTGATAACAGTGTTGTCCGCCAATATGCACACCAGCAGCGGAAATCTTTCGAAAGTTGTCTTTTCACTACAAGTGAGAGAGGTGTGGCCTTGGGGGCAAGCAATGAGCCAGGTACTGTCACCTGAATCCCAGCTCCTCCGTTTAGGCAAACTCCTAACGAAGCCAAGGGGGGTAGTCCCTAAAAGAGAGTTTCACTAAGGCTCTTGTATTTATAGTGTTTTTTAGGTGTTGTGATGCGGATGGGTTTTTTTAGGAGTTTTTTAAATGAGAGACAATATAAGATTTAAATGTAAAGCAAGATAGTGCAATCCACGTTGCAGATACAAAACGAAAGATGCACTTGGACGATAAATAAATCACTTTTCACGTAAATAGAAGCAAATACTCCAATGTTGATACTTAAGCAAGCAAGATGTATGATGAAGGACCAGTGCCTTATGGAGTCAAATATAAAAGTGATTATAAAAAGCTTGGTACAAGTGCTTGAAAATAGAAGTTTATGAGAACATTATGCAGCTTATCTTGGTAAATTTAAGTTTTTAATTGTCTTGATTATTAGGGCTAAGAACAAAGCATCAAAAGATAGTGGAACCTTATCCAAGAAAACTGCTGGAAACCCTAGGTGATAGGTCGGAAGCACCCAGATTCAAGAGGATAGGTGTCCAATGTTTGAACCGCCCCCGAGTTTGACCAGTGGATTTCCGGCACCACCTCTTGTGGGAAGAATAGTAATTTGTCTTGGTTGAGGTTTTGGGTAAAAATTTTAATTAAATTATCGCTTGTGAATTAGCAAGTCTTCCACCTTTCTGAGTACTAGCCCAACCGTTTCCGGTTGGCAGAGCATACGGGTGTAGGACAGAAACCAAGGTAAATTAATTAAGGGGTGTGTGGGTTGAAGAGTTTTAATTTAAAGAGCACTTTAGTTCAACTCTCCGACAGAGAGCGCTCTTGACTTGATCTTATGACCACAGTTCAAGAGACTTGCTACTTTAACAAATGCCTAATGCAGGGAAAATGCACAACTAAAATGCCCTCCAATAGAGGGTGCTCTTGACTTGGAATTGGCCAAGTTCAAGAGACTTTGGTTCGTTTTAAACAAGCAGATGGTAGTTGTGTTGTAAAAGCAATAAATCAACTTTAAAATGATAAAACCACGTAATAGGCTTGAAAGATATGAAATAATGCTTAACAATACTACTTTGCCAAATAAAATGAAACCAAAATCAAACTAGTGTTCTACCACACAAGCTTTAATCTAATAGGTGGGATTGATCTCCAAACAAGATCAACCACTAGAATCGCCTGCACTTGAGAACCTCCAGCTAGCTGAAAGCTCTACCAAGGAAACCGACGGGGAAGGAAGAGTAACCACAAAATTATGTGGTCCTGCCGTTGAGATGAAATCCCAAGGATACAACTTCCGGTCAAAGGCTTTGGAAGAGAAAATATGAGATAAAATTAAATGACAGTAAATCTAAACTACCCAAGAGTCTCTTTCAGGTCAAAGACCCTACTCGGGAGAACATGGGGGTTAGTAAATATGGAAGATAACTTATTGAAATAAAATTGGCATATAACAGATCTAAAGATAAAAGTGAAACCACTCAATGAGACGAGACCACAAGGCTTCCCCAAATGGGGAAGTGAATGTGGGGGCTTAAAATCCCCACCTATGAACTTTATTTATCAAGTACAACATTAGGAATTTCAACCATTTGAAGAGACTTAGAAAATAAAATGGAATAAGCCTTAATGGCTTTTACAAAAAGGAGAGTGATCGAAACTTTGTCTTCTTTGGTTCAAGTCTCAAAATGTTGAAATCTTGGTTTTGGATTTTGGTTCCTCTTGGTTTTGTAATTTTTTCTCCAAGTTTTTGGCAATGTCCTCTCTTTCTCCACTTTTCTTTTGGCTTTGATCTTTTTCAACACCTACAACAAAAATAGCTCACTCATGCACCCATTAGATGTTAGCTTAAAATCAAAGATAAAGCTTGACACTACTTTGAATTTTAGCTTGTAAAATGAAGTCCAAGGTGTAAGTAGCATGAAACCTAACTTGAAACTATCAAAAAAAATTTGAAAACGGACTAGCAAACAAATCTATGCTAAAAATGTTGAAAACAAGATTTAATCTATAAAAAAAAATGAACTAGATCTAAGTAATAACAAAAGGAAACTACTTCAACAAACTAAAACTTTAAATTTTTAAATGTTTGGGATGAAGCATGCAAACTAGAAGATGCAATCTAAGATCTAAGAGATAAGAAACAAATGCAAGATAACCAAACTTATGATCTAAACACTAAAATGAGATGCAAACTAGAGAAGTCAAACACAATGCAAGTTTTAACAATGCTAACTTATTGAAATGAGATCTATTTTATAACAAAATTGAGACTAACTAATCAAAACCAAACTCTGATTTTTTTTAAGTTTTTATGAGTTTTTTAGTGCATGGGAAGGAGCAGGTGAAAGCTGGAATGATGGGCAGCGAATGCAAAAAGGAGAAGGCTGATATAATAGTATTTTGAGCAGCGAAAGGAGGTTTCAAGTCTGAGTGCAATGGGCAGCGAATGGAAGGTTAGATGACTGATATGAAGGGTAGCGAATGGAAGGCTAGGAGATGGAGGATGAAGGCGAATGGGAGAAGGCCAATGGGATGAAGATCAAAGGCCTAACTCAAGTAACCAAAACAAGTTTTAAATAATTTTGAAAATGAAACTTTGAACCAATTTCTCATGCCCAATTGAGATTTGAAGATAGACTTTTAGGAGACCCTGAAATGAAAAAATTGTTAGAGGAAATCTTTGATGGAGGGAGGAAGAGACACCCGAGTTCAAACCTCCACTCTATCCTTTAAGATCTGCACATATGCACCACTTACAAGACAAAACTTAGATCATGCTTAGTATATCAAACAAAATGAAATAAGAAGTACATAAGTAAGAACCGACTACAGTTTGTACTCCTATATTGCATCAAGCCTAATATCAATGGGTAAGTTGGACCATCAAATACCCATCCTATGTTCTTAACAAAGAATTCTAAGCTAAGCAAGATTAAGAATCATAATTTGTAAACAAATGCAAAAGCAAAATATCACCTCAGGGTTTGTAGATCATTCCTCATAACAACAATGGCACACCATGTAGACCTCCAAAGTCTCATTTTATTCCAAAATAGCAATAGCTAGAACACAGTTACAATCTAGCAAAGTAAGTTTGCCCAAAAATTCCATCATAAGAGAGTGAAAGGCATCTCTCTTTATACAAAAATACAAGCCAACCTAAGCCAAATTCGAATTGGCTTGAGAAAGACAAATGGCACTAATCATAAAAATGTAATTTCAGTCAAATCTCATCTTAAATCGCAGCTTGGAGTGAGATCCATCACATGAGCTCGAGTTCTAGTTGTTGGGAAGGGGAGGTGGCCTCCACCTTGGCAAGGCGCCCCCCATCCAAACTTTGGAACCATCACCATTCCAATAAAGGAATGCCACATAGTAAATCGAGCTCCAATAAAGATTGACGTGAGGGATGGGGATATGCATGAGCACTTGAGGATGAAAGCTCGGAGTTGAATGGAGGGAGACTCGAGTTTGTGGTTGTTGAGCCATGTGATGTGGCCTCAATCCATGGAATGCGCCCACCATGCCATAGATGCTCACCCACCAATCCATTAATTAATTGCCACATGACCAAATCGCAAATCCATGGAGGAGCTCACGTGAAGGTAAGCTCACGTCATCCTTTTAATTCAATTTGCAAAATCAAACCTTAATACAACATGTGCTTTAATACTTTATGTGGGTCGTACACCATATTAGAATTCACTTCAACCTTTAAAAAATCATTTTTTAATGCTTTTGGACTTATTTGATTTTTTGTCACTTAGTGAATTTTGTCATTTTTTAGCCAAAATGATGCATTTTTAGCCAAAACTGCTCCTGGGGTGATGTAACTGCCCGGAAACTGAAGAATGAAGGTGCCAAGGTGAAGAGGATGCTCTAAGCGTCAAAACGAGCCTCCCCACGCCCAATTCCGCTTCCGGATGAGGTTTTTATCACTTCTTGAATTTTTTTAATTAAACCATTAAAAAATGGTCTAATTTTATGAAAAAATTATTTTTGCCGGAATCAAACGAAACTCCTAGAGGACCTAGTGCATGTTCATATGACTCAATCGATGTGGCTAACACGTAAAAATTCCTAGACACAAGACTCTAATAACCACCTTAGGTTTTGACCACCATGGGAAATACTCCAGCTTTGGAGGTTTGATTGAAAAACTCGGGGATTATACGTCACTGATGAGTAGCGCATAATTCCTAAGGAAAAAACACTCTAGAGTATCCCCCAAATGGCTAAACCTATGGATAGCCGAGTCTTTTATAAAAGAACCCCGTTTAGACCAACATTTTACAAATTCCCCATGGGGATATGAACATGCCCTTATTACAAAAGGGGCAAAATTGCCCTGAAATTGACTTATGAACTTCTGAATGCTGATGATGAACATGAATAATGTTCAATAAACTGGCGGCTCATCGGAAGTTCAACTATTTGTACAAAATAGGTGATAACATCTGGCTCCAACTGCGGGACGTGTGCTCGATCTGGAAATTATGCAAGGAGAGGATACGAGAACACCAAAATCTCTGGTTTATATATATAACCTGTAAAAACATCTCAACTTGACAGAAAAACCTTCAGTAGCACATGTGTTATGAAAAAACCAAAATGAAATACCAACTATATCTTATTGTTTGAAAATGAATTCTAGGAAACCTGAAATGCAGAAGGTAAATTAAATCTTTTCCTATTCTAATATAATACAAAAGGAAAATGTTAAGTATAATCATAAATCCAATGTAACCATTTAAGCATGTGCTTAATGAAAAAACAAATTTTTACCTTGTCTTTGGTTACCAGCCAAGACAAGGGCATGCTTATCAGAAAGTGCAAACCTGCTTGGATCTTCTGAAAGGGAGGGCTGGATGGGGAAATATGAGTATGTAATAAATATTTGAAGTGCTCCCCAACATAGTAAGAAATCTTTCTGCAGGCACCCTCTATCCAGAACAGGATAGGGTGATGAAATTCAAGATGACAAGGCAATTCTGGTACCTTATCATATTCTTCCAAGAGGCTCTTCCGAAAATAATTTTCCATGAAAGTGCATGCCTCGAATTGCCCTAATATACAAGGGGCTTCCGATGGGCAAGATATATGCTCATATGAAATAATTTCCTTCTTTTCCTCTATGCTCAACTGTTCAAAGTCCATACTCCTGCCAAAAATAGGGGAGTCTTCATGAATTTTACCATATTCCTGGCCATATGTATCCTCATGCTCATAAGTGGGATTGTTAACAAAATTTCCAAGGGGATTTTGTTCATCATTAACTCTTCAGACATGGCATAGATAGGGTTCTCAAAAAGGGTTCCTTCATCATTTCCAATATCTATGTCATCCATGATGGACTCATCATCACTTATGTCATCCTTTAAGCTATGCCTATCTTCCTCAACTTCATAATAATCTTCCTCACACAGATGTGTTTCAAAAATATCATAAGGGACCAAAATTTCTGAATATTCACTGCCATGTGGAGAACAAATGGGAGTGTCATCACACATACTATTACTTTCATGGATTTCTTTATGAATGTTGATCTCCATAATGGTTTGTTATAAAGATGGGTCAGAAGTACATAAATGTTCATCATCACTGAAGTAGTCTTGAAAAACTTCCCATTCCAAAGTGTCTTTTGTTTTGATGGCATGAGGAGGGTTTTCAACAATATCCGGTATTCGATAAATCTCTATGATAGGATCATCAGGAATCTGATGGGAAAATGTTATATTTTCTGTAATAGGCTGATCCGACTGATTCCAACCCTCTTCAGGAATATCATAAGTATCACCTACATAGTTTATGCACTCAGGCTCACTTGATGAAGACTGACCAACAAAACCTTCAGGAAACCCATGCTCCTGGATATAGTGTGTAAGGTGACAAGTGTTTTCTTCATGGAACTCCTGGCATGTCCTACAGAATGGTGTGTAAGGTTCAATCCTAGGAATGCCACAGATGTCTCCCACATTATTAATGAATTCAGGCTTGCTTGTTGATGCACTAGGACCACAACCTTCAGGAAAACCGTGTTCTTGAATATAGCATGCATGGTAGCAACCAGATTCCTCATGGAAATCTCTGCATGCCCTACAAAAGGGATTGGTGTACTCAACCATGTTAGCAGCCTCTAGTTGATGAGGAGGCCTCTTCTCATGGTTAGGAGGTTTCCTTTGCCAAGTAGGTTTAGCAGGGAAATTCCTAGGAGTCGGTTGTGTATGTTGAATTTGGTGAACCTGTGTTCTTTCCATGTTTATGATCTTGTTTTGTAACTCTTTTATTTGGCTCACATGTTTCTGTTCAACTTTTTCCATTCTCTTATACATGTCCATCATTTTCTTTTCATAAGAGTCTTTCATAGGCTCTTTGTCTTTGTGCTCAATGGGTTTTGAAGGAAGCTGAGATCTAGAATATCCCTGGATATTTGACTCTCCGGAAGACTTCATGTTTCTGTCAATCTTAATGGCCAAACTTTGAGCCTCAAGCAAGGTAGTTGGTTCCTTATCTCTTATCTGGTATTGGACCTTGCCACTTAACGCTTCTATGTAGTAATCCAATAAAGAAGCCGCAGGAGGCACATAGGTCTCAAGGATGGAATTAGCCAACTCTATGAATTTAGTGTTAAATTCATCCATAGTTTCATTTTCCGTCTTCTTCATGCTAGTTAGAGATGCAACTAAATGTCTAGGTTCTTTTTTGCAACCAAACTTGCTGAGGAAAACTGTCTTGAAAGCTGCTATGGTGGCGAAAGAGTTGTCTGGTAGATTGTCGTACCAGTTCCCTGCCTTACCTTCTAAGGATAGGGCAAAAAGAGTCATGTAAACATCCTCATGTTTATCAGCTCCCCTAACATGAGTACCACACAATTTGGTGAAGTTTCGGATATGTTGTTCAGCAGATAATGAGGCATCAGTGCCATTGAAATTTGTGATTTTATCAATAGCCTTCTCGGGAATGTCGTGAGGTTGACCTGGTATCTGAGCAAAGTTGAGTTGAGTAAAGAACTCACCCATTGTGGAAAGGAAACAGTTATTATTTTCAGAATTTGTTTGATTTTCTTGATTTTTCTTGAAACAAAGAATGGATGTCTAAAATAGATTCGGATCTAAGATTTTCAAGGATTTTACGAGAAGCAAGCTTGTTCAGTCTCCTCCTATAAACCTTTTCAGGCTCAAGGATAAAACTAAGTAAACCTTCAGAGTTTCTTCTAGTTGAATACCTTGATGTGTTAACTGACAGTGGAGTCGCCAGGTGAATCCAAGTCTAATTTCAAAGAGTGATTAAACTAAAAATCTACCAAAGTAAAACTAAAAAAGGTGAAGTGGAGTCGCCAGATAGATATGAAAATCTATCAAAAGGTAAAACAAACTAGAAAAAACTAAGGTCGTCCAAGAACAAAAAGATTTGTCCCCGGCAACGGCGCCAAAGATGTTGTCCGCCAATATGCACACCAGCAGCGGAAATCTTTCGAAAGCTGTCTCTTCACTACAAGTGAGAGAGGTGTGGCCTTGGGGGCAAGCAATGAGCCAGGTACTGTCACCTGAATTCCAGCTCCTCCGTTTAGGCAAACTCCTAACGAAGCCAAGGGGGGTAGTCCCTAAAAGAGAGTTTCACTAAGGCTCTTGTATTTATAGTGTTTTTTAGGTGTTGTGATGCGGATGGGTGTTTTTTAGGAGTTTTTTTAAATGAGAGACAATATAAGATTTAAATGTAAAGCAAGATAGTGCAATCCACGCTGCAGATACAAAACGAAAGATGCACTTGGACGATAAATAAATCACTTTTCACGTAAATAGAAGCAAATACTCCAATGTTGATACTTAAGCAAGCAAGATGTATGATGAAGGACCAGTGCCTTATGGAGTCAAATATAAAAGTGATTATAAAAAGCTTGGTACAAGTGCTTGAAAATAGAAGTTTATGAAAACGTTGTGCAGCTTATCTTGGTAAATTTAAGTTTTTAATTGTCTTGATTATTAGGGCTAAGAACAAGGCATCAAAAGATAGTGTAACCTTATCCAAGAAAACTACTGGAAACCCTAGGTGATAGGTCGGAAGCACCCAGATTCAAGAGAATAGGTGTCCAATGTTTGAACCGCCCCCGAGTCTGACCAATGGATTTCCGGCACCACCTCTTGTGGGAAGAACAGTAATTTGTCTTGGTTGAGGTTTTGGGTAAAAATTTTAATTAAATTATTGCTTGTGAATTAGCCAGTCTTCCACCTTTCTGAGTACTAGCCCAACCGTTTCCGGTTGGCAGAGCATACGGGTGTAGGACAGAAACCAAGGTAAATTAATTAAGGGGTGTGTGGGTTGAAGAGTTTTAATTTAAAGAGCACTTTAGTTCAACTCTCCGATAGAGAGCGCTCTTGACTTGATCTTATGACCACAGTTCAAGAGACTTGCTACTTTAACAAATGCCCAATGCAGGGAAAATGCAAAACTAAAATGCCCTCCGATAGAGGGTGCTCTTGACTTGGATTTGGCCAAGTTCAAGAGACTTTGGTTCGTTTTAAACAAGCAGATGGTAGTTGTGTTGTAAAAGCAATAAATCAACTTTAAAATGATAAAACCACGTAATGGGCTTGAAAGATATGAAATAATGCTTAACAATACTACTTTGCCAAATAAAATGAAACCAAAATCAAACTAGTGTTCTACCACACAAGCTTTAATCTAATAGGTGGGATTGATCTCCGAACAAGATCAACCACTAGAATCGCCTGCACTTGAGAACCTCCAGCTAGCTGAAAGCTCTACCAAGGAAACCGACGGGGAAGGAAGAGTAACCACAAAATTATGTGGTCCTGCCCTTGAGATGAAATCCTAAGGATACAACTTCCGGTCAAAGGCTTTGGAAGAGAAAATATAAGATAAAATTAAATGACAGTAAATCTAAACTACCCAAGAGTCTCTTTCAGGTCAAAGACCCTACTCGGGAGAGCATGGGGGTAAGTAAATATGGAAGATAACTTATTGAAATAAAATTGGCATATAACGGATCTAAAGATAAAAGTCAAACCACTCAATGAGACGAGACCACAAGGCTTCCCCAAATGGGGAAGTGAATGTGGGGGCTTAAAAACCCCACCTATGAACTTTATTTATCAAGTACAACATTAGGAATTTCAACCATTTGAAGAGACTTAGAAAATAAAATGGAATAAGCCTTAATGGCTTTTACAAAAAGGAGAGTGATCGAAACTTTGTCTTCTTTGGTTCAAGTCTCAAAATGTTGAAATCTTGGTTTTGGATTTTGGTTCCTGTTATCACCTAAACTGTAGTTACCCCTATGGATGGATCCAGTCATGGATGGCAATAGGGAAGGGCAACTCAAAAGGTGCAACCACGATCACCTCGACCTCCAATATATATATATGGTTGTCACGCCAGTCGAGGCAACCTTCGCTTTATGTTATCTAGCCCAGACAACAAAGGGGGAGACCCGATCTACTCCCGACAGGAGAGATCAAAACCAAGACACCAAATCAGGGTATTTCTAAGTGAAGTTAGGTGTATGGTTTATCCTAGACCTAAGGGTAAAGTCACAAGCTAAGTGAGGGGTTCAAGAGATATAGCTTTGGTTCATAGTTGATGTGAAAGTGACTTACAATGTTTGAAGTGAGATCTAGGATGAGTGTACTAGGTCAATGTCAAAAGATCCACTGCCTTGGGAACTGTGTCCAATGCAGGATAGCTTTGAGGGATGTATTGGGGCTAACTAGTACATAAGACAAGCTTGACCATGATTCATGATAGATTTAAGGGTATAATTCACCATGCAAAAGTCAAACCACAAGTCAGTCCAACAATCTAGGAGAGTTGGGTTGTCTTGGATATAAACCAGTGCCTTGGGAATTGGGAAGTGGAGTCAAAGTAGGGTTGACTTATGGTTTAGGACTCCTACAACATGAGATAAGTGGGCAATATAGGTCTTGATGGTTGAATGTGTCTAGATCTAGGTTTAACCCAAGTGGACCACAATCCCTTAAAACAAGGAATGCAGTCCCCAAGGCAAGATTTGACAAAGTGACAGCCTAGACCTAGGTTTTGAATTATTCCGGTTTCAGATCTGCAATAATCTCAAGTACCCAGTTCCTAGAAGTGAGTGAACTCACTTCTCCAAGGTAGTGTGACTTTACCCAAGGAGGCTTCAATTGGGGTTTAGGTGGGTCAAATCATGTCGGATGGCATCCAAACTTTAGATCCTAGTAGATCGGTCAGGTAAAAGTAAGGATCTATAATTTCGTGGCAATCCACCGGTTAGATCTTAGTAGATCTGAGTTTAAGTGTTCCAAGTGGTCCAAAATGGGGATTAAATCCCTTAAAATGTGGAATGGGACCCACAAGGTGAATTTCAAGAAAGGGACAACCTGGGTGTATGTTATTTGATGTGTAGATGTCAAATCAAGTGGAATCTCAAACACCCATTACTTGGATCTAGGTCAACTTGCTCAAATGGTGAAGTGCGCCTTCCTTGGGAGAAGCTAAGTTGGCTTGGGAGAGGGGTCAAACGGAAGCCAATCCTCACCAAACTATAGATCCGGGATGCCGTGGATGCTATAGAGGTGAGTTTTCAATATCATGCCCAACAACCCACTAGATCTAAGTAGATCTAAGAAAATGTAAAATGGGGGTTTTGAAATATTTAGGGTTTTAACAATTTATGAGTTATGTCAATGGATTGGATAAAGGAAAGAGAAACAAACCTGTGGATCTTACCTGGATGCCTTGATGATGATGATCTATGCAATCCCGATCAATTTGGAAGCCTTGAGGTAGTTTCTATGCAAATCGATTTTGTCCAAGAAGCCAATGCGCCCTCTCTCCTGCACAACAAACGTCAACAATATCAGATTTGATGCATCAAGAGATAAGACTAATGCCACAAAAGAAGTAACAGAAAGATAGCATAGATCACAATGATACTAATGATAACCCCCTGATACAAGCGAATGCCAAGAAAGTCGATTTGAAGAAGCCTTGCAAAATCGCCCTTGTTGAAGTCGCCCTCCTGTAGACAAACAATGATTTCCAAAAAAGATAGATCTTACCACAATTTCCAAATGCTAGGTTGCAATAGACTTTCCAATCACCATCTAAGAACACCAGATGCAAAGGAGACCACAAGAATTTCCACAAGAATATTTTTCTATACCAATAATCCAAGAGCCAAAGACCCTTTACAATGAGAGGCTCTCTCCTTTAAATAGGAAGGAGAGGCACCAAAACCCTAACCACTTTTTGAATGAGTGGCTAAGATTAAAAGATACAAATGTCTAATCAATGGTTGAGATGAGCTCAACAACATAATACATGGATCACACATAAAATATAACATAAGTGGACAAAGTCGCCCTAGGAGAGGGGAATCCCACCAAATCATGATGACAAAATATCATAAGAGGCTCATGGTGGGTCCAAGGGGTAATTTTATCCCTCCTTGGTCAATCCCCATGGCACAATAACCAATAAATAATCATGAAAGTACCAAATCGTGCCTCCCTAGTGAAGTCGTGGTCCTCAAAAGACCTCAAAAAATCCACAGAAAATGCCATAAGTGATGGATGCGGGCCCCGATGAAGCTGAAAATGCTGGAGAAGGTGTGGAAGGTCCCGATCTATCATCACTGATCACCCCATGCCATAACTTTGCCTCAGTAGCCCAAATCGATTTCCTCAATAGCCATTGCTACCAATCCTGAAATGCCTCGGGAAGCGTGAAACTGCCCAAACAGCCTCCTGGAGTGATGGCGCTGTCAAGGTGAGGGCACCAATGTGTCCGGGAGGGGGGTAATATGGTAAAAACAAGTGGCTGCACCACCCCCTCCATCATCAGCGCCCTAGGTCAACCGGATAAAAGTCATCTCTGCTCCGACAGGGCCTCCAACAGACCAAAACTGCACTAGGACAGCCTACTGAGGCTAAATCATCACTGTAAGTGCCCGGAACTGAAAACAAACTGTCCCATTGGACTCAGAAGGTCCAAATCTATCCAAGATGTGTACTCATAAACCATATGAGTCTCTGCATGATCAAAATAAATATCCAATATACCGGAACAAGGCCAATAATAATGCTCTGTAAATGATCAAACACTGCTGTAACCCCAGAATCATCATCATAACCCTGTAGCTGCTGCATAGAATCATCCTGTATGTGTACATAGACCATATATCATCTATCCATATCATCATAAGGTCCAACATCTTATGTCCCATGGTCCTCCATGGTCAAACTAGGTCTAACCAAGACCAAATACAACTCAGACCATCATCCATAGCTGCTGCAAGGTGTCAAGGTTAATACATGCTCTACAACTTATTCGAATAACAATTATAACACAGAGTAATCATGACTGGCGATCTAAATCCAAATATATAGTGTCGTTAATTATTATTATTACTCAGACTAGACTTTCAGGACCATACTCACTTCATAGTTGTGATCAGTTTGCTAGTGAAGGGTGAAGGCTGAAATAACTGGCTAGGTTAAGGGATGACTTGACTGTCTTGACTTTGTGACACTTTGGCAAGGGAAAGGGAATACACACCATAGTATATACTGAATGAGCAATAACACAGGGAATGGCGGTGTCTCACAAATGGATGAGTTGTTTAAAGAGGGTTTATTCACCTTCACAGATGCGCACAATCCATAATACAAATAAGGCCAGCAATTGTTTAGATATAACATTTAAGTTCCATTGCTTTTTGGGCCTGAAGTTTCCATAGCCTTGATCTATGTGTGTTTACAAACACATTGCATAGATTTACATTTATTTTTAGGCTTTCTGCTGCAGGTGTGTTTTTAAGGCACTTGTTTACCTGAGCACTTCTAGGTGTGTCATGGACAACTTGTTTACCTAGGTATTTATTTTTCCAAAAGATATAACATTTTATTTTTCATGGCCATTTTCAATTGGCGTTTCTTTCACATACAAGATATAGCATTTCATTTTTCCAGATTTTGTATTCATGGCAGCACTAAAAGTTTCAGGTTTAGCCAACACAACTTTAGTGACTAGGGGAATTCTCAAGGAACTCCAACTCACCATAGGTAAGTTTTGTCACCAACTCAGAGCCGAGACACAATAAACAGGGAGGCTCATCCAATACAGAGGCTACAGTGGGGAAAGGTCCTCCATGTCACTAGTCAAGTAGCAAATCAGGGTAATAATCTAAAAGGTAGGCCACGGATGGATGAAGACAATGAAATGATGGAGCCAACACTAGCAAGCCAGAGTATGGTGTAATGATCACCTCTATTCTCCCTAAGGAGGGTATGTACCAATGAGTATGAATAGTGAACTTATAAGTCTGAGTAGGGACAATATAATATAAATAATAGGTCAACCAGGTCCATGTATCTATATGATCGCCAGATCATGACACTAAGTGCTAAGACATGCTATAAGAATAAGTATAAAAGCAATCTAACCATAACACAATAATATACCTGCTGAGTCATATACCTGAATGCACATCAACCTGTACCATCATCTGTCCTCTGGAACTGCTGCTGTAACTCTGGGCACTACTGACTGCTCTGTACCAATGGTATAATGGCTACATCGGTCATCTCTCTGAGTGTCCTGAAACTCAGTCATGGCATGGGGAATACAACTGCTGTCCACAATCTGATAGTGATCCAATCGAGATGCTCATCTCGGCATCTCAAATGCAAGGGAACTGGCTCAATAGTGTACTGGAATGAGAAAAATAATGTATGGTAGCCCGGCTACTATATATGTGATAACAGTTCCTCTTGGTTTTGTAATTTTTTCTCCAAGTTTTTGGCAATGTCCTCTCTTTCTCCACTTTTCTTTTGGCTTTGATCTTTTTCAACACCTACAACAAAAATAGCTCACTCATGCACCCATTAGATGTTAGCTTAAAATCAAAGATAAAGCTTGACACTACTTTGAATTTTAGCTTGTAAAATGAAGTCCAAGGTGTAAGTAGCATGAAACCTAACTTGAAACTATCAAAAAAAAATTGAAAACGGACTAGCAAACAAATCTATGCTAAAAATGTTGAAAACAAGATTTAATCTATAAAAAAAAATGAACTAAATCTAAGTAATAACAAAAGGAAACTACTTCAACAAACTAAAACTTTAAATTTTTAAATGTTTGGGATGAAGCATGCAAACTAGAAGATGCAATCTAAGATCTAAGAGATAAGAAACAAATGCAAGATAACCAAACTTATGATCTAAACACTAAAATGAGATGCAAACTAGAGAAGTCAAACACAATGCAAGTTTTAACAATGCTAACTTATTGAAATGAGATCTATTTTATAACAAAATTGAGACTAACTAATCAAAACCAAACTCTGATTTTTTTAAGTTTTTATGAGTTTTTTAGTGCATGGGAAGGAGCAGGTGAAAGCTGGAATGATGGGCAGCGAATGCAAAAAGGAGAAGGCTGATATAATAGTCTTTTGAGCAGTGAAAGGAGGTTTCAAGTCTGAGTGCAATGGGCAGCGAATGGAAGGTTAGATGACTGATATGAAGGGTAGCGAATGGAAGGCTAGGAGATGGAGGATGAAGGCGAATGGGAGAATGCCAATGGGATGAAGATCAAAGGCCTAACTCAAGTAACCAAAACAAGTTTTAAATAATTTTGAAAATGAAACTTTGAACCAATTTCTCATGCCCAACTGAGATTTGAAGATAGACTTTTAGGAGACCCTGAAATGAAAAAATTGTTAAAGGAAATCTTTGATGGAGGGAGGAAGAGACACCCGAGTTCAAACCTCCACTCTATCCTTTAAGATCTGCACATATGTACCACTTACAAGACAAAACTTAGATCATGCTTAGTATATCAAACAAAATGAAATAAGAAGTACATAAGTAAGAACCGACTACAGTTTGTACTCCTATATTGCATCAAGCCTAATATCAATGGGTAAGTTGGACCATCAAATACCCATCCTATGTTCTTAACAAATAATTCTAAGCTAAGCAAGATTAAGAATCATAATTTGTAAACAAATGCAAAAGCACAATATCACCTCAGGGTTTGTAGATCATTCCTCATAACAACAATGGCACACCATGTAGACCTCCAAAGTCTCCTTTTATTCCAAAATAGCAATAGCTAGAACACAGTTACAATCTGGCAGAGTAAGTTTGCCCAAAAATTCCATCATAAGAGAGTGAAAGGCACCTCTCTTTATACAAAAATACAAGCCAACCTAAGCCAAATTCGAATTGGCTTGAGAGAGACAAATGGCACTAATCATAAAAATGTAATTTCAGTCAAATCTCATCTTAAATCGCAGCTTGGAGTGAGATCCATCACATGAGCTCGAGTTCTAGTTGTTGGGAAGGGGAGGTGGCCTCCACCTTGGCAAGGCGCCCCCCATCCAAACTTTGGAACCATCACCATTCCAATAAAGGAATGCCACATAGTAAATCGAGCTCCAATAAAGATTGACGTGAGGGATGGGGATATGCGTGAACACTTGAGGATGGAAGCTCGGAGGTGAATGGAGGGAGACTCGAGTTTGTGGTTGTTGAGCCATGTGATGTGGCCTCAATCCATGGAATGCGCCCACCATGCCATAGATGCTCACCCACCAATCCATTAATTAATTGCCACATGACCAAATCGCAAATCCATGGAGGAGCTCACGTGAAGGTAAGCTCACGTCATCCTTTTAATTCAATTTGCAAAATCAAACCTTAATACAACATGTGCTTTAATACTTTATGTGGGTCGTACACCATATTAGAATTCAATTCAACCTTTAAAAAATCATTTTTTAATGCTTTTGGACTTATTTGATTTTTTGTCACTTAGTGAATTTTGTCATTTTTTAGCCAAAATGATGCATTTTTAGCCAAAACTGCTCCTGGGGTGATGTAACTGCCTGGAAACTGAAAAATGAAGGTGCCAAGGTGAAGAGGATGCTCTGAGCGTCAAAACGAGCCTCCCCACGCCCAATTCCGTCTCCGGATGAGGTTTTTATCACTTCTTGAAAATTTTTAATTAAACCATTAAAAAATGGTCTAATTTTATGAAAAAATTATTTTTGTCGGAATCAAACGAAACTCCTAGAGGACCTAGTGCATGTTCATACGACTCAATCGATGTGGCTAACACGTAAAAAATCCTAGACACAAGACTCTAATAACTGTTATCACACCATAGTAGCAGGGCTACTATTCTTGTACAGTAGATATCTGCACATTCCAGAGCTTCCATTATTCTAGAGCATGGCCATATATTTTGGATCACTCATGATCAGAGCAGTATATTACTCAGATTTATGTATGACCTTGTGTCAAGGCTGAGCCTTGAGAGTTCAGATTTGATGACTGATGTGACCCTTTATCCCATACAGTTTCAGTTCAGTGCTTAGAGATGTATTGCAACAGTGTTTCAGATGATACTTGATGATTATTATTATGATAATGTTGTATGATCTATGGATATGTTCTCACTGACTGTGGATTATTATCTTGTTGATTTAGTCATGATCATAGCATGTGCTTGGTATATTATTCCTGATGTGGCAAACTATTTAAAATGAACTGTAAATCATAAAATGGACAATTGCTTGCACATTTAGGTCATTTAACAAAACCCACTGGTTTTTCACCTTACATAGATATGGTCTTTCCCGATACCAGTTGTCTGCTAGTGTAGGCTCCATATTCACTTGACTCCATCTATACATGACCTTCCTATTTGACTTTAAACCTTGACATGTCTCATTTGACTTTCTGATACCGAGGACTTCCCCATTTTTCTACCTCTGTGTTTGGACCGCATCCCTGTATATTCAGTGTCTCGGCTCTAAGTTGGTGACAAAACTTGCCTTTGGTGAGTTGGATTGTAGGCCTAAATCATTCTGGTCGGTTGTCCCGATGTTTGGCATTGGCTCGAACTCCCCCTAGTCACTTGAGATGTTGTTGGCTAAAACTGAAAGCTCATGTTCTACTTGTGGAAACTTATAAATTCGCCCATGGAAACAAAAAAAGAGGGCAAGAGCGATGAATAGCTAAAAATACTCCTCGAAGAGTATAAGAAAGGTCCAAAAAGCAATGGTTCTTAAAAGCTATATCTAAGCAATTGTTGACCTTATAAATATTGGAAAAACATGCCCTGGATGCAAGCTGCAACTAGTTGTGCTTCTCAGCACATCTGAAATCCGAAGGGTTATGTAGGCCAAAAAGGCCATGGAATAAAATTGAATGATCCTAATGAACCTGGATCAACTTGATGTAGACATGATGCCTAAGTTGAATAAGCACTCTCTAAACAACTTATCCATTTGTGAGGTACAGCCATCCCCCGTGTTCTTTTGTCCAGCACAGAGTTTGTAGCTTCCCCCTTCTCCCAGTCCAAAGTATTTTTGAGTTAAGTTAGACAAGTCAACCCCCTGGCCCAACCTTGTTCCTAGCCTTCATCCTTCACTAGCAGTTTGACCATATCCGATGGGTGAGTTTGTCATTTGAACTAGTGTGCAAGTAATTTTATATAACAACGGAATATGCTAACTTGATTAATGCCACTGAATGGATGTTATACTTTGAGCTTGGCTGTGAGAAATGATTAGAGAAGCATGTCTTAGTCTACTGATGTGATTTGTCCTTGGTTATATTTTCTTGGGATCCGTGATGATGTGGACCATATATATGTGCTTATTGATGGTGATTCATGGTCCCACATGCTTGATGATGATATCATATGATGGACATATGATGCAGATGATGATTGATCCAGTGCAGCAGGTTTTATTATTACTTTAGATCAGCAGATTATACATTGTCCATATATGGTGGACCCTACAGCTGGCCCATTAGGGAAACCCATGGTGTATGAGTACACATTTCTAGTGGATTTGGGTCTTCTGGATCCATTGAGACACTTATCTTTCAGTTCCGTGCACTTCTGACAGTGATTGATGCAGTTTTACACTTGATGACCAGATTTGGGGTTGATTTCCCAGCCTGGGCAGCAGGGGCCATGATTGGCCAGTTCACCTAGGGCGCTGATGATGGAGGGGGTGGTCCAGCCACTTGTTTTTACCATTTACCCCCCCTTCTAGAGAGCCTGGTGGGCTCAGATGGACAACGCTAGTGCCCTAGGAGGCAGTTTTGGCACTTTCACAGTTACCGAGGCAGTTAAAAAATGGGATAAAGTGGTCACTGAGGAAATCGATTTGGGCAATTGAGGCAAGGTTTTGGCATTTGGTCTTCACAGAGGTCTTCCAGGGTGGCATCACTACCTTCCAGTCAGTTTTCACCATGTGGGTATGCCCACATTGATCACAGGAGGTCATTTACTGCTTGATTGTCATGGATTCTGAGGATAGTTTTGATCATTTATTTTATCTTGGACATATTTTATTATTTTATTGTGCCTTGGGGATGAGCTAGTAAGGATTGATGCCTCCTAGCCCCACCATGTGCTTATATTGTCATGTCCTAGTCACCATGAGGTGGATTTTGGTACTTATGTTTCTCTAGTGGATGACGTCACCCTTTTATTGTACCATTTAGTGGGGGCGCTATCATTATATTGGGTGATCCATGTGATGTATTGTTATGATTTATTGTTAGCCATTGATTAGATCTTGAGATCTTTTAATCTTAGCCACTCATGTAAAAAGTGGTTAGGATTGTACTCTCTCCCCATCCTATTTAAGGAGAGAGCCTCTCATTGTAAAATTCATCTAGAGATTTTTGGCTCTTGGCTCTTGGAATAAAATTTCTATCTTTTGGAGTACATGCTTGGATTGGAGTGGATGTTGGTTGTTTCAATTGTAAATGCTATTGTCCATTGCACTGGAGGATCTATTGTAGTTATCTTGCATATTTGCCATATTTCATTTACAGGTTAAGAGGGCGATTTTGGACAAGGGCGAATTGGTGGGGAGGCTTGCCCTTCAATCTTGGAAGAAATCGTTTTGGTGTAACAGGGAGTGGTTTTGCCTTTGTGTCAACTATTCTATGTTTCTCTCTCTCTCTTGCTTGTATCTACCTTCAATTTGTTAAACTAATTGATGCTTTGCTCCTTGGTTTTGATAGGTTAGAAGGAATCACATGTGGCTTGGGAAAATCGATTTGGCAAGAGGGCTTCAACAATTCTCCATTTGATCTTTGGCAAAGTAATCCTCGTCTCAATTAGCATTCATCTCTTCATCCAGGTATGTTCCAAGAGGTATGATCTTCTACTTCCTTGAATGTTCCATGATTTCTAGATCATAAAACCCTAATCAATTAAAACCCTTGTTTTTGGTATTTTTTTAGATCTACTTAGATCTAGCCTTGCTTTTGAAGAGATATTGAAAACCCACCTCTATAGCATCCACCCCTAGTTGGATCTACAGTTTGGTGGTGATTGGCTTAAAATTGACACACTTTTCAAGGCAAAAAGCCCTCTTGAACCCAAATCACACTTCCTAGAGAGAGGCTTGTTTGGTTAGATCTAGCACATGGGTAGGTGAGATCCCACTTGATTTGCAATCTAGACACTTGATAACCTACCCCCAGATTCTTACTTTGGTGAAATCTACCTTGTGGACATCTCTCCATGTTTTAAGGGGTTAAAACCCCCTTTTGAATTTCTTGGCACCTCAAAACTCAAATCTACTAAGATCTAGCCCTTGGATTGACTTGATTTTTTGGGCATGCATAGATCGGGGTACTAGCATCTTGGATCTACAGTTTGGTGGCCATTGGACTTGATTTGGTCCACCAAACTCACTTTTTAGCCTTCCTTGAGCAAGTCGCACTCCCTTGAAAAAGTGAGTTTGTCCACTTCCAGGAGGTGGGTGTTTGAGATTTTCGTGGATTTGGAATGCACATACCTTGAAACCTAGGTCTAGACTGTCTTTTTGTCACGATCCGCCTTGGGGGTAGCATTCCTTGTTTCAAGGGATTGTGGTCCACTTAGGGTCATTACTTGAAAAACCTAGATCTAGTAAGATCCAACCTTTAGATCTCATTTAACCTACTTGATTTGGCTTCTAGGTGTCCCGATCCACACTTTGACATATCTTTTGACCCCATTAGCCCATCCAACAAGGCATTAGTCCTTCTCTAAGCAAGTCGCACTCCTTGGGAATTGTGTCAAACCCTAGATCTAGTACATGGGTACTCCTAGAATCAACCTAGATTCATAGATCTAGCCTTTATCCAACCTATAGTACCAACTTCACACATAACTTCACCTTGTGGGCCTACCTAGAACCATTTCACACTTCCCAAGAAAACAAGACCCACTTGTGTAAACACATGGTACTATACCTAGTCATCATACCCCATCATGTGGCCTAAACCATACATAGGTTGAAACACTAACAATCTTTTACACCACCTTCAACCATTCCTTAATTCTTAGGTCCACTTAGCCTTGCATTGGTTTCCGTAACTCATCATTTACCTACCCTTAGAAACCTTTGTTTGGATCCAATCGACTGTGATTGGTTATAGGGTCTCCCCCTAGGTCTTGCTACACCTTGACCTAAAGCGAAGAGTGCCTCGGTTGATGTGACTCCCACCTTGCCTTGGGAACCGTGGCATCTCTCGGGTCACCTCTTTAGTTTCCTGTCTCCTCTACCGTCCCGGATGGGATACCTCTAGGGGCAACTACAAGTTGTGTGATAACAATAACCACCTTAGGTTTTGACCACCATGGGAAATACTCCAGCTTTGGAGGTTTGAGTGAAAAACTCGGGGATTATACGTCACTAATGAGTAGCGCATAATTCCTAAGGAAAAAACACTCTAGAGTATCCCCCAAATGGCTAAACCTATGGATAGCCGAGTCTTTTATAAAAGGACCCCGTTTAGACCAACATTTTACAAATTCCCCATGGGGGTATGAACATGCCCTTATTAGAAAAGGGGCAAAATTGCCCTGAAATTTACTTCTGAACTTCTGAATGTTGATGATGAACATGAATCATGTTCAATAAACTGGCAGCTCATCGGAAGTTCAACTATTTGTACAAAATAGGTGATAACAGAAGGTACAAAACTTTCTGATCATTTGAATGCATTCAATACTCTTATTTGTCAGTTGGCTAGCATGGATGATAAAATTCAATCTGAAGATAAGGCGATTTTACTGTTGTGCTCTCTGCCGGAGTCTTGGGTACATTTTGTAACCTCTATCAGTTTTAGTTCTACTGAGTCTATTACCTTTGATGATGTTGTGGGAGCCTTGATTTCTAAAGATACTAAAAAAAAATCGAGTCTTGAAACCTTGACATCAGAAGTAATGGTGGCCATAGGAAGAACCAATGAAAGAGGACAACATTCAAGGGGTACATCAAGATCAAAGTCGAAGGGAAAAAAGAGTAAATTGAAGTGTTGGTATTGTAATAAAACAGGACATCTTAAGAAAGATTGTTGGAAATGGAAGCAAGCTTCTAAGAAGGAGGACTCTACAAAGGAGGCAAACATAGCCGAGAAGGATTCAGGTATGATCGATGAGGTATTATCTACATCTACTGTCGCACAATACCATTATGACTGGTTAATTGATTCTGGAGCATCTCATCACATGTGTCTTCATAGAAATTGGTATTCCACATACCAATCTATAGATGACGGGGTAGTTTATATGGGAAATAATGTTTCATGTAAAACTGTTGGGATAGGGAGTATCAGAATAAAAATGTATGATGGGACTGTTAGGACTCTAGCAGATGTGACACATGTACCTGAACTAAGGAAGAACTTGATATCAATGGGAGTTCTAGATGATGTCGGTTACAAATTTACAGTTCAAGGTGGAGTTATGAAGATATCGAAAGGTATCTTGGTTTTCATGGAGGCAAACAGAGTCGGGAACCTGTATAAACTTGAAGGAAGGACGGAAATCGATCACGCAACAGTAGCATTGGTTGGTGCAGCAAACTTCACTCGTTTATGGCATCTGCGGTTAGGTCATATCACTTAAAAAAGAATGAAGAAGGATGGGATCGAGAGACATAAGACCATTGTTTACACTCTGAAGCAGAACGGTGTTGTTGAACACATGAACAGGACTCTTCTTGAAAGAGCAAGGAGTATGCTCAGTAATGCAAAGTTGCAGCAAGAATTGTGGGGAGAGGCATTGCTTATAGCTTGTTACCTGGTCAACCGATCACCATCAACAACAATTGATTGCAAAATTTCAAAAGAGGTATGGTTAGGTCAACCATGTGATTATTCTAACCTTGGAGTATTTGGTTGTGAAGCCTATGCACTTATTCCGAAAAATCAGCGTTCCAAACTAGATCCTAAATCAAGCAAATTGATCTTTGTTGGATATGGTGATGGTGTTAAGGGATATAGATTGTGGAATCCTACTGTCCACAAAATCATCATAAACAGAGATGTAATATTTGATGAACTTTCTCTATCAAATTTAGGTGTAAGTAATGATTTGAAACAGGCTAATGTACCACAGTTACAACAAATTCAGTTTGATACTCAGTCATCTACGAGGAGGAATCATGAGGATGTCCATGAGGAGGATATTCATGAGGACACTCCTCAGGAGGATGAGCAGATAGAAATAGAGGAAATGCCACAGCAAACTCTATGAAGATCTATACGGGACAAAACTTTTCCAAAGATGTATGATGATTTTGTCACATTTGTTGCTTTAATTTCTAATGAAGGAGAACCTAACAGTTATTAGGAAGCATTAGAAGTGTCTGACAGTGACAAATGGAAACTTGCAATGAAAGAAGAAATGGATCCTTTGGAAAAGAACAAAACATGGGATCTTGTGGAACTTCCGGAGAGTAGGAAAGTGGTTGGCTGCAAATGGGTGTACAAATTGAAGAAAGGAGTTGATGACGTTGTTCCGAAGTACAAGGCTAGACTGGTTGCAAAAGGGTTTTCTTAGAAAGCAGGTATTGACTTTCGTGATATTTTTCACCAATTGTGAAACTTGTTTCTATCATAATTTTGTTAGCACTTGTTTCCTGATATGATTTGGAGTTAGAGCAGCTAGATGTCAAGACAACTTTCTTACATGGAGATTTAGATGAGGAAATTTCCATGGAACAATCAGAAGGGTTCGTTCAGAATCGCAACAAGAGATTTGTTTGCAAGCTCAGAAAATCATTGTATGGCATGAAGCAGTCTCCCAGGCAATGGTACAAGAAATTTGATTCTTTCATGGTGAGCCAAAATTTTACCAGAAGTGAGTATGATCATTGTGTGTACTTTAAAAAGTTGGAAAATGACATGTTCATTATTTTGGTATTATATGTTGATGATATGCTTGTCGCAAGCAAGAGCATGTTTGAAATTAGCAGGTTAAAGGCTCAGTTGGCTAGGATGTTTGATATGAAGGATCTAGGAGCAGCAAATCAAATCTTGGGCATGCAAATACACAGAGACAGGAAAAATGGCAAGCTGTGGTTATCACAAAAGAAGTATGTGGAGAAAATACTTCAAAGATTCGGTATGAATAAGGTGAAACCTGTTAATATCCCTTTAGCTTCTCATTTTAAGCTTTCTTCAGGTTTAAGTCCTAAGAGTGACGAAGAAAAGCAGTATATGTCTCGTGTACCATATGCTAATTCTTATCACATCCATGTTAGCTGGAGCTACCATGTTGCAGATTGTGTGGTCAGGGACCATACTCTAGATTTTTTTTTTCGACCAGAGCAGAGATGAGCAGAGATTACAGAGGGGACAATATGTATTTTGATGGTCCAAATGTACTATTGAGCAGCTATACAGAGTCCCTCTTCCTTTCTCACCTTTGCACGATCCCATTGAGAGGGATAACTTAGCCATATTTTGATGAGAGCAGCACGGTTCAGAGATGGTTCACTACTTCTTACCCGCACACAGTAGAGATTAGCCTTCAGATCCATTTACAACAGCAGGTATATGGTATGGCAGGTATATCATTTTATGGTTATTGCTCATGGTTCTTGCTTTGATGATTATTTATTTACGTTAGTACATAGACTTGACATATGATGGCTGACTTGGTGATCTCATGTTTTATTCGATGATACTTGTGGCCTATGGTGAGGTCAGTCCACCTCTTTCAATAGAGACTCTTGTATATGCACACTGGTTCCTATCCCCTTTGGTATAGATTTGGCCATTCGACTTATAGGAAGCTGGCTTTGGTTCCACTTATCACTCTCTTCCACTCATCCGACCCATCCATTTTTGGCTTTCTCCCTGACTTAGACCTGGATAGGTGACTTTGAGGACCCCTTCCCCCAGTGACCCCTGAGTATACCATGGCTCCATGTTGTTTTGTGCCTCGGCTCTTTAGTGTGTGAGATGCATTCTCAAACCTGGGATTTACTCCTGTCGGTTGCCCCCGATGTTGTAATGCAGTATAGGATTGTGTAGACTCACCGGGTGCTCCCCATTAGTCCTCGAACCATGCACACTTGCCCCATTACTTTGCAGTACGTGTACCATTGTTCTATCTGATGAGAAATGTATGAAATGTAAAATCCAAGAATGTGTTTATTAACACACACAGATCATAAAGCCTATGAAATGTAAATCCAAGAATGTGTTTGTCAACCCACACGGACAAAGGCTAGCTATATCTATTTGAGCAAGTAATGGTTATTCCTCGAGTCCAAAAGGACTGGCAGGTGAGATGGAGTAAGGGACTGCTAATTATAAGTGTCCCCTAGAGTCTCAAGTTACGATTTGTCGGACACCCAGTCATGGCAGCTCTAGAAAAGATCCTCACGGAGTCTGTTGCAGGAACGGATGTGAGTTGCAAGGTGCATGTTAGATTCTAGTGGTGGTTTCCCTGCACTATACTCATTTGTGAGGCACCGCCCTTCCCTGTGTTTTCCCATGGTGTACTTATGTCATTAGGTCATGTTTTCCCCACTTATCTGAAGGGTCACTCAGTCTTGGTCTATGTCATCCCCCTTATCCTCTTAGCCTCATTGTCCACCTCACCCAAAGCTAGCTCAATGACCAAATCTATAAGTGTGCATAGAGATTGAGTCTTTGTTGGAAGTGGGGGGCCCACCTCACCTTAGGCCCATTTTTGAGATATTATTTATTTATGATCACCATGTATTTGTCATTTTATACTCGTAGTTTTTGTACTAACATAAATAAGGGAGCCTTGGCATCCCATGTGCATGCAGAAACATAACAATTCAGCCATTACCATTTTTTACCAAAGTTGACTTGGTCAAACTAGGTTAACTAGGCCAAAAATGGGCCCCAAAAAAAGTTGAAACCAAAACTTCGATTTTGGTCATTTGGTATGTATTGGGGTCCCATACAAGCCCCCAAGTATCAGATCGTCAAAACAGTGAAGCATCAATGAGATTTTTAATTATTGATGGCCAGCAGGGCCATACTTTAATTAAAAATGCTTGAAATTGGGAAAAATGTGCCTAGATGATGGATCATGGTCGTTCTAGTGACCATTCTTAGTACATTGGGGGCCTACAATCGCATTGGAACAGACGGCTCGTCAATCCGAGCAAAAGAAGTGGGTCAAAAGGGCAAATTACATCTTCAGCTATGTGAACCAGCAAATAATTAAAGGAAAAAATCAAAATTGGCTAAGTTAAACTTTGAACTGGTAAGTGCAATGTTGGGAAAAGGTAAAAGGGTCTCTTGTTGGCATTTTTGTATAGTTTGGGCTTATATTATTTGGTGTGGGGCCCTCCATTCAGCCCAGCTATGCATGTAGGGCGAATTTGCCCATACTTGGGCATTTTTGGCCATCAGAAACTTCACATTTTGGAAAATTTATGTATTGAGACTTTGGGCATGGGGTCTAAGGGGCTAAAACAGCCTAAAGCCACCCCTTAGACACCCCATTACTCGTTTTATGGACCCCACTTGGTCCCTCACTCTCCACATGGGCGCATTAGGGTAACTCGCCCCCCCCTCTCTTGAGCATTGGATCTCAACCATCGATTTGGTGATGGTGAGATTTGATCTTGGCCCTTCATCTCATTGATAGGGTTTTTGTTATGAGATTCTTTCTATAAGAAGAAGAGCTCTCTCATTTTGGGCTCTCTTCTTGGCATTGTACACTTGAGATTGACTTCTATAGAGACATTTTCTTCAGGTTCTTGAGAGATTGTGCATAAATGCTTATTGCGTTGACTGATTACTAGTTATCAATGTATTGTTAAGATAATTTCGTGGTGTTTCTACTCTTCTTTGGCTGAAGCGAATTGCAGGAGGAGTGACTATCTAGAGGGGGGCGCAATTCTTGGAGCTAACACTCCATTTTTGCTCTTTCTCTCTGGAATATCAACAAAGGGAGTTGTTTTTGCTTGATGCTTTTCAATTTCCTCATCATTTGTCATTTACTTGCTATATTTAACTCGTTATTTGCTGCAAAATCTGATTTCTTCCTCTTTATGGGAGGTAGCTAGGGCGCAGGTGGCCAACTGGTTGCTCAAAACACTCAAGGAACACGCTGATTTGTCAACACTTGGAATTTGGGGCCAGTCTTCAATCAAGTTCATCCATTCATCATCATCCCAGGTGTTATCACATCTATGTTAGCCGGAGCTACCATACTGCAGACTGTGCGGCCGAGGACCGCACAGTACTTTTTTTTTCCAGATCAGAGATCAGCCGCCTTCAGGTGAGGCAGTTTTGTTCAGATTGCCCCTAGCAGATATATCAGAGGGGACAGACAGTTGTACAGTGCTACACACATTGTCACTTACCATCTACCACAGGGTCACCTCTTCCTTGCCAGGCTTTGACATAAGCCCATTTGAGATAGTTGCTTAGTCTTGTTCTGATCGAGACTATCACAGTACATTGTTGGTTTATTATGATTGCCCACATTCAGCAGAGATCCAACTCAGAGATAGCTTCAGTAGCAGCAGGTATCTCATTTGATGATTATTGTTCATGATGTAGATTAGACTTCTTTATACTTGTTAGTACACTAACTTTGCATGAGATGATATATTTGGTGATCTAGCTATTGTATGATGTGATTGGTCCCTTGATGGTGTCAGTCCACCCCTCCGGTTAGACTTATGTATATGCACGCTGAGTCATGTCCTCTACACTTGGCATAGACTTGATCACTTAGTCCCTCTCGGTAGCTGACTTTAGCTCCATTATCACTGTCTCCATCCATCCGACTCATCCATGATACTTGTTCCCGACTTGGATTCTGATTTGTGATCCCGAGGACCCCTTCCCCACTGATCTCTGAGTTTGCCATGACTCCCTGTTTATTGTGCTTCGGCTCTTTAGTGTGTGAGATACACTTTTAGACCTGGGATTTGCTCCTGTTGGTTTCCCCCGATGTTGCAATGCAATTAGGATTATGTAGCCTCACCAGGTGTTCCCAGTTGGTCATCGAAGCATGTATTGCTCACCCCCATTACCTTTGCAGTATGAGCACCATGTTTATATATTTTGAGATATGTATGTATCCCAAGAGGGCCTTGATGTAAATGAAGAAATGAAGAAATATAAATCAGGCCAAAAAAAGGCTATTATATTGTACATGTAAAATCTAGCCAAAAAAGGGCTAAGTATGAAACTCATTGTAAAATCCATGCAATGTGTTTATAAACACACATGGATACTGGTCAGCCGTACATGTCAGCATTTGTAGTGGTTATTCCTCACCTAGTCTTGCGGGGCAAGGAGGTGAGAGGGAGCAAGGGACAAGCTCAAGATTGCCCCCTAGAGTCTCAAGTTACGGTTTGCTGAACACCCAGTTTGGCGACTCTAGAAAATAACCTCACGGAGTCTTTGGATACGGATGTGAGTTGTGAGATACTTGTTAGATGACTAGTGGTGGTTTCCCTGCACTATACCCATTTGTGAGGCACCGCCCTTCCCCGTGTTCTGTCATGGCATACTTATCTCAGTGGACCCCACTTTCCTGAGTTCTCCGAAGGGTCACATGATCTTCATCCTTGTCTTCCCGTATCCTTTGCCTTGTTGTCCGCATCACCTAAAGTCAGCAAAGTGGTCAATTCTATAAGATGTGCATAGCATTTTAGTCTTTTGGAGGTGGTGGGCCCACCTCACCAGGGCCTTGTATCATCTCGGGATTTAATGCATCTTTTATCACTATGTTATCATTATATTGCTTAGTAATGTACTAACTTGTATAATTGAGCCTTGTCACTTCATGTTGCATACAGGTATTCAGCTAGCACTATTGTTGACCAGATTTGACTTGGTCAAACTGAGTTGACTAGGCCAAAAATGGGCCTGAAAAAATGTTGCAACCGGAATTTCGATTTCGATCAATTATTGTCTACAGGGGTCCCATATGAGCATGCAGGTGTCAGAATTGCAAAAGATTGAAGCATTGAGAAATTTTTAATTATTATTGGTCAACTTTGACCTGTTTTAATTAAAAATTATGGATTTTGGGAAAATAATGCCCAAGTGATGGATCGGGGTTGTTCGAGTGGGCATCCCTACTACTTTTGGGGTCCACGATGGCATTGCAGCAAACGGTTCGACAATCCGGGCAATAAAAGTGGGTCAAAAGCCCAATTTTCAGCTTCAGCCATATAAACCAGCAAAAATTACATGGAAAATCAGAATTTGACTAAGGCAACTATAGGCAAATGGCAAAATCAATGGTTGGCAAAGGTAAAGGTAATTTCTAAAGGTAATTTTGGTATGTTTGGACATTATATTTGGTGTTGTGGGGCCCTCATTTGCCCAACTCACCATGAGGAGCGAATTTGCCCATGGGGGGCGTTTTTCCACTTAGAGAAATTCATGATTTTTGTAATGTAATAGGGTGGGATCTTTTTGGTTGGTGTTAGGGGGATAAAACACCATATAGACACCCCCTAACACGTTCTATTAGTTGTATGGACCCCACAAGGGGCCACTCACTTCACTTGTGCGTTTTAGAGGGCAATTCGCACCCCCTTATGGAGCTCACCTCCACCATTCGTTTTTCTTGTTGGGGATTAGATCCCAGCCCTCTATTTTGGGGGGAAACCTATTTTGGGAGTGGCCATTCTCTATAAGAGAAGGCATTCACTCTATTGTACTTCCTCTTGGCATTTTCGATTTGCACTTGAGATAGAGAGACATTCCATTTGCAGCTTGATACTTGGGGTTGTGGAGTAAATTTTGTGGTGATTGATAGCTAGTGTTGGATGCATTGTGGAGATAGTTTGTTGTGTCTTTCCATACTTGTTTGCTGGTTCATATTTGCAGCATTGGTGGCCATTTGAAGAAGGGCGCTGTACTTGGAGTGGGAGCACCATTCCAGCGATTTTCTCCAAAGTTATCCACAAGGGAGTTGTTATTTGCTTTCTGCTATTCAATTCCTTTATATTCAACCATTTATTTGCTGTTATACTTGATTATTTGCTGCAGTTACTGATTATTGTCTTGATTGTGGCAAGTACCCAGGTCGCCATTGGTGTCCAGTCGCTTCTCATACTCAAGGGAACTCGCAGGCTGCTTCACATTTGATCTTCCGGGCTAGTCTTCACTCAAAGTTCTCCACTTCACCATTTCACCAGGTACTCTTCATCTCCTTGTCTCTCCTTCATCATTTTCACTGTCTTGCTAAGTTGGAAAACATATAATAAACCCTAAAATACAAAAAATTAACTTCCCACCGTTAGAACTCTTTTTATTTGCAAACCCGCTTTTTATTTGAGCTTAATAGCCTACATCTTAAGTTTCATTAATTTCCGACTCCATTTACCTACACTTTAGGAACTGGTCTACCTAGCAAAAACGCCCCTCCTAGGGCGTTTTTCTCTCTTGCTGGTTTGGGTCACTTTGGGGTTCTGGGTACTCTTGATTCTTGTTTAAATCGTCATTTTACCTTAGGGAATCAAGTTTCATCTTCTAGAAGTGATTATAAACATCATTTTCTCGCTGCCCTAGGTCCATTTGGCTCACTATTCAACCATTTCCTTGGGCAGTTCATTTCAGCACTTCACTTCTATTTCGTTAGAGCTCCCTTAATCATTTCAGCCATACAATCACTATTACAACCCTGTTATCAAATTATTTATGATTGTTGGTCACTTATCACATCACTATCATCTCATTGTCTGTGTCCATTAATTGGCTGAAATCAAACATAGGAGCTCGTCCGCACTCATCCCTTGTTTTTCATCTCTCATTCTTTTGGGTCTGGGTGTGTTTTTGTTTCTCGACCATAACTAGTTGAGCAGGGTCTCCCCCTTGACTTGGCCAAGTGCCTCGTCTAAAGTGATAGTAGCCCTGTCCGGTGTGACTTCCGTTCATTCGAGCGGAGAACTTGGCTATTGCCGGTGACACCTTCCTAGTTGTCTCCTCTACCGTCCCTATTGGGATACCTACCACAAACAACTAGAGATTGTGTGATAACACCAGGTACGCTCTCTTTGCTTGTCTCTTAAATTTTAATTTCATTGTGATTGCTGAGCTGAAACACATTAAAAATCAACTAAAAAATTAAAATCTCAAAATTTCCCTGTTAAAACTCAATTTTCGTTTCAAACCCACTTCTGAAATATTTTAAAACTTCCATATCATAAATCTCAGACCATTTTGACTCCATTCACCCACCTAATAGGCACTAAAATAAATTCTGAATTCGCCCTCGGGATTTTGCCCTACCACGTTGTTGGGTCAATTTTTGGGTTGTGGGTGTTGTTGGTTTTGATTTGCGAATCTCTAATATCATCTTACGTCAAGTTAAAACCACTAGAAGTGTCGCTTAATCGCTAATTTTACTTATGCTGTGTATGCCCAATCAGTTGGAGCTAATTTCCCCCATAGGCAGAAATCCAATTTGTACTTCTAGCATAATTTGTGTCTCTGTTTTCATTTCCAGCCATCTATTACTTCAATTCTATTGTTTTACATCTTCAGATCAGATTTGAAATTGCTCCAATTAGTGTCAATATCCATCACCCAATTTTAGTTCGTCGGTTGGAATAGAGTCTTAGACATTCTAAACACTTCCTCTCTATTTTCTCTTGTTTATTTGGGGTTTGTGAGTGTCTGTTCTTTTTTGAGTCTCAACCATAGCTGGTTGAGTAGGGTCTCCCCCTTGACAAGGCTACGTGCCTTGTCTAAAGTGACAAACACCCTGTCCGGAGTGACAACTGCTTTACCAATCAGTGGACTTGGTGTTTGCAGGTGTCACCTGCCTAGCTACCCTACCTCTACCATCCTGGATAGGATTCACTTAGTCGCAGCTAGTGTTTGTGTGATAACACTAATACAGTAGGAAGTTTGATGTATGCAATGATAAGTACAAGACCAGATATTTCACATGTAGTTGGTGTTGTCAGTAGATACATGGCAAATCCAGGAAAAGAGCATTGGGCAGCAGTGAAATGGGTGCTTCGGAATCTTAGATGGTTTCAGTGATTAAGTCTGTGGTTATGTTGGTTTTGAATTTGTTGGTGACTTGGACAAGAGGTGGTCCACTTCAGGTTATGTCTTTACTCTTGCAGGTGGAGCTATTAGTTGGATGTCAAAGCTTCAGAATATTGTTGCTTTATCCACTACGGAGGTAGAATATATAGCTACTTCACATGCTTGCAAAGAGGCAATTTGGTTAAAAGGTTTGTTGGGTGAGTTAAGAAAGGTTCAGAACACTATAAAAGTTTTCTGTGATAGTCAAAGTGCTATTCATTTGGCTAAAATTCCAGCTTATCACAGTAAGACAAAACACATTCCTGTAAAATACCATTTTGTAAAACATGTTATTGATGAAGGTGGAGTGGTTCCTTAAAAGGTCCACACTCAAAAGAATAGTGCAAACATGTTCACGAAACCAGTTACTTTAGAGAAGCTACGGTACTTGGTGGATCAAACAGCCACAGAACATAATATGCAGCGGAAGCAATTAAAACGGGAAAGCAAATAATGACACACACATCAAATGTACACAGAGATTTACGTGGTAAAACCCTCGAGAGGGAAACATCCATGGAGCAATGGTCTCGATCCTCTTATTATTCAGAACATGAAGATTTACAACAGCTCTCAACTCATAATAATTATCCTCCGAGAATACAATAAGTAAATATATTTCTTACACGGTTACTCATAACTGACCAAACTTAGTTACTCGGTTAGACAGTTACATAGTCACCGAGAGAACTGGTTGTCACCTGTTTCCAACAATCTCCACCTTGACAACAATTTACCTGATACCTTGCTCATTGCTCTATTTATCACCTTTCCTGCAAGCCTAGAGAAGCTAAGCACCACCGTAGCTTCTCTAAAGTAACTAGTGATAAATAGAGCAATGAGCAAGATATCAGGTAAATTGTTGTCAAGGTGGAGATTGTTGGAAACGGGTGACAACCAGTTCTCCCGGTGACTATGTAACTGTCTAACCGAGTAACTAAATTTGGTTAGTAATGAGTAACCGTGTAAGAAATATATTTATTTCTTGTATTCTCGTAGGAGAATTATTATGAGTTGAGAGCTATTGTAAATCTTCATGTTCTGAATAATAAGAGGACCGATACCATTGCTCCATGGATGTTTCCCTCTCGAGGGTTTTACCACGTAAATCTCTGTGTACATTTGAATCTTTGATGTGTGTGTCATTATTTGCTTTCCCATTTTAATTGCTTCTACTGCATATTATGTTCTGTGGCTGTTTGATCCAACAAGAGCCCATCACCAAGGACTCATTACCATGTATGTAGGACTCCAACACATCTTGGGCACACAACTACCTCCTAACGCATTACAACATAGGGTACGAATACAATAAATTAAGATATTATTCAAAGGCATTGCTAGGTGTAGAAACCATTTAGTACATAGCAGAGAAGAGACCATAGGTACGGAATCCAAATTCTATCCAACTTGAAAATGATCTATCACCTCCAAAAATGAGATCCAAATGATAATCATACTGGTTATTCAAGAATACTTGAAAATTATCTATCACCTCCAAGAATGAGATCCAAATGATGATCATACTGGTTATTGAAGAATAAGATCCAAATGATAATCAGACTGGTTATCATGTACCGCAAGTGAAGTTTGAAGATAATGGATCTCATGTTAGATCATCAGTTCACGTCCAATTACATCTTATTAATAACATATAATTTTACTTTATTAACTCCCTTTGTCATTTTGAAAACAGGTTGCCCAACAATCACATTTATTTCTGTAATCCATTGACTTTTATATACTTTCCTTTGTCATCTTAAGGTTTTGAATATAGGCTTGCCCAACAATCACATTTTTTTCTGTAATCCATTGAGATTTATATGGTTTCCTTATTTGCCAGCTTAAGGCTATTTCTATGAGTAGGATCCTTAACACTAGGGATAAATTTGAAATATACTTGTATTTTTATAATTGATGGCCATTCAATTTTAATAAACTTAACCCAAACTAAATAAACAGTATGTAAAAATTATGTGAAAGATTTATTAAAACATATACCATAAAATAATTTCAGGTAATGTTTAAAATAATATCAGAGCACTAAAATATACTAACGATAGCAATATAGCAATAGTAGTATGTTAATTGTAAATGATAAATATAAACAACATACACTGAACGAAAAAACAACTATTATGCAAATTGTTTGCAACTTACTTTTACCAATACTCCTTAAAAACATTAAAAGGAAAAACTGCATTTTTAAATTTCTACTTTAAGGGCATTGCATTTATAGTACAAAAGGCCTCTGTGGACTTTAAATCTTCTAATTATAAAACAACGAGATATGTTTGTTCCTAGCATACAGCATTCATTTTTCTCCTCCAATTGATGTTACCAAATTTGTATGGTGTTTTTGACAGGATACTTCTGCTATGGTCTTCTCAAAATAAAAAATGAATCTGGACAAAGATAACACAGCATTCCTGGTACATTGATACTTTTCAGAACTTTCATACAAGCAAATTCTATTCATTATGTATTCTAAGATGCCATTCACATTTGTTCAAAATCGTAGGATGAATAAAATTAAATGCACCATGTAATAATAATCAACCAAGCTTCATTCAAACATATTTTTTTGATAGAAAAGGTCTTTGGTTAGTTTGTGGGCATTCATATTTGTTCAAAAGTCACGAGAAGAATATGTATCATGCAATAGTAGTCAAAGAGGGTCCACTCAAAACATAATTTTTGACAGAAGAGGTCCTTGTTTAGTTTGGGAAGACACATTGTTAGATCATAGCAATGTTTATCCGACATGAACATATTTTTGGCTAAGCTAATTGATAGAGAACTATTACAGGGTGATTGGTATGTCTGGTCAGCATCATGCCATTTCTGATGTCCAAAAGTGGAATTCTAATGGCCTTCTTGTACAGGTCTGTACTAGATTTCAAGCTATCAATACTTCAATAATAGGTGAGGTGAATGTATCATAAGCTACTAATTTGCAAATGATAAAACTTTTCACTGAAACTTTGGTGAAGTCAGGTATAATTCTCATATAAATACGATGAAATAGATTCCCCTTATCCATGGCTACTAAAATCAAACAAGAGCCACAGATTTGTTAATGAATTTGAAAGTGTTATGGAAGGCAATGTATATTTGTCATTTAGCAGATTTGCTGTTTGTTAATGAATTTGAAAGTGTTATGGAAGCCAATGTATATTTTTCATTTAGCGGATTTGACCTAATTCTATAGTTACTCCGATGTTGTTCAATCATTCCATTATAAACGTTTAGTAAGACGATTTCAGAATAGTACAGTTTGCAGATGTTAAAAGCAAGATTGATATACATATGATATTAGTCCATTTATGTTCTCTATCTAGTAGACTGGAGATTTTGGCTTGGTTATTCAAATTTATAGCAAGGTTCTATGATGGAGTGATAGATGTATCTATGTTTTATGTGACAAGGCTTATGCAGTGTTAGATATTTGTCTCTACAGATTTGTATCATTTTTCATTTGATTTAAAATTTAGAATGAATCAATATAACATATATTAATTTAGTGGGTGGATTCAATCATTTTATGGTAAAGAGTAAAACGTTAAAAGGTGTTATGGTTAATTTGAAAATGTTATCGCTCATTGTTAAATGCAATAAACAATAAGACATAAAACTACATATTGCACTAAGAGTAGCGAGGTGCTCTACAATCCAGTCTAGGGGAGATGTTGTCACATAAAGTAACATTATGTAATGTTATCAAATATAAAAAGTAATTAAAAAAATAATGTTGACTCATCAAATAAAAAATTAAAACCAAATAAAAAATAATTAAAAAATCCATGTCGACTCATAAAATAAAGCAAAAAGTAAAACCAACATAGATCCATCTTAAGCCCAGATCTATCGAGCACCAATAGGAATCAAATTTCTTGAATTGTAAATTTTTTTTGGACATGTACAAATTTAAGATAAAAAAAATTTGCACCTCAAGAAATCGGATCCCTCTCGGTGCTTGATAGATCCAGGTTTAAGATGGATCTATGTTGGTCTTAAGGTGTGCGTGTGTGTGTGTGTGATGCTTTCTTATAGCAATTGGAAAGAATCAAAGCATAAGTTTTTTGAATGTGGTTAAAATATGTACATTTAATTGCTATAGTGAACAAGGTAGACTATACTTCAATCTGTTTTATGGTCAACAAGTTGTTCGACTAACACAGGATATTTCCAGAAGACCGAACGCCTTTCGAAAATGCTCACACAAGCATATCACAAATCAACACACTGATGTTTTTATGTGGTTTAAAATCTCGAATAGGGAAATACTCCATGGCCCCAACCAAATAGCTATTTGAGGCAATATTATTATGCAAAAGAAAAAGAATCTTTCAATGAGCTTCTCATAATCGATCAACGAGCAAATGACCCTCCATGATCTTTAAATAGAGATCATGGACCAATCAGGTGTTAAGCCACGAATCAATGTCCTTTAAGATCGAGGTGAGAAGGAACCATCGGATCACTCTATGTCTAGAACATATCATGATCGTCGGATTACATATGTACAAATGCACACTAATCCATACTAAATAAACACCCTTTACTTAAAGATACATTATAACAAGTTGATTTTAACTAACTCTTAAGTGTTTAAATATTCTAACATCCCCCCTTAAGAACAACTTGGGATAAGATTGAAGAATTTACAAAAGTGACACTATAGGAGAAGGAAGGAGGTATTAGAGCTTGTCCCCCTTTAATGACAAATTCATGAACTCCTAACATAGATCGAAGTTTAGAAAGCTTTGCTTCTATAAGAGACTTTGTGAAGATGTATGCAACGTGATCATCCGTAGGGCAAAAGAGCACTTCAAGAATGCAATCGTGAACAAGCTTTGTGATAAAGTGCATATGCAGCTCAATGTGTTTGTTGCGTTGTTGTTGAACTGGACCTTTGGTAAGCTTGATGGGACTCTAATTGTCACTCCAAAGGGTATTCGGATGTTGTTGCTCGAATCCAAACTTTGAAACAATCTGTCAAAGCCACAAAGCTTCCTGGCTTGCATTAACTGTGGCTCAATACTCTCCTTTTGCTGAAGAAAGAGTAAGAGCTTGTTGTTTCTTACAATCCCAAGTGACAAATTCAAAACCAATATTGAAAACATAATTTGTAGTAAACTTTCGATCATCAAGGTCGTCGACCCAATTTGAATCAGTGAAACCAACCAACAAAGGAGTCCCCCTGAACTGTAATGAATCCCAAATTGAATTGCACCTCGAATATATCAAAGTATCATTTTTGTTGCTTTCCAATGGCTTTCATGGGGTGCTTGCAAATAGAGGGAAACAAGACCAACAACAAAGTAAATATTAGGATGGGTATGAGTCAAGTACAAGAGACTACCAAAAAGTTGATGATACAGGGTGGAATCAACTTCAGGTGAAGTGCAAGTGGCAAAAAGTTTGACTCCATACTAGAAAGGAGATGGGTTGGTTTACAATATTCCATGTGAAAGCGACGAAGGTCACAAGCATACTTGAATAATAAAGAAAAATTTCTTCTTTGGTTTGCAAGACGTGGAGGCCAAGAAAATAATGCAAATGTCATAATTTTGTCATTTCAAATTTCTTCTTAAGACTGGATTTCACATGGGTTAAATTTTTGTTGTCACTACTAGTAAGAATAGGGTCATCAACATAAAGAACAAGGATGATGATATGGTTTCCTACTTTCTTGGTATAGATATTAGGGTCGGAATGACATCTAAAAAAATCAATGTCAAGGAGAGAGTTGTCCATTTTGGCATGCCAAGCTCAAGGAGCTTGCTTAAGTAAACATAGGGGTTTCTTAAGGCAACAAACAAGGCTAGAGTCATTCTGAACATAGCCAATAGGTTGTTCCATGTAAATTTATTCTTACAAATCCCCATGCAAGAAGGAAGACTTGACATCCATTTGATGGACCTCCCATTTATGTAAGGTAGCAAGGGAAAGAATAAGGCAGATGGAGCTCATTTTGGTGACAGGAGCAAAGGCTTCATTGTAGTCAATTCCTTCAACTTGGGAAAATCCTTTGGAAACTAACCTTGCCTTAAGCATGTCAACACTTCCATCGGATGCATACTTAGTTCAATATATCCATTTACATCTAACAAGTTTTGTTCTTTTCGGAAGCGGTACAAGATCCCAAGTATCGTTCGTCATTAAGGAACAATATTCTTCATCCATAGTTGCATCCCAATCCAGATTGCCTAAAGCTCCGACAAATGTCTTTGGATCATGATTCTATGAAACTTGAGTCAAAAGAGAAGTGGCTCACTGGAATTGAGAACGTGTTCGTCATTGATCTCTAGGATCACTGCCAAGATCATCAGTTGTTTCACATCTTGTATGAGCCCATCGAGGAAGCAATTGTTCTGGTGCAACTGGAGGAAAATGAGCAGGCAGAGGTGGATTTTCATCTTCACGGACATCATTAAAAGCTAGAGTAGGAACAATGTCAAGGAAGTTGGAAGTAGAAGAGGGCATAAGTGTTGAAGATGGCTCGTAGGCTGCATATGGCACATACACCGAATTAGGCTTGTAGGCCGTGATATTTTCATCAAATTTAACATCTATTCTAATAATTATATCATGGAAATGTGGTTGAAGAAGTCTATAACCTTTGACATCTTCAAAAAAATAAACAAATATGCACTTTTCACTTTTAGGTTGCAATGGTTTCTGTTTTTCATCAGGATTATGAGCCCATGCTTCACTACCAAACACACTGAAGTGGATGACCTCTAGTTTAATGTTACTCCATGCTTCTTTCAGTGTTATATCTTTTAAATCTTTGGTGGGAGTGCGATTAACTATGTAATTGGCACAATTAATGGCTTCAACCCAATATTGAAGACTTAATCCCTTAGCTTGGAGCATACATTAGCCATTTATCTCAACATCATTTTGTTGTGGTGTATAGGGAACAATATGTTGCATTTGAATTCCCTGTGCAATGCAATAAGCAATAAATTTGTTGTTTACATATTCGCCTCCATTATATGTTCTTAACTTGTGTATTTGATGACCAAATTATTTCCCTACAATGGCCTTGTGAGCCAAAAACTTGTCAAAAACTCCATTCTTAAGTTTTAAGAAATAAACCCCAAGTGCGTCTGGAGAAGTCATCAATGAAAGTTAAGAAATACTTGAAGTCATAGAAAGAAGCATAATGAAACAAACTACACAAATCAATGTGAACAAGCTGCAAGGGGATTGAGGCATGCCAAGAGGCATGTTTTTCAAAACAACCTCGATGATGTTTGTCGAGAACACACCCAGAACAAACACCATCTCTGCAAGAGACAAGAGAAAGATCAATCACCATTTTCTGATTACATAGTTATTGCAATGAGTGATAGTTTAAATGACCAAACTACTCATGCCAAATTTTGTTGAAGCCATCACTATGAGCAACAAAATCTGAGGGAAAAGATGATGACCCAAACTTGTTGAATTTGTACACTTATTAATATCATTAGCGTTTCCAATAGCTAGGACATGCTTAGGATCTTTGAAATCCTTGATTATAAATTGGTGAGGTGTAAACGTTACAGTCTTACCTTCAACGGAATGAGTTATTTGATAAACTGGCAAAAAAATGTAGGATAATTTTTGGATCACATAATACATTGAATTGACTAGCATCTACATGTATTGTTTCAAATCCTACAACATTAAAAAATCTATCATCACCAAAAAATGTTTGTTTGGTGTTACATGCATTCATATTAGAAAATATGGCTTTATCCTTAGACATATGATAAAATGATCCAGAATGAATGAGCCACTCATTCGAAGAAGAGGAAGAATATGCATTAAAGGAAAAATCGGAAGTGCAAAGTTCATGTTCTTGAGTTGTAGAGTCAGAAGACGAATCAAGATTGATGTTGTGCTTCTTCATTGTTGCTTCCACGACTTCCAGCTTCTTAAAACATTTAGATTCAACATGACCATCTTTCTCGCAAAATTTGCAATGACACTTAGTCTTCTTATCTTTCGATTTGGTACCCTTGTCACCCTTGGAAGGATGATCTGGATGAGAGGGTCTTGAACCCTTCTTTGGCTTATTATTGTGAAGATGTTGTTTTTTAGGATTCTTGGTTTTGTTCTTACGTTGTGTCACTAAGGTTTTGCTAGATGTATCGGCATTGTTGATTACTCCAAGATGTATGAGTTTGTCTTGCTCTCTAATCAAGGAATCACAAAATGATTCAAAAGTGGGGTCTTTATAGTTAGTCCTCAAAGTTTCTTTCATGGAGTAAAATGTAGATACAAAAATGGAAGAGGAAGGACCAAGCTAGGAAAGAATAACATAAATACATCATTTTTCTAGCTTAAGTATTTTGCATTCTTCAACTAAGGTTCTAAGGGTTTTGAATTTAGATAGATAGTCTTGAATGAAAGAAAAATCACTTGGATTTAAGAAAATCAACTAATTTTCAAGCTGGTGACCTCGAATCTCATTGTGTTTACCAAACACAGTTTCTAATTTTTCCCAAGTCTTATCTGGTTCATCAATTTCTTATAGGTGGAATTGAAAGTTAGTAGAAACTGACATCTTGATTAATCCATAGGCTTCATCACATTTATTGGCCCATTTTATTTTATAATCAACATTAGTAGGTTCATTTTATTTCCACAAGGTAATCCAATAAACTCCCCTACCTAATACGACATCCTCCATACGAGCTTTCCATGATAAGTAGTTGCTACTGATAAGTAGAATATCACATGGTGAGGTCATATTGTAATATGTAGGTAATATGACTTAAAAAACAGAAATTGATGGTCTAGATGCAAAGATCTCGAAAAAATAAGCAATTAAAAAAAACAGTACTGAAAACAGACTGTAAATGAGGAAGTTATGCTTGTTTGAAAAATGGTTGAAGGTGACTCCACATAGACACGTGGCGGGTAGAAGATTGACCCACATGGCAAAAAAAACCTTCTACCCAAACTTAATCTTTTAAACTCGCTTTACAATAATGTTGTTTTGTGACTCACTTTTATAAATAAGTGTAGTTTACTTTTACAATAATGTTACTTTAAATATTGCATGCAAAAACTAAAGACTTCACAATTTTAAGTGACTCGCTTTTATAAAATAAGCGAGATGCATTTTTACAATGAAGTAACTTAAAAATAAAAATAACATGCATTTTTTAGAAAAGTAACTACCGAAAATCAAACTTGAACCTAAAACCTCTTATCTAATAAAGGAACTTTCAACCAAGTGAGCTAATATAAAATATATGTAAAAGATGGAAGGGTAGTTATTTCTAGCCCCCCTACCTTGAAGTGCATGTTGGCCCCAAAACCTTGTTTTTTGGCCTGCAAGACACTTCACAACAACACAAAAACAAAAAACAAAAAATTATTCAATCTAAAATGTCTCTAGGGTTAGTCCTTGTTAATTTTTTTGGAAAATGTAAGTTTTATCATTGTTTCTAGTTTACCAAGTTTGCACAAAGCACACAACAAAGAGCTTACGCACTAAAGAAAACACTTTCACTTTGTTTCATATTTTCCAAGTTCGCATAGAGCGCACAGAAAAGAGATACACAGATTGAAAATGTAACAAATCAGAAATAAAACAAAAAACACGCTAAAGTTTGAGAGAATATGAGCAAAAAAAATTAAAAAGCACGTAAATGTGAATAGTATACCTGTAGATATGGTAGAATGGTTGTATCTTGGGCAAATGGAAACCTTTTTCAGTGAAACGAAAATCATTTCCAACTGAAAGCAGCACTCCAGATGTAATGGAACACCCCTCTTAGCATAGAAATGCACATAAATATTATAAACTATAAATCTTTTGACACATACAACAACACAGGTTCAAGATCTTGATCGCCAATGAAAGCAAAACTTCATAGCAGCTCTGATACCATGTTCCACTCACATAAGATATTTCTAGAAGATCGAAGACCTTCAAAAACTACTCACAAAAATAGATCACATATTGAGATTGGTGTTTTTACGTAGTAGTTTAAACCCTCAAAAAGGGAAACACTCTATTGATGCGAGAAACATGATTGATTCTCACAACAACCCTCGAATTCTGCTTGACTAATGCAGAATATGCAAAAATATTCACCCTAGGTTTAGATCCATTTGAAACAAGACAATAACTTAAAATAAAATGAAAACTTAGACAAAATGAAACACTATTACTATCATTGTATTTTGTATTGAAAATAAAATAAAACTTATAAATGTAAAATAAAAATATTTTTTCTAATCCATCTTTACATGACACATCATTTTGTTTGTTTTATTTTGCATTATTAAATTTTTATATTTTTCTTGTTATATTTAAAAATACAAATTATAACAAAAATAACAAAATATAATACATAAAGATAAAATTAAAATAAATAAAAAATAAATAAATGGTAAATCTATTTATTATTATAAATGAAAAATCCTAAAGGTAATAAACATTTATTAAATAAAATTAACAAATCAAAGTAAATAGAGTGAAGTTTTTTACATTAAAATGTATTTCTTTTATAAATTTTATTTGTATTAAATAAAATTAACAAATCAAAGTAAATAGAGTGAAGTTATTTACATTAAAATGTTTTTTTTTATAAGTTTTATTTTGTTTTTGTATTTCATTGTCTGTTAAAGTATTAAAGAACTCAAATATAAATTATATTAAGAAAGATAATAAATTAATGAAAATGAAAAAAAAAATACAAAAACTAGAAAATATCTAAGCCAAAAATGATTTATTTTATTGATAAAAACACTTCATATATTTCTCAAGTTTTACAATTAAAAGGAAGGATAAGAAGGTTTAGACTAAGTAAATCAATAATAAGTTTTGCAATGCTTTCTTCTTACATACAAAATTATTAATTAGATAAAATTGTAAATAACCTTTTATTAAAAATAAGCTACAACATTTACAATCTACCTTAAATAATCCAAACACAAAAATAATCCAAACACAAGCTCAACCTTTCATTTTTGTGCAAACTTTTAAGAGAATTCCCCTATCAACGACATTGTTAAATCTTCTCATGAAACAAAAGAATGAAATGAATGAATAAAAAGAAAATTGAATGAAAAACTATCAACATACCTCACGTTTGTTATTTAGACCGACCTCCTCATGCAAATGAAATGCATTGCTCTTTTTAAGTGTTTCTCAACGGTTGTATTTTTTTTTTAAAAACAAAAACTTCTATCCCTAACTGACTCTCGAACTTGGAGGCTTCCACCAATATAACTTCAACATACCTCACGTTTGTTATTTAGACCGACCTCCTCATGCAAGTGAAATGCATTGCTCTTTTTAAGTGTTTCTCAATGGTTGTTGTATTTAAAAAAAAAAAAAAAAAACTTCTATCCCTAAATGACTCTCGAACTTGGAGGCTTCCACCAATTAAAAAAAAATGAAACTTTAATAAAAACAAAAATGGGTGATACTGTATTATTTCCAATTTTTTTAATATTCCACCTAATATGTTTGCATTCTTTATGAAATAATCACCTCACTTATTCGGCTTCACTTTATCTTCAATTCCTCTATATCGCTTAGGCCAACACTTTTATGTATAATTTCTTCCACAATGTGTTCCAGCACATTATAAACTAACTAATATGAGCAATTGCATATACAAAGCCACAATCAATCAAGGATAGCTGAGTTGGTCTGAAATTAAACTCAACGCGGGTCTCATAAGAGCTGTATCATAAGGAATTGAGGATCCGTGCCATCTAGTTTTACCAGATTTTTTTATAAACGACATGAAACCATACATAGCTCATCATTTTGAGGTCTTCTTGATCATCTATTTTTCCTTCATTTTTGGCAATGTAAACCAGAACTGCATGCTGTAAGAAAATTGAAGGAAGAGCGCACTAAATTGTAACCTGTACTTTCACCAATAAACCCAGAACTGTTTCAATAAGCAGAATTATTTTCAAACGCTCTGTGCATAGTGAATTGAAAAATAGAGGTCATTGTCATTTGGAGCGGGGATACATAATTCATTAACAAGTTCATCGTTTTGAAAAAAAAATATGAACCTATGTAATAACAAATTGTAAATTGCAACTATGTAATAATATATTATGTAATAATATATTGCAAATTGCAATTTTGATTGTAGAAATGAATTCAGTGTCCTTTTTTTACTAGTATGCAATTCCTATCAGCTAAAATTGTAAGTTTAACAATTTCATTTAAGAAATAATCTAAAACTGCAATTTCAACAATTTCATCCAGATTTTAACTGGAAACATACAATTTCAACCACATCAAGAATGGTTCTGGATTAAACTGTAACAAGGATATAAACTCTTTGATTTCCTTGATTTGGCATTAACAGGAAACGTAGAGCTCACTGTAGAGACTGATTCTGCCATTGTCGAAGAGTTGTACCTGTTTGTTGTCGTCCAATGCTCCGAGCCTTACTTTTCGATGTTCTACTGAAATGAAATAATACCAGGTACCAGTCCCTTCATGTGGTTCTCTTACTCTCAAGTATTAATTCACCCCGTTTTTCTCTATATAAATTCACTCAGTTAGCATGAATTCCAAGATTTCTGGGTATTAATTCACCCAGTTTTTCTCTCTATAAATTCACTGAGTTAGCGTGGATTCCAGCTCCCGTTCAGGGTTGCATATCGGCTTTAGACGTTTCCTGCAAGGGAAGGCAGCTACGGTGACTACGAATGGCGGGGTGCAAAAACAATTCGAATTTGGAATGGAGCTACCACGCAGTCGTTCCTGAATTCGCCACCCTCTGAATTAAATGCTGAGGTGATGGAGGGGCGAGGGGCCCACGAGGTGACGGAGATCGGGGGACAGGACGGGACATCCACTGTTAGACGGAGTTGGGGGCGTGGGTAGTCGGATACGGTGCCGTCGGCCATCGGAGCAGCAGACACTCTAAAAGCAGAAGCTGAAGCAGAGACTGGTTTCGTGAAGGCCCATTCCCCCACCACCACAGCAAGGATTGGGGTAGCGGATATGTGTTGAGGAACAGAGTGACCAGCATCCCGAGCATGAAAGACAGTTTGTTACGTTTCTCCCGAGTATGTAGGTGGAGGTGTCCTCGCAACAAAGGGCGATGTTTACAGTTTTGGAATTCTTCTATTGGTGATTATCTCCTGCCAGAGGCCTCTGCAACTAATGGTGTCTCCGATCAAGGGATTCAAGAGAGCGAATCTCCGACCATGCTTATTGCCGGCATATTCTTTCTTGCTGGAGTCATCTTGAATGCCGCAGCGCAGGATCTGACCATGCTCATCATCGGAAGAATATTACTCTGTTGTGGAGTCGGATTCGTTAATCAGGTCTGTTTGGTCTGTAAACTACAGACGATACACACTCCTAAAAAGATCCAGTCTTTAATATAATTACCGAGATTCAAATATATTAGAGAGGCCGAACCATCTCTGACACACCTTTGATAGGATAAACTTTTCTTCAGTTTGAATTCCCAAAATTTTCTTTTAAAACATATCAAATCGTTCTTTAAAACATATGATAGCATAGTATTTCGTTACTGTTGTGCGTTGTACTCAATTATTTTAATTGTTTTGTAAATCTTTGAGCCGTCTTATGCTTCATTTCAGAGATATCTTTTACATCTCCAAATACAAATACAATTGAACTAGTTACTTTCACTCAATTCTGAACCAGAGTCCATCTAAAAAATCAAAATGCAGACGCAGGCAATTTTATTCTCCTTTCCAAATCCAAAACTAGGTAGTGATCGGGAAACCGTTCTGTGCACCTTACCCCATCGAATTAACGGTGCAGAAGAGGGTCATTAACTTCAGCGTTGGCAATTTCAAAATTTGGACAGTAATGGAAACCAGATTCTGATCGTCGACGGTCGGATAATCTCTCTAAGAGACAAATGTATTCTGAAAGATCAAGCAGAGAATATCCGTATCACCATAAGGAAGAAAGTAAGCTCACAAAAAATATGGAAATTTTTTTGTCATCTAACTACATTTTTCCCATGAGGTCATAGTCATGGTCAGGTCCTCCCTTGTGGAGGCTAAACTATCACACTCAATGCAGGAAGGGGAGAGAACCACCAAAATTAATACATATACTAGTGAACAGTCAAGCCTCCAAGTACACCATATTAATTCATGGATGAAATTCTTTTAGATCACTCAATATACAAATAATCTAATCAAATGAAAAGTTAAATAACAAAGGTTTTCATTTTGAGTCTAATAAGAGTAGTTTACATCTGCAAGAGTCCAAGAAGTCCATGAGTTCATATATAATAGAATGAACAGAAATAGACTTCAAGTATTTCTATATGAAATGTTGTTGGCCTCCACATCATTAATCATTAATGAAAACTAATTTGATGATTCTAATCTTGGAAGAGAATGAAGGAAAAAGAGGCATCTGTTATTGAGAGGCACTAAGCCAAAAAAAAAAATGAAATCAAGAAAAGTAGGAAAGCTTTCTTAAATTGTCCTCTTCACATTCAAGGAAGTTTCCTTGCATTAATAATAGAAAACTCTTTTATTTTATGTTACACCAATCAAAGAAATTCTTAAGGAAATTAAAATAAATAAATAAAATAAAATAAAAGAACCAAAACTATAACTACACTTTAGAAATGTTGAAATATTAAATATATTTCTATAAAATTAATGGAAAAAAAAATAAAAAATCTTAAGGAAATTAAAATAAATAAATAAAATAAAATAAAAGAACCAAAACTATAACTACACTTTAGAAATGTTGAAATATTAAATATATTTCTATAAAATTAATGGGAAAAAAAAACAATAGTCTATATGGACTAATAAACTTAAAAGTTATTATTTTAAATAGATTTGTCTTTTCATGGTTATGAAATCCCTATATCATTTACAATATTTAGATTAAGATTTTTTTTAAATTATAACTTAATTATTAGACTTTGTATATTATAAAATAAAATATTTAAATTAATAATAAAGTTTATGCTTGTTAAAAAATACTTATGGTATTTTCAAGGTATACTTATGGAAATTTTTTTTTGTAAAGCTGCAGAAGTATATTAAATCAGAGAATCAAAATTTACATAAAAAATTAAATGTTTATCAACATGATGGGGTGGCCTAAGGTGGTGAAGCCACCATCCCAGGTGCTCAAAAATGCTGAAAAAGCTATTAACATGACAAAAAAAACCCTATGGGTCGGCCCTGCATAACTGTAGTTCTGGGTCGAATTCAGTTCATACATGACATTCATAATTATATGACTAAAAAAAGAGTAGTAAAGTAAATTGAAACAGATAAGCTGAGTGTCACAAAGGTAACCTGGAGCTACCACAATCCTCCTAGGAACTTGCTTCAGCATAGGGAAGGTCAGGCGTTTCCTCCACGATAGGGAAGCCACCATAGAAATCGTCGACCAAGCTTTGGGAGGGGAGTTTTGGAGACCATGTCAAAGCGTTGCGGCTTGGGGAATTGTTGCCTTCCTCCCACTCCCTGGTTCTTTTGTGCTGCAACGGGCCCATGGAGGACAGAAACGAGAAGGGGGAGGCTGTAGAGAGACTTCGGTCCCAGGGAGGCCCCCATCAGTGGCAATGGGAGCACCCCTATCCGACGAACCGCCAACGTGTTCGATGATACTGCCAGTACTAGCATCCTGCTGTAGACTCTCCAATTCAGTACTACGACCCAGGGAATAGTTCTCCCAAGCAAAACTAAAGTCCAAACCCTCGAGTTGCTCCCCAAGTTTGGCAAGGTTGCTCTTGATGTTCCTGAGCGTGGCTCAGTTAGCGTTCCAATTGGCTGTCATTTACTCCACGAGGGTACTCATCATGTTCTTTATCAACTAATAATAGTTAATTTTGACTCCATCCTGCCCCGAGGCCAGAATGGACGAAACTCTACGCGCTTCCCAGCTATCAATTAGGCCACAGGTTGAAGCAGAGACGCCTTCAACATAACCATCCATGGAAACCCATTCGGAGATGTTTTTGGTGCTTCTACCAGCGCCACGCCTATTGCCACCCCTTCTCAGAGTTCCTCATGGTCTCATCATTGAGAAAATCCAATGGAGAACAACGCTTGATAGAACAAGAGCAGGAGCTTTAGCACTCAAACAGGAAGCATCTAGATCGTCAGTGCAAATGCAAAAAATATTTTGGGCCATCGTGCCCATCTTAACCAAGCTATTGGAGTTAATGTGCCGTCACTCACCTTGGTAGTGATGACGAGTTAATGAAGTAGGTACCTCTTAGCGCGAACTCCATCAACGACATGACTTCTGCAGTGCGAGGAGTAAATGCATCAGCTTGCCTCCGTTCGGACTACATTAAAACTTCGCTGCCACCTTGGTGTGTGTGTTGGCATGGGTCGCATTTCCAACATGTGCTCGAATCCATGTGCTTTGTTCTAGTGGTTTGGTGACACGTACTTGTCTCCGCGTCACTCGGATCCGAGACTTATGGAACTTAATTTATGAGCTATTTTAAATTTATTTCATTAGGCCCTTTTTAATGGGCATTTTTATCATGCCATACATGATAGACCTATGAAACCCTAATAGATAAGCTTGACCTAATTAGGTTCACACGTTTCTCCTCCCAATTATGATTTCCCTCTAATTATTTACTTCAATATGAACAATTCATTGCATTTACCAAAATATCTCAAGGGGAGATGTAGCAAAGTAATCTTAGAGAGTCTTTGTGAATATATAGAATCATTAGATAAATGTAGGGAAGAAAGAGAAGGAAAACTTCAAAGAGAGTTAGAGGTAATGCTTGATAATAGGTTTGCATCTTTTGAAGACAAGATTTAGAAATAAATAAACAATAACATAATAGGGTTAGAGAATAAATTGAAAAAAGGGAGATTAGATTACAAGAAATGAAAAAGAAAATTGAAGAAAATAAACAATATGGCCAAGGTATATGGGTGTTGGAGAGCACAAAATGAGCATATTTGGAAAGTCCATCAACTATCACCATGAAGATTGATTTGTTACTTGCTTTCAGAAGACCAACAATAAAATCCATGGAAATGTTGGTCCAAATAGTGGTCTGGATTGGTAATGGTTGCAATTCCTAGGAGTCTTTACTATCTCACCCTTGTTCATTTGGAAAGTGTTACATTCTGCCACAAAAGTAAGGATATCATTTTTCATGCCTTCCTAGAAGAATGAGTGCTTGGAACGTGCATAAGTTTTATGAAATCCCTAGTGACCTATGAGAGGAGATGAATGCAACTTTGTTAATATTGTATGTTTTAAGGCATTTTTAGGTACCATAAAAAGACGAACTTTATATCGCAATGTATCTTGTTGCCATGTGTAACCCTAGGGAGGGTTGGGATCCTACTGGAGGCGATTGTAACTGCACTGCACCTCCATCGGTAATAAAATTTATGATATAAGGACCCAACCAATGCATCTACAGCTTACCTAGATGCTTCGCAAACGTACTATCGTATAGCAGTACCATATCCCCACGTTGAAAGTGCTTTTCCTTGACATGTTGATCGTGCCAAGCCTTTTGGAGATCATTTTCTACCTGTTGTTGAAATCCTACGGTGAACTTGACTTCATCAAGTTGTACTAGTTGTGCCAACCGTTCCTCAATTGCTCTGTCGTCGCTCATTTCTTTGGCTTCTATGATGCAGAGACTGGGGACAATGTACTCCATTGGCATCACTACTTCTTGTCCATAGACTAAATTGAATGGTGTTTGGCCTGTCAAACGTTTATAAGTTGTCCTGTACGCCCACAATATTGTCGGAATCCTTACGTCCCAGTCGTCACAGTCTGTGTTGAATACCTTCATTAGTGCATGCTCCAATGCCTTGTTGAATGCTTCTACAACACCATTTGCCTGTGGGTGATATGAGGTACTATTGCGATGCTGAATTCAGAATTCTTCTGTCATTTCCTTGATAGTTCGGTTAACGAAGTGAGTACCCTAGTCGCTCATCAGTGTCTTTGGACACCCAAACCTTGTAACCACATTGTCAAAAAGGAATCTCGTTGATGTCGTCGTTGTGGAGTCTTTTACCGGTGCATCCTCAGCCCAGAGTGTCAAGTAATCAGTCGCGGTAATTATGTATCGTGACCCCTTCCTTTTTCTTGGTTGATTGATCGGTCCTACAAAGTCAACCGCCTATTTTTTGAAAGCTTGTAGCATCACCTGGGGTACTAGTGGAATTTTGTCTCTTCGTGATGGTTTTCTTGTTCTTTGGCACACAAAGCGAGCCTGGGAGGTTGCAACAGAGCGAGCCTAGGCGGCTACAAACAGGACGTTGGCAGCTAGGGAAACCCTAGCTGCACTTCGGTCGGGCAGAGCTCTAATGCCATCCGAGAAAATCTGCCACTATTGGTTAGGTTCTATTAAATATACATTTTTTTATTTATCTTACGGATCAAGACTTTCATTGGAGGCATTGGATATGTTAATGTTTCTCTCTAGGTGCACCTCATCTTTTAAATGAGGTAGTTTGGTTATTATTTATGATGTATGGGAAAAAATAAAAACTAGAAAGCCTCTTCTATTGGGAAAATAGATTTGTGTTTTCAATGATGTAAACTACAATACTTTTGAAATATATCAAAGGTGTAATCTAAATATAAGTTTCAATCTTTTTCAAGCATATTTCCACTCTTATTTTGTTCTATTTCGGTTGGAACCGTAAAGTCGAAAACGTAGAACAAATAGACTACTCCTATATCAAATGTATATAAAAAAAATATGTTTGCTTACTATTTTTGTTGGAATGTGTTCATTTAAGTAATATAATAATAATTTATGGACACTATTAGTGGTAGAAAAAATAGCTTATTTTAAATAAGTTTTATTGAAAATTTATCATTTTTTCATGTAGTCATTATTGATTTGCTTAAGATTGTAAAGATTTGGAAGGGAAATATTTGATTTTTACATTTTTAATGAATGGTTTATTTAATTTAAACTTGATGTAATATCCTTCAAATTGAAATTAAGACCTATCCTTTAAATTTGATCACTAGAGTTAGTAATCCAATCACTTTATCTATACTGATGATTATTTGTTTCCCACTTAAAAGAAAAGATCCATAATTAAATGTTTCAAAATGACTTATTTTCTTTCCTCTTTACACTTAAAGACTTAAAGAGGATTGAGACTCTATATTTAGGAAAAAACGACATTAATTCTTTAACTCATGTCACATGTACTTGATATTGCTATGTACTTCACTCTATTTTGTTGTATAAACTTTTTAAAGTGGTGGAAGTGCATACTCTACGATTTTAAAGCTTTTATAAAATGTCTATATCGTTAATTGTTTGTATGTGGACTATATTTCAATTTTTCATCATAAAATTATTGTTTTCTAAATTTCTTTTATTTTTATTAGAGGAATACAAGGAATTTGGTTGAACCATATTTATTTGGTTACTAGAAATGTCTATTATACGTATATCTTAATATTTTTTAGTAATAAATTGTTATATATCGGGTCATCTTTATTAAATAAAGTAGTTGTTACTTAAAAATAGAATTCTAAATAAAAAAGTAATATGGATTAATAATATGATTTTTTTTTAAGAAAATATGAATCAATAAATTTTGGTATATAGTTATTAATATATATTTATTTTAATATTAATTTATAATTTTCAAAGTTTTAAATTAGTCATTCAAATTATATTTTCTTTTTTTTTGTTTTAAATTAATGTTAGATTGTATTTAATCAAACTTAATCCACTTGTAATTCAAGTATTATTCTTTTTAAATCAAACTTCTATAATTGAAATATTATTCCATCTAAATCAAACTCCTAGTTATAATTGTTAATTAACATAATCAACTTATAATTCAAATTTCAATATTTACTTCTAAAATAGTCAAAAACTTATTTCCATTAAATAATACTAGCATTCACACTAATAAACAACCACACTACATATCTAGAATTATATTTGTGATAGCCAATGACCACATTTATTTTAAAGTAATTAATTTGAATGACTTAATCCAAACAAACATTGACTTTAAACTTTAAAAGCTTTAGGCAACATTTTGAGAATTTATCCTTTTCCTTTTGCTCAAAATAATGAGAAATGGAAATCTTTAAGCTACCCAAAATAACAAGAAGGAAAATTGACATTTGAACAATAATTTATGAAAGAATAATTTTAAAAAATGGAGTTACACAATAGTGGAAGTTAAATCACACTATAATAAGAGTCATAGAAATTGATGAACCCATTAAAAACAACAATTAATCCCTTCACAATTATTATTTAAACAAAAGTATGATTAATTCTAAATAATAGAATATTTAACTTTGTTCTTTTAAATAAATTGATTTAAACCCATGAGCATTATTGGTGGAACCATGAGCAATTAAGGGGTCTCCCAGCTGAAACCCATCATCCCGAATCCTTCAGAATTGAAGGCGACACAACCAATGTCACGGTTTTGGTTCTATGGCCATTTTTTACTAGCACCACAAGGCCATTCAATGACACTTTGAGAATTTGCTACAGGGGCATAAAACCCAAACCAAGAAGTGTAACCGGGTTATGTCGGCTTCCACACATGCATATGACCATTATGGATGTGTTCACGTTGGCCACAGTAGCCCGGGAGTGTTCGATCCATGAGCATTGTTGGTGGAACCATGAGCTCTCATTATGGAACCATGAGCACTATTAGTAGACCATGAGCACTGTTGGTGGAACCAAGAGCTCTGTTTATGGAACTATGAGCATTGTTGATGGAACCATGGGCATTGATGGTAGAACCATGAGCTCTCCTTATGGAACCATGGGCATTAGTGGTGGAACCATGAGTAATGGTTGCAAGGTGGTGGAACCATGCAAGGAACCTTGGACAAAATTCATGGTAAATGAGCATTTTATGGGTGGAACCATGAAAAATGTAATTGAAACCATGGAAAATTTTGATGGAATTGTGAAAAATGTGAGTGGAGCCATGTACAATGCACACAACACCATGTGCAGTTAAGGAACCTTGAACAACGTTGGTGGAACCGTGAAAATCAAAAGCATTATTTGTGGACCAAAAACCATTTGGTCATGAGCATACATGGTCACAAGGTGGTGGGATCCTGAATAATGCATAAATCAAAGTTAGAGTTGATGAAACCATGAACATATTTGGTGGTTGAATCTTGCACATTTGGTGGCTGAATAATGCATAAATCAAAGTTAGAGTCTTCAAGCCAAGCCTATGTAGCAAGTAGTTTCACCCCAAACATGAAGTATGTTGTAGCTATTGGTCCCATCAAACATAATTAACACATGACATGTGTATTTGGAGTCATAAAATCAAGTTATTGAATTTAGGTGGATTAGGATCATAATGCACTCTCTTCAATACTTACTCATAACAAATCCTAGATGTTGGGTAGGTTTCATTTAACTAGTTTAATTGGACTTCCAAAGTTTGCAATAATTAGGTTCTATTCTTAAGACCAGTTCACTTACTAGAACTCACCCATCTATCCATATTGATCATGTTTTTCCTTAAATGTACTAACATGATTGGATTTACAAGATGGAAGGACAACCTGGTTACTCCTCTTTTCTTCACACAATTTAAAAACCTACTAACCATAAAACTCATTATCAAACACAATCGAGCATATATACATACTTATCTAGGATTGGATTTCATTTGTCGCTCATTATTCCCTTATTTCTTAGTCATAGGGGGTTGGGTGTGTGCTACTGGATGCTAGTGTAACTTAATGTGTTGAGTAGGGTGTGAAGGGTGCTTTGTATGGGAGTCTGGTGATTTGTTCTACAACACCAACTTACCATAAAAGAAGGTATATGCATACCATACATTATATGGTTGGTATTGAACAAAGAATTGAAGGGAGGGGACATGGGAGTTGTTCTGGTAGGATTTAGTAAGTTGAAATCAAGGAATGGTTAAACAACTGACCATGCCATCTTGTAAGGATGAGGTTTTCTCGACATGGATTTAACATAAACAATCAATTTTGACAAAAATATCCTACCAAACAATCACCCATTTTTGGACAATAAGATCTATTAGATACAATGTCATTGCATAAAAAAATTTTATATATCACACAACCCAATCTTTGCTCTTCAATTTCTTCCTTTGTGGATTAATTCGAGCACCTTTCAACGGCTAAACTAGTTAATGAATGAAGTTAAGGTCCGAGTCAATTAACCTTTGACGATAATGGTGCAAATTGTGCATATATGTTAATACATATATAGTATGTAACAAATGTGTGTACAAAGAGAACATATAACAACCAATGAGAGAAAGGTCGTGAATAAGGTTCAAGTTTCATGTTTAACCTATGATCTCAACATAATGCTGAAGTATTTTGGTTTTAGTTATGGATAAATTGTTTCTAGTTATATATAAATGTTTAGACTTACTCAATATGGATGAATTCAAACTTTTAAGTAAATTAGGATGTTACTAAGGTGGTAAATCCCATCCATTATTGATTGTTCATATTTATATATATTATTCATGGAAATACTTTCATCTTTTGTATGAGAAACAACCCTCATGTTCTTGGGGTTTCTTTACTTGTGGAAAAAAATGTGGGATTTATTACTTATGTCATTGACATAGTACTAGATGTATATTTTCCTCCAACTAACATGCCTAAGGTAGAGTTGGTTAGGAAATTCAAGTTACTTGTGAGGTATGACAATTATTAGAAAATCACAAAGTTAAAGCTTTATGTATGAGTTCTATAAATGGTTTGATGAGAAGAATGAGATATATTGGCATGGGAGATGCCTTGAGTGTTCCAGTTGGTGGAGCTACTATTATTTTTTAATGTTCTTGGAGAACTTGTCGATAATATGGGTCATGTAGATGCTCAAATAAGCTCTCCTACTAATAGATATACTTCCTCCTTTATAGAGTTGGATACAAAATTATCCATCTTTAAAACAAGCATTAAAGTGGTGTATCCTTTGGCTCCTTACCGTCATGGGGGGAAATCAATTTATTTGGAGGAGTTGGGGTGTAAAATAGTATTCATTATGGAGTTGATCAAGAACATTGCTAATACTCATGGGGGTATCTATATTTGGAGGAGTATGAGAACTTACGCATTAAGGGAATGATATTTACATGAAAATGATAGAACATTTTCGAGATGTCCATGAGTAAGAAGTACTTTTAGTTATTAATAAAATCTTCTTCTTTTTCCTAGTGGGATTAAAGGTATCTGCCCAATTAGGTAGAATGACTTTCTCCATGGGTTTATTTCATCCAATTCTTGGCACAAAAATGGATTCTTTAGAAGAGAGACGAGTTCTAAAAAAACAAGATCCATAACCTTGATTCAAATAATTTATGTACTTGATAACCACTTTATCGACGCTACTCTTTCTATGGCATGTGTACATTTAGATGCTATTGCCATATAATCAAGAGGATCGCCTGCAAAGGGTATCTATCCAACAATGGATCCTTTAGATTCAACATTGACTATGTCGCAACCTTGGATCATAAGCGAATAACCTTACAAAACTACTCAAGGGGATACGCATGATTTCCAATGTTATAACAAACTTCCAGACATTATATCTATTCTTGGACTGGATGAATTATCGAAACAAGATTGTTTAATTGTAACAAGAGATAAAAAAAAAATGAATACTTCATATCAAGGTAATTTTTCATATCAAGCGAATTCATAGGCTCCTTGGAAAAATATGTTGGTCTAACTTTGTGTGAAATGAAGGAAAAAGACAAGATATTGAGCCTAATGTAGTTATCTATCTAGCTAGCTACACCACTTCATTTTGTAGTTGTCCAAAGTTACAACAAAATGCTTCTTTATGGTAGCTATCCAAACATATGATGAAATGCCTCTTTTTCATCATCTTAAAATAATGGGAGGAAAAATTAAAAAATTCATTTTGTATTGATGTGTTGACATTGTACAATGTGGTTGGAACAGGGCTATTCAAACTATAGCTAAAACCATTTCTACCTTAGGAACAACAATCTCATCAATAAAAAATTGTAATTTTAACAATGATTAAAGTTGATCTTTGTCAATAGAAATTAAATAATCTACATTTATTAGTCTCTAGCATATTTATAATTTATCATCTCTTTCCTATTTTTAGTTCTATTATTATTATGAGTTCCAATTAATATTTAACCAAATCCTTCTTATATTTAATAAAATTATAAGATTATTTTTGTTGATTTAGTTATTAATTATAATTGCCACTTCTATTTTACACCTATTTAGTTTAATTCATAAGGACTCTCATATATTATTTTAAAATTTATTAATCCCCAAAATATAAATTAAATAATTATTATTTGTTACTCTCCAACATATTTATAATTAATCACCTCTTTGTTATATCTAGTGCTATTAGTATTATTAGTTTCAATTAATATTTAACCAAATCTTTATTGTATATGATAAAATTATAATATTATTTTTGTTAGTTTAGTTCGTAATTATAATTGGAACTTCCATTTTACTAGTTAGTTTCACTCATGGTGACTCTTCTATATTAAATTCTAAATTTTATAAATATCTAAAATATAAATTAAATAATTATTATTTGTTACTCTCTAACATTTTTATAATCAATATTCTTTTCTCTTTTTAATGTTGTTAATATTATTAAATTTTTTATCACATTTATTTAACCAAATCTTTATTGTATATGATAAAATTATAATATTATTTTTGTTAGTTTAGTTCGTAATTATAATTGGAACTTCCATTTTACTAGTTAGTTTCACTCATTGTGACTCTTCTATATTAAATTCTAAATTTTATAAATATCTAAAATATAAATTAAATAATTATTATTTATTACTCTCTAACATATTTATAATCAATATTCTCTTCTCTTTTTAATGTTGTTAATATTATTAAATTTTGTATCACATTTATCGAATTGGAGTAGAGTTGTAACTATGATACAATGGCCTTCACTTTATTCTTGAAGGGGCCTGATTTAGATCTTCAACAATGCAATAGTTATGAGCAGCTTATGCATTAGGATTATGCACAAACCTTCGTAATACACCCTTGGGGGCATGGCAACATTTATTCCTATCTATGTGAAGAGGGTGTTGAGAGACAAAAAAAAAAAAACTATGAAAAAGATATAGGTTTCGGGTTGGCGGGAGGAATAAGAGTATTCTTTTGATTGATAACTCTTCAATAAAGTTCATTTATATCACCTTCACCTAATCGAACGATTGGCCTCAGTTCAAGAGGAATAACTCGTAATAAGCATAAGACCATCCATTTTGGTTCTATATTTGTTCAGAGAAAATGTTTAGCCAATTTCGCACCCCAAGAACAAGAGGATTGATTAAATCAATCAATAATGAATGGGAGTTACCACCTTGGCAATACCCTAGTTTATTGAAAAGTTCAAATTCATATTTGGAATATTAAGTAGGTAAATGGATATGGCATAGGAGCAAAATCGTCTATGCAACTAGAACTTCTCTGAGTCAACTGAATTGGAAAAGGAGGATAGTCTTCAATATCCCATATGGATTTTGTAATTAATCGTTCCATGGTAGATACAGGTCTTAATGGATCCATTTTCAAATATTCTTTCATGGATCAATTGGTGTGACACTTTCATTCTTAGCAAGAACAAGTGACAATGATACATACTCTTATTCTTAATGAAATAACTGGTATTCTTAGTGAAATAAATGGTAGTTTGGGACTTTTTATGATTGACCAAAATAAATATCAATTTCAAATTGGATTAGCTTCTCTTAGAATAAATATCAACGACTTCAAATTGGATTAGCTTCTCTCAAATAGATTTGTGCTTGATTCAAACAACTTCAAATTGGATTAGCTTCTCTCAAATAGATTTGTGCCTGATTCAATTTTTTTTTACCTAATGACGAGATAGTTGAACAAGTGACTAAACCCTTAAATTATGAAACTAATAACCCATTTATTTTAATACAATATATAAAATATCATAAAAATTAAGGCTTTTACCTTGGTTGCTAACTAGATGATCTTACAATGAAAATTCTAGCATTTTGAAAATCCAAATAATATAGTCTAGAATACCTCAATCCTCTATCTATCTTCTTATATTAATAAAATTATAATATTATTTTTATTAATTTAATTTTTAATCATAATTAACACTTTCATTTTACACCTTTTTAGTTATTTAATTTCACAAAAGATAAATCTTCTATATTATCAAAAATTCTATACATATAAAAAAAATTCTTATATTATCCAAAATTCTATACATATCCAAAATCTTCTTATATTATCCAAAATTCCATACATATCCAAAATCTTCTTCCAATATAATATATTAAAATATACTCTAATGAATATCTATAGGTGTCTTTGGTGTAATCGTATATGAGATAATTACGAAAAAAAAGAAAATTACTACGAACCCACTGTAATTGTCTTTGTTGGGCATATGTCAAGCTTTATTATTACCTCAATTATTCAGGCGCTCTGGTTGCCTCTCTATTCATAGGCGTCTATTTTTAATTTGATGTAGGAAGCCACAAATGGTGATTATGACCAATCTCTGTTCCATAAGCTCGAGTACACTCTTCAACTCTCATTCTCTGCTATGTGTTCATTGTTTCCAAATACTCTGATGAGCAACCCATCAACAAAAATCCTGAAATGAAGTTCACAAATATATACATATTAGCAGTTCACAAATATATACACATATTAGCAGTTCACAAATATACACACACAATCAGCTGTCACAACAATAAAGAGATTGAAGCTGGACTAAAAGTCGAAATGGATAAACGTACCAACCATACAAGGAAGAAATAGAGATAGATATGTTTACTCAATTTGTTGAGTAATTGTGGAAGTCTGCTGTTGGATCGAACCATAAATAGAACTGTTGTTGGATCGAACCATAAATAGAACTGCTGCTCTCAATTGGCTGAACTATTGATATAAATGTTTGTGCATAATGTAGGGCTTACCAGAAACATTTCCCAGGAACTCCATATCAATTTTGTCCTGCCCGTCCCCTGCAGAAGATAACTACACCATGTGCGTGCATTTCAATATTTCGGTACTCACTAATGGAACAAAACAAAGGTAGATCAGCGATATACAGTAGCTATTTTATTTCTTCCTATATCATGAAATGAGACATTAGAAACAGAATCCTCACATAGTATGTCGTAGCCCGCCACTAACTTCATACACATATCGATACTTACAAACAGAAACTCATTCGATTGAAAAGCTGAACCTAGTTAAACAAGTATCCCAAAACTAATTTAAGCTACTTCTGGGTTGAAATATAAAGCTCTTATTCTATACTTCATGATATACTCAATAACATAAGGTATACTGTTATATATCAATAACTATCATATTATTAAAGGTAAAACCAGAGGAATTGGTGAGGGAAAGCTGCAATTCCTCGCCATCGTTGAATGTCCTGCGTTCTGTCCTCATATTACATTGACATCACTGTAGAAGTTGGCATAAACTTTTGGAGATGAAGTTGTGCAGATGATCAAAATAAAAAAGAAATGGACAAACCTGGTGAGCTAAGAGGGCCGGAAGCGTCCATGGATGGAGATAATCAAATTTGTCAGACGAGGATGGTGCTCGCTTGGGAACAGAATTGATGAAGAAGCAGGAAACGGAGGTGAATTATTTGAATAAGGTTGGGTATCGTGAATTAACAATCTGTAAAACCTGGTGGACATTGTTCAAACTGAATAAATAAACAATAGCGAGAGCCCTCCAATTCACCCTAGACCTCAATCCATGAATCCATCCGTTCATGGTTTGTATGTATTCCCTTTCACTACCGTCACTGGGCAGGATGCATTGGACACAACATAATTGCTCATGCTTCCAAGCAAATCCCTGTAGACATGGAAGCCAAACCGTCAAGAGGAGGAATGGAGAGACTGGAAACTGTACCAAAGTGAATAAGGTGGGCATACAGGGACAAATACCTTTTGATGACATGAAGATCTCTGCTTCCCATGACTAAACAATCGACCTTAAGTTCTTCAATTGCATCGCAGATCTTCTCCCTCCGATCGCCCCAGTAAACCTTAGTTACGACAATTGCCTACATAAAACACATGATTTTGTTATTATGGAAATCCTTATGAACTAACGCTCTTCTGGTGCAAATCTCATTGAGGGTTGCATGCTTTTAGGTTTTTGATCCCTCGACAGGTATTACAAATTCTAATGAATTTATGCTTGAAATTTTTATAGTTAATGGAATTTTATATTGATGGAATTTTTTGTCTCTTGATTTTCTATTGAACGTTGGAGCTTTTGGTTGTCGTTGTCATTAAAATTTATTTGATATAGTGCAAAGGCTTTGATGGAATATGCTTAGACTGCTTAGTAGCTACATGTTTTGCATAATTTGTATAATAATAAACATATAGAAAATGTATATACAATTTCCTTAACAACCCGATGCAAGAAAGAGATGCCAACAAAATCAAAGCAATAAAACTTTTAAAACAATCATAGTATTGATTAGCATAAATATAGTACATTCATGAATAGGAATATGCTTTGGCCTCCATACGATGGCATTAAAATTTATTTGATATAGTGCAAAGGCTTTGATGGAATATGCTTAGACTGCTTATTAGCTACATGTTTTGCATAATTTGTATAATAATAAACATATAGAAAATGTATATACAATTTCCTTAACAACCCGAGGCAAGAAAGAGATGCCAACAAAATCAAAGCAATAAAACTTTTAAAAACAATCATATTATTGATTAGCATAAATATAGTACATTCATGAATAGGAATATGCTTTAGCCTCCATACGATGGTCCAGAAAAGGGAAATTATACATATATTGCATAAAATTTAAAGAATGGTTCCTTTTGTTGTGTGGTGTTACTCATATAAGAATTGATAGTTTTTAGGTTAAATCTAGTTTTTTTATGATGTTCTTAGAATTATCAATGTTTAAATAAATAAGTATTTTTTTATTTGAAAGAAAATATATTTTATAGTTATTCATTGTTATATAGGTGAACAAGCCTTATGAAATATATAAACTAGTATTGTAAGTATTTTCTAGAGATAGTGACCTACAAGGGTATTGGCTATAGAGTATTAGGATTTACTGGATTGCTTCTCAATGGCAAAACTACTATAGTGGTTTGGTGTATTAATAGGAAAATGGAGAAGGTTGTTAATGAAGATTTATATGAATAGAGTCATCTGGAAAATAAGAAAACGGATTAACTTGGAAATTTAATTTGGTACCATGTAAATTATACTAGTTTATGCATGGTTGTAAACCTATCTTACATATACAACCCATTAAACAGTTTATTTTGAAATTAAAATTGGAAATTGCCACACATAAAAATCATTAAACAATTAATCTTTCTTACACATAAATATCATCAAACATTTAATCTTTCTTCCACATAAAAACCATTAAACATTATCTTTTGAAATGAAAATTGGAAATTTGTTTTGAATTGTTTTGATTTCGACTTTCAAATCATTGAGGTTTACCTTAGTATATATGAGCATTTTTGTAGGTGAACCAACAAAACCTTTTTTCACAAACATGATCCAAAAACACTTTGTAAAAATTCTTTAGCAAAAATAATAATAGTTCAACCAAAATATTACACAGTCGTGCTTTACTTGAATACCATAATGGAATAGATAATAGAGGGTTTATTTGAGGGATACAATCATGCTCTGGGTAATTCTGAAAAAAGTTTATTGGATTAAGTTTTGTAAGAAAAATCCATGGGGCATAGAATAAACAGTGAATAGATGTACTATTAAGGCACTTCTTGCTAAGGTCACCTATTCCATGAGTACAAATCTTTAAAAAAATGTAAAAACACATATTTATTGGAAATAGAACACATGTTCAAAGTAATGAATACCATGTAAGATTGCGAAATTTAGCCATCTAGACAACCACGTTGATCTTTTTTTTGTTGTGGATAAGGTATGTCTAAATAAAGCAGCGTTGAAGAGGTTACCACTATTAGGTTTAAATGAAAATTTAAACATCCTACTATGTTTAACAAAGTCATGGCATGAAAATATCAACGATATATATACAACAACAACAACAAAACCATGGATTAGCAATAAATGAATGAGTATGCATATTGACATGACTTTTCAAAGCAGACAATATAATAAAGCATTGAAAAACTTAAGTGATTTTATATGATAAAGAAATAAATTATGTCAAATTCGGTCTAAGTTTTTGAATATGAATGCATAATGCAATGCAGTTCCCTAGAAGTATGTTGGCAATCCAAGGATAAGAGCTCAACCTCTATAACCAACATAAATCAAAATAAATATATTTATTGTAATATTTAATTAAAAAAATTACAAATTATATCAAAAAAAGTTAGGATAGCTTAAAATATGTTAAATATCAACACACAAGTAAAAGGATGTCAACAGAAAACTCGTTGTAATAGTACTTGGCCTTCAATAGTGAGTATGAATTCTCAAAGGAATTTTTCATTGATGTAGGGGAATTAGTCACTTACCAAAATTACTTGGGAAGATCCAAGTTCAAATACAATGAACTGCAACTATTAACTCTAGGCTAGCTGCAACAGCCTACAAACCACACCTAATAGGAAACTCAACTTAAATATCATCTTCCATTGCACCTCACTCTAATGTCAAATCAAGAGAAGGATGCAAAATGAGCACAACTCAGAGAGGCAGCATACTTGAAGCATGGTTGAATCAACCACCTATTAAATTCCCAATACGTCATGAGTCACCAATGCAGATTGTTTACAATAACACTGATTCTTCATATGTTGGCAATGAAGGCAGTGAAATAGAGGTTGGTATGGATGATTTCTTATGAGATATAGGTGCCATGGAGGGAATGTTGTTAGATGCATTCCAACAACATGAGCTAGGGGGTGATGCTCATATCATAGATATCTTCTTCAAAAGCCTGAAATGTGCATCCATCACCCCTCTCTCTAAACATGGTCGGTCAAAATATACGCAACTAGGGACAACAATGTTGCTATACAACTTCAAAGCAATGTATGGTATGTCAAACTCATGTTTCTTGGAACTTTTGAGGTAACTAACCATTAAGTCCCTCATATTTTGAGGGTTCTTGTCACACAATCAACATTGAAAATGATTGATTTTAAGAATGCTTGATGACAGTGTACATTTATATTGCCCACTAACAGTAGGTTATTGAAAGATGAGATACTTTCGAGTAATAATGTGTTACTTGGCAGTTGTGAAGAGGCAAAGAAAATGTTTAAAAGGTTGGGTGTTGAGTACATATCATATCATGCATGTATGAATGATTATATTCTATATAGAGGTGAACACACAAACAAAGAGATATGTCCATAATGCGGGCATGATAGATACCATAAATAAATAAATAAAACAAGGGTAAATCGCATGGTCCTCCTTATAAAATATTGAGGCACATGCCTATAATTCCAAGGATTGAAAGGCTCTTTCATTGCAAAGAATTTTCCATATTGCAGGGGTGGCATGCCTCGGACAAAAGTGCACCTATAGTTATGTGGATCCCAATAGATTCAATAGCCGTGAAGCATATAGAGGATACATGGCTGGATAAATTAAAGGATTAAGTACAAAGCCTTGAATTAAGCCTAGCCCTCCAAAACACCAACTATTATGTTTGTCCAGTAAAAGTGATCAATAATACTATCCCTCCATGGTTGTCTGTGAAGAATGGACATCTTATGTTGGCTCTTATAGTCCCTGATAAAAGGAAAGTGAAGAATATGAATGTCTATCTGCAACCATTGATCAATGAATTGAAGGAATTATAGGAAGGGATACGTGTATATGATGTATCAAGACCCATCCCAATTGAGATGTCTTTTACGTTGTATGGCATATGTGCGTACACCACACATGATTATCCGAGAGTAATATTTTTCTCTAGTAAGCATGTTGTTTGATTTGTTTATAATCGTAACAATATTATTTGTCATAGTTAATTCGATGGAAACTATCTTCTTCAACGCTAAAGTGATCTATATACAATAACATCGCATGTCTTATAAAAAGAGGGTATCATTGATGTAAATGTTGTGGACCTTCTATAAAGGCTAGGTGGTCCAACCACCTATAAAATTTGGTTTATGATTGCTCGAGGGTGTTCCTCCACAAGACCACCCTTATAGAAAAACAACATTTTCTTTCAATGGTAAAATAGAGAGAACTCGTAGACTTGAAATAATCGGGTGACTGGCTTAAAGTTAGAGCATATGACAAAGAGAAGGAGAAGGAAACTGCAGAATTGTTTGATTCAAATGGGGAACCTATGTTGGATGATCCTGAATGTTTTGACACCTATGCTAAGAAAATTCCCTTTGGGATGAAAAGGAAATCTATATTTTATGAGCTACAATATTGGGAGCATCTTAAGATTGTCCACTTACTAGATCCCATGCATATATTTAAAAATGTTTCACCTTTGTTATGGAGGCACATATCCTTGAAAAAAAGTGACACATTGGGTGTTAGGAGAGATCTTATTTTTTCAAATACTAAAAAGAAGCATCGACCAAGAAAATAAAGTATATGAGAGGTCGGTCCCTCTTAGTCTCTTAAAGAAGGTGGTCCCATGGATTTTGAAAAAAGATGATATTTCTCTAACGAACGAAGTTATATCGAGTGTGAAGGTGCCTTGTTTATATGGCTCTACTCTACGACACTACTTCACTGTAGAAGAACATTTGTTTTAGATTGAAATCACGTGAACATTTGAACCTTGTACTTGGGTATGTATGTTACACTGTCATTTAACATGAAATTAATTTTGTATGTGTTTATTTTGTAGCATCATTATCCTTTGATTGTGCATGGGTGTGTAGACCATGACTTTCCCCAAGATCTGCAGCGTTCCATATCTAAATTATTTGCATTTGTATGTTGGATCACATCAAAGGAAATTCATATGGCTAGCATTCTATGGCGGCACGAAGAGATAGTTGAGATTGTTCATATGTTTGAGAAGGAATCGCCCACAAGTTCCATGGACTTGCAAGATCATTTTTAATTCACTTAGTTGATGAGGTTAAATTAGTCGGAGTAGTCTCATGTTGTTGGATATTATTCTTAGAGAGGTAGATGGAAAAATTGAAGAGATTTGTTCAACAAAGGGAAAAACCCGAGGATTCTATGGCAAAGGGGTACATAGTATAGGAGTCATTATATTATGCCAATAAGTACATCAAACAAATTGATGACACATGTGGTGCAATGGTTTGGACGACCAATGGGATGAGGACAAAAGGGAAGGATAGATACTCCAAACAAAAAGATTAAGTCACTTTTTTTGTCAAATTTATACAAAGTAATTTTTACATTAAACAAAAAGATTAAGTCACTTTTTTTGTCAAATTTATACAAAGTAATTTTTACATTAAACTTGATAATATATTTTATATCTCATACTATTAGTTTTTATTTCATGGATACATTAGCGAATTAAGAAATTGATGTCATCGATAAATTCATTTGTTACCACACGAAGGAAATGCAATTGTGGATCGCATTGTATGAAGAGAAGAGAAGGAATTGGGATAGTGACAAGAAATAATTCAGTTGAATAGTAGAAGCATGCCTTATCCTGATCATTTAAAAGAACATATGCCAATGATCTATCTCAACAGGTGGGTTTTTTACTAGAACATTGAAAAATATGGTGCATCCGGTCATTACCCACGTGGTGAAGAGGATGCATTCAACATATAGATCAAGTGTAGTAACTAGGTAATAACCTCTTTGTGTACATTTTTAACCTTATAATGAACATTTGAATTATAATATCTATATTTTTTATTAATGTTTGGGTTATTAGATAGATGACACATTCATTTATTCACATTTTTATAGGTGCATTTGTTCTCATATATGTGGGCATATGGGCATCATTTCCGCACTGAGGATGCCAGTGATGGGCGTGTCACACAATATTGTGGAGTGGAAGTAGAGTTCAACCAATCTAGTCATGCTAGGCACCACAATTAGGACATAATAAAGGGGAAGTTAGGTTATGTAGGAAAGATACAAGAGATCATTCAAGTAAACTTCTCATCTTTCCAATGTGTTATTTTTAGGTGGAATACCTTCGACTGGAGTAATGTAAAGGAAGCTCACGATAGTGGGCTAATGTGTATCAACTCTAGAAAGATGTGGGATGAAAATAAGGATCCTTATGTTTTCCCAAAACAGTACAACCAAGTTTTTTTTACTCGGATGTGTTGGATATGGATTGGTGGTTTGTTAAGACATGACCCTAGATCACAACATCTTTTTTAGAACAAGAGGAGAATAATCAGGGTGATGTTAATGAAGAGTGATATCATGTACATGTTTTATTTTAACATTCATATTGTGGATATATCATTTTATTTTTGTTATCTATAATTGGTAAATTATGTCTTTTTATTCATTTTATGATGTTGGAAATGAAAATTTATCAACAAATTTTTAAACCATTTTAATTGGTTAAAAATCAATTTAATGTGTAATATGTTTATATGTCTAGTTATTAATGATTGTATGAAAGGGTTGATTGAAAAATATTTTAATTTTAGATGAATGTATGTTTATGTCATTGCATGTTTAATATGTACTTTAGAATTATTGTCATGATTTAATAGAATTTTTAATCAAACAAATTGATGTAAGAAATCAATCAAATAGTGGAGCATTGACTCTATATAAAAGCATTGACATTGACTCGTTTATATGTTGATGGATGGATACTAAGCCTATCCAGTAATTATGCTTATAACATGTTGTTGATATAGAATCCTTTTAGCGGTAGATAGTTGATGAGATACCAAATTGAACTAACAATTGATTTTGTTATAATTGGTGTTGTGTTTTTCAATAGGTCAATGTTCAACCTTAAACATTAAATTAGTCAATTATTAAAAAATTATGTTAAATGTCCAACATCTATAGCTAAATTTCTAAATTTTAGTTATTAAATGGTTAAAAAGTTTAATTTTTTATTGTTGAATTGATATATTATTCAATTTTCTCTTATTTGATATTTGTAAATTATTAAAAAAACATTTTATTCGCCAACATTTATTTTTCCAATTAATCAACCATTTTAAGGTTTTTAAAAAACTCAATATTAAATGTGTAGCATTTAGTTACTCATGTATTCCATGTTTAACCGTTTGTATAATTGATTAGTTTGTATAATTGATTAACTGCTCAATAGTTAACATCCAATTATTTAAGTGTGTATAATATTATCAAAGTATTGGAGGTACGTTGTCAAATGAATTATACTTGTTACTTGTGTTCAATACAAATATATATGGATTTTAAATGTTTTGTCAAATGTTATTTGTTAAAATTGTTTATTTGTTAAAATTGTTTAGAAAAAAATCTAATCTAACAAGTTGAACACTATGCTAGTCACAACGATGAAAAGGAAATGTTTAGGCTTGAGAAGGACACCGAACATTGCGAATTCCTTCAATGTAAGAGAATATATTATAACAAATTCTCAATTAAAAAAATAAATAAACAAAACAACATATATCATAAACAAGTAATTTTCCTTGAAACCTTTAACTAAGGAAATTGACAAACTCATATATGCACCTCTTACTTGTTGTAGTAAAAATATAGTTCAAATGCAATAGATAATTATTTTACAACATCATTCAACTCTAATAAACTAACTAGGATTGACTACAACCACTAGCACAAAATTGATGATTGTGACTATGTGACCAAAAATATTAGTATTGACATTGTTTATAAGCTAAATGCTTTGAGATGAATAAGGTTGAAGTTATTTGTGAGAATTCAAAATACCATATTCCTATTTCATGTAGTCTTATCTATGATTTCTTTGGGTGATGATGACACACTCTATCATCATCTACATCTTGTCTACTTTGGCCATTAGTTATCATTTCGTATTATGGTCATTAATTTGACATTTTCTAGCTGGACTTAAGGTGTCAATATGTGTATTAGGCATGAATTGCCATTTTTATTAAAAAAAGATTAGCGTTAGGGAAATTTTGAATAAATTTACATTGCTTTGGACATGTATGATGAATTGTTTATGGTTCAATTTTTAGACATATTGTGTCGTTTCTTTATTGGTTTTTATTTGATGTTGATGGTGAGTGATGATGTGGAATGCTTACGATGATGATTACTAGAGTTACATTGATATGTTTCATCAAATAATACAAATAATTGTTTGCAAGGTTATAGCTAAGAATATTTTTTATGATTTTTTAAACCATTTTAGTTACTTGAAAATCAATTTAATGTGTAATGTGTTTATCTATCTAGCATTTTGCAGCAATTCTATGGAAGGGTTGATTGAAAATGAACTTTAGTTAGTCAAATAATACCCAAACGAATATATATAGAGAGATGAAATCAAAATTTTAATTAAATTTAAAATATTGTTACTAAATTAATTAAGGAAGAGATTGAAATTAAAAAATATTAAGTAATTAACATTAATGAAGAGTATGAATATATTTTTTAGTAATTGTAGCATTGACATATCATTCAATGTTTTCATGATCAAGCAAACTTCATTGATCTCAACAAGGAAGAGTATGAATATAAACTTCATTACTCACAGTTCAATTAAACATTATATGACATGTCTCTAATTTAAATTGCCAATACATCTCAAATTTGATTTTGAAATAGAGAAATCAATAATGATTTAATCATTAACATACACAACACATTTTGTAAACCACATCAACATCAACATGACATGAAAAGACATAATATATTAACGCTAATTACAAAATCAATATATATGTCAAATATACCTGTCAAAATGTCAAATATGCCATCTCAAGATTGAATGAATGATACATCTCAATTTTATTTTAAAAATTAAAAAAAAAAGCATTAATAATATAAATCATTAACACACAAGCAATATAATATTTCATAAATAAAACAACATACATACATACATATATATATATATATATATATATATATATATATATATATATATATATATATATATTGGTAACACCAAAATTTGACCACCTAGCTCATCCCCTTAGACACATAACCCATTTATCGCTTTTTCCTACATATTTGGCCTCCAAAATCCCTAAGTTGGTAAGCAAATGGGAAAAAAATCATTATTTCCCTCGACAAATTAATTAAATTCCTTCAAAAAATGTCAAAATCCCAAAATAATAAAAATAAAAATAAAAGAAAAAGAAAAAGGGGAAAATATTCAAAAATAAAAGAAAAATGAGGGAAACCATCAAATACCACGGGCCAATACTAGTGACTTCCCAATACCACCGGACATTATACCACCATCCAAAATTGCTATAAAAAGGTGGTGGAGGCCCCCCATTTCAAATCATTCACTCTTCCCTACCAACACTCTATCAAAATTCCTACTGAAACCCTAGCCTCCCTTTGAGCTTGTGTTTCCTCCATTTTAGTTGAGTTTTGGCTACCCTTGAGCATTCAGAGGAAAGCAAGAGACATTGGAGACCCGGAGCACTACCATTTTTACAACTACAAGGGCCCCCAACATCCTCACCATTTTGAGGTAACATTACACTGTAAATCCATTTTTACATTAATGAAAAGCATTCTTTGATTCACATGGCCTATCTTTGATTCTGGGGTGCTTAATATTTTAGTTTAGATCTTATTTTTACTGCAGTAAATTTCAGCATTTTTACTTTTTTCCCATTTCTATTTGCATGCACACACTCACATTCATGAATTGTTACTGAGAGTTCCATAACTCTTAGTAAGTACATTTTTATACTATCTCGTGTGAATAACCTAGCTACAGTTTTGGCGACTCCCACTGGGTTCGATCTCTACAGATCTGTGGTTCCTTTTGACCATCCTTACCCGTTTGTTTTTCATTTTATTTTGCTTGGTTTGTTTTATTTTTAACAGATCTGTGGATCTGGGCCATGATCCCTACCTCCATTTTGACTCAAATTTATGCCCTATTGGTCACCATCTATCAGATCCAAATCCAATGACACTGATCTGGTCACAATCTGATCACACGGTGTGGAGATATATCATTTCCAAAAATGTAGTTTGTATAGAAATCTGCTGAAAAATCACACATTTTCAAACTCATATATCTTGGCCTCCGGGACTCGAAATTGAGTGGTTTTTTTTTTTAAATCAATTGTTTTTTCGAGAAGAATTCATATATGTATTCTATTTTTTAAAATTCTGCATAAAATGTTACAAAAATTATTCTAAGTTTCGTTTCCTTCTTGGCATGCATAATTATTTGTTTCGGTGAGTTATGTGTTAATAAATCATTTCTTGTAGTTAATGGCGAAGAGAAGTGCTGACATTTAGTTGAAATGATGAATGAAAGATTGGTTTTTACATAGAATCATTTATTATTTCCTTTAGCATTTCTTTTATCGGCTATATATATATGGGTTACACACAACACTTGTGCACACAACTCACTCCCTAAGTTCCAAGTGAGACTAAAACTAGTTTAATTGAACACACATTTAACCCCACTTGGGGACCCAAAACAATTTGGTAGCTAGGTAGGACATTGGGATTAGGAATCCAAACAACACCCCCTTTGTCACGTACATTTGAGAAATAGTTGTTGTCTTTTAGGGAGCCAAAATCCTCTTTGATTAGCACGGTTGACACCGATTTACCAAGGCGGCTCTCCCTTAGGAGGGAAAGTAGCAAGACTGGTTCCGGAGGTCTGGGTGGAATTGACGCTCTCCACTCTACACTGAAGGATGCCAACTCGTTTTTCTCATCACACATGTTGGCTACCATACCAGGAGGGTGACGGCCAAAGAACTGAAGCTACGGGATACCTTTCCAGACGTGCTTTAGCTGAGGAAGCTTAGTTTCCAGTCTTTACTAGGAATGTTTTACCCGAGATCCCTCTCAGTAGAGGGGTATCCCTTATCCATTTGGTTCTCCATTTCATATTGCCTGACTGGGGTTTTCATCACCCTACAGGGGATACAATTTGCGTGAGATTCCATATCATTTAGTTAGGCGTTTACATGCTCCTATACCCCATAGGTTAGTGAGTATTTTTCGTTTTAGGAGTGTTTCCTATTGGTATTCTAACCATTTTATTGCCACTCCCTTGTTGTAGCATGCTATTGCAGTAAGTGTTTTTTTAGCTTTTTGTTGGCCTAAGTGTCGTTTTTATTGAGAGCTCTCCTTTTGCATGCACGGTTGCACTAGTATTTTTTAGCGTGTTTTTTACCACAACCTTTTAGCACTTACACATTCGTCACCATTGCTTCCCCGAGACACTCCTGTCGTCTACGAGGGTATTCCCCACAGTACGGTCCATTGGACCCCACTCGTAACGCTCCCTTGAGACGCACATCTTCGTCGTCAGATCTTCATCCCGACACCCCCTATTTTACATCTGACTCTTTTGATTCTAAGTCACCCATACATATAGCCCCATATAGCCCCATGGCCGACACAAATCCTAACATGTTTTATGGAGGGATTGTCGGCAATGGACCTACCACTAGCCTAGCTGCCACTTCAACATCTATTCCCACCATGAAATCCACGGAACCCACCATCCATGCTGGTACAGGACCTACCCCCAGCACTATAGTACACCCAGCTACTACATCCATACCCACCTATAGCGGATCTATTCCAACCATAGTCCCTTTATTTACCAGTGGTACCCTTGAGGGTATCATCCCTTCCTTCTAGATCCCTTTTCCCTTCACGGGTAGTTCCTCGATCTCCGCTATGAAAACCACCAACGCACCACCATTTGGTGGAGCTGGCCCCACCATTGTAGCCATGGCTAGCACGCAGGTCGGCCTGACCGTGTCACATACTCCTGCTAGTTTTCCATTCATGGCTAGTCTCAACCTCCCTAATATGGCCCGATTGACTAATGGCCTGATCCGACATGACCCTAGGTGGCCTCCCATGCCTACCAAACTCCCTTCGGACATCCCCAATTTCGAGGGGAAGGGTAGAGAGGACCCCCAGAACCACATCATGTCCTTCCACTTATGGTGTTCCTCCAACTCCATAGTGGATGACTCTATTCGCTTACGCCTCTTACAACAGACACTTACTGGCGGTGCAACCAAGTGGTATATAGATCAACCCTACGAGACACATTCCACCTTTGCATCCCTCGCCTTGACTTTCCTGCAGTTCTTCCAGCTACAAATATGTTCCGACGCTATTGTTGAGATTCCTCTGTCTTGCAGACAAAGTATGGCCACCCACATCACCGACCATATCCATGAGTGGCGTCATCACCGTAGTTTATGTAATATCAAATTAGACGACCGCATCTTTTTAGATTGGTTTTTAAAGTCTCTCATACCAGCCATCGCTAAGGATGTGGCATTTGAACGACCCCAAACTGAAGAAGAAGCCATACTGAAATCCCAACAGTTCGACCTTATTTACGCACAATCAGGCTACCTCTACACCATTCTACCTAATGCTCCTTGAGGTGATTCATCTCAAAAGGATGCGCTGGGGGCATCTCACACCGCCGATGGCATCATTGGCCACATTGCATCCACCAATTGGTTGTATTTCCATATGCCTCCGGCCACAATCCTCGTCTATAATACCACCCCTAGTTCGACGCCAGACGCCATGAGTTGCGGCCCCAATATTTCACTCTCGACGGCTCATTGTGGAGCAACACCATCGTATGTTCCACCGGCCCAAACCCCCCATACACATGGACCCACTTGTGCATCGCATTGCTACGGTCACAACCCGCAAGTGTATGCCCCCCTACCGCACCTCCCACTTACTACCATCTATCGGCTGCACCCACTATTTCCCAACCTCAAACTCCTCCCACTTACTACCCAATGTCAGAAGCCCTTACACCTGCCCAACCCCAAACTCCTCCCATTCCACAAGGGCAAGTTTATGCCCAGCAAAACCAGCCGCAGAACCAACCTTCCCAACGGAACTAGCAAGGCTAATAGAATAGGAGACGAGGTCGCAGCCGGGGAAACAATCAACAACCCAGCAGAGGAGGCCCACTTCCAAATCCACCTGATAATAATGGCACTGCGTCGGCCAACCAAAATCATGATCGAAAGCCCCGGTAAGGTAAGAAATCCAACTTGTGTATGAACCATCCATGCTCTATTTGCGAGGTTTATGGCCATTACACGCGCAATTGTCCCCATTTGGCGAGAGGCCAACAACTCTAGAGTGGGGACACCCAACAACAAGGGCATGACGCACCTCCAACACCACCAAACCCACCGCACAATCTATAGTGTTGCAGAACCCCTTACCCTCCCAAGGGGTTGTCACCACCCAACCCATCATATCCCCTCAAGGGGATACCACGCCACAACAACTAGTTCCTTATGATGCTCCTACCCAAACCCATGACTTAGGAGTTCGTCATCTGTTAATGATGTCCTATTCGGACGTAAACCTTCAAACATGCTGTAATCAGTATGGTTTAGCTACTGAAACCATCACTGCAGACAAGGCTTCCACAGCTACCCATGTAGATCAGTCTTTACGACTCCCTCCACCACTAGTTGACGGGGCCTCCAAAGCCCAAAAAATACCCCAAATTCCCTTTGCACCACATTACCAACAATCCCAATGCTTGTGCTGCCCCCAACTACAACATCGTTGATGATTTGTCCCAATCTCCCACTGCCATGTCAACCTTGGAAGTTCTAAAGAACTTTCCAACACAACAAAAATCATTATTGTCTGCATTAGGTGCAATCGACCCTTCTAACTCACGACTGATGGCATTCGACTTAGATCACTCTGAACCCCGCATGCCATCGACCATCGCGTTTCAGATCTCAGTTTCGGTATGAAATCTAGTCATACATTGATTCATAGTTTATGAGGGCGCCTCTACATACGTCATGTCCACATTTGTGTGGCAGAAACTCGGATCCCCTCCGTTGCAACCATCCACGACCACTCTTCAATCTTATGATGGACGCGCAACTCAGCCGCAAGGCCTTCTTGCCAATGTCCATGTGCATTTATCCAGAAAAATCGTCCTAATTAACATTGAAGTCATCAATGTGCAAATCGACTACAACCTTCTTCTAGGATGAAGCTACATGTACGCAATGAAGGTCGTTTCCTCATTTTTTTTCGGCTTTTGATGTTCCCCCATGAGGGACAGGTCGTCAAAATAGACCAACTTACTTACTAGGACCCTAATGCACCTGCCACGCCAAAGAAAGTCCTCCCTATGGTTGACCAACATGTACTCGGTGCATCTACTCCTTCGATTTCCACCATGGGACTGGTTCTTTATTCTGAGGCCCCAATGACCTCTACATTTATCGCTTTACCCCCATCCCCTCCAACCATTACAGTCTCAGACTTGTGCACCATCTCGCCAAGCAAATCAGTCCCTGACTCGCAACTCTCTGCTCAACTGGTGCCCCAACCACAACCTCAATGGACACCCCAACCCCAACCACCATCGATACCCAGCCACGTGGGAGCCACCCTGATCCATGTGGTCCCTTTCTTGTTTCCACCATCAGGAGTGGCAAGCATTCCTGCCATGGCAACATTGAATCTCCCATGATTGACATTAGGGCTTCCCATCTGGTACTTACCTGCACCTCATCACACTCAGAACCCACAATTCGTTCTTCAAACGGTCCAACCGATCAACACCGCCAATCATCCACCCCCGGGTGTGTCTGCAACAACTTCCTCCAACCTCGCCCCTCAGTATTCCAAGAAGGCTGGGGGCAAAGCCACGAAAACCAACACCGTGGAAACTACGACCAAAGTCATGAACCCCCTCCTCCATCACGAGCACCCCCCAAATGTGCTTTGTGCGATGTTGTGGGTCACTCTACCCATAATTGTCTATACTTGCCTGACCTTCAAAAGCATATGCAAACGTTGGAGTATGACGCGAACATTCTGGTTGTCCAAGTGCCGACCCCTTCTCTGGAGCGTAACAAGTCGTTGCGCACCAACCAGTCGTGTGCTATATGTTGCATCTACGGCCATTATTCCCACCATCTCCCCTATTTACTAGAGTATTGGTTGGTGCTCCATGAGTTGCGACAACCATCCTTAGAGTCCTCAATTATTGTTATTGAGGATATCCAACCCCCCGGCATCCTCGTCGGACGAGGTCAACACCATTTATTTTATTTCAATTGGCGACCCCTCTATCCCGTTGGCCCCTTCAACTAATCCCTCCAACCTATCTATTCGACCTTTTCGAATTGAACAAGAAATCACATGTCCACAACATGGGGACAGACCCAAAAACTTGCCTCCTCATCATCGTCGTCATTCTCGTCGACGATACTGAGGGAGTCCACCTCGTAAGCGGAATCCCCCATCATCATATCATCAATTCAGCGTGCCACCATGTCATCAAGGAAATTTGAGGTCTAAAATGGGCCTCCTAAGGAAAATAATAGTTAAAATAATAAAATAGTATTTATTAATTTTGGAGGAAGAAAGAAAAAAACTACTTTTTTGTTCATATTTTCAACATATCTACTTGTGTTTTTACTCAAATTTTGAGAGGGAGCACTCGTTGGATGCAGAATTAAATTATGCATCCAATGAGTACCCACAATGCATACTTTTGATAGACCCTGCCACGTTTTTTCAAGTATTTCATGTTTTTTGGGAAGTGGGGTCCATCAAAAGTATGCAATGTGGGTACTCGTTGGATGCGGAATTTAATTCCGCATTTAACGAGTGCTCCCTCTCAAAATTTGAGTAAAAAAACAGGGAGATATGTTGAAAATACAAACAAAAAAAGTAGTTTTTTATGACAAATATTTCAAGTCAACCATTATGGTTGACTCATTTTATTGAAATTCTATTGGTCCTTGAATTCCAACTCGTCAAAAAATTATCATTGGATCATTTTCTTATATGATGGCTAGTTTTCTTATAAGGCCTATTTTAGACCCCAAATTTCCTCTAATGCCAATAGGCTCACGATACACCCCCTTGCCAACAGTTGGTCGATGGACTGTTGATCCCTCTCCGAGAGACCATTCGCACCGCATTGACACCTCTAGGCTAGTGGGCATAATAAATTACCTCGACCCTGGGATAAGGGGAATGATCAATCATTCTGACCATGCCTCATCACATCTACTTTGAAATTTCAATGAGCCCATTTCTCAACCCAACACATATGTGATCGATAATCACAAAACCCATGCCCATAGTATGGGGGCAAGACCTTAACCCTGCTCACTTTTTCACATGCGTGACTAGACCATTTTCAAGGTCACATGTCACTTGTATATTTGATTTTATTTCCAAACACCTAGTATGTCGCCCCTACAGGTCATCAACTCTCCCCACCGCCGCATCCTTGGCTCAGTGGGATCCTGTCATGTCCCAAATTTGGCATTGGGTCACAAGGGCCTAATCCCAATGACCATATTTATGATAGTTTGTCAAATTGATGTTAAGGGTCAAAATATTGCCTAGGAGGAAAATTACTAGTTTCCTAGGTTGAGGGTGGAAGCTTTGGAATTTGACATAAGGAGGATAAGAAATGATGTTTGCACATTAGAATGGCATAAATATTTAATAAATGAGCTAAATAAATAAATACAAGAGAAAATCAAAGTGGCAATTAGTCATGAAGACACATGGAGGATGTGGGACCCACACAAGCTAGATTTGCCATGCCACATGGCATCCTACTCTTGCCATTTCGAATCCATAAGAAGCCAAATGTTCTTGGGGTGAGTTAGAAGGTCAATATACTTGGCATGAGTCATGTAAGGTCGAATTGGAGTGGAAGAATAACTCCCATGTAAGATGAAGAGGCAATTTGGAGCTAGTGAGACACTTGGGCTAGATTCCCTAGCTCTATGACAACAATGATGAAGATGCTATGACACCTATGACACAAATCAGACCTGAGGGCTGACATATGACATTTATAACATGTCAGGGCTAAAAATATCCTCCAAGAGGGCGCTCAAGTCAGTTAGGGCAGCCAAAGAGACACCAATTCGAATTGGGAGAAGGAGAGGGCTAGAATTGGAAGGACAAGTGGCATACTTGGGAATCCCTTCCCAAATTGAGTTGGCATGAATCTCTTGGAAGGAATTTGACCCATGGAGGACATTAGAAGTTTATAAAAGTCATGAACAAAGAAGAATGGCAGCTTTTGATCATTTTTAGAATTTGCAATTGCATTTGTGAAGAGGGAGAGCTAGTGGATGACTAGTTTCTTGCCTTAGCCAATTTCGAGGGTGAAAGATTCCCATCCAAGTTGGTAATTGGAAAGGCCATTCAGACCTTTCATTTGGATATTTAATGGACTCATTTGTTGTAGGTGTAAGCTACAGGGCAGATCATGGTTTATTCTAGTGCAGCACTTTCTCTCAACCATTTCCAGTTTTGATGGCATATTCTTGCTCCTTGAGAGAGGGCGTTTTTGGTGAGCTATTGTACTCTTTGGGGGAGATTATAATTCCCCATTTATTTTATAATATGAATTAAATACTCTGTTCTTCATCTCCAGAAAGTTTCAAGTCAAAATTCCAAGTGGAAATGTATAAATGTGATTTTTAATGAAGAAATGGTGCCATTTTCCCCATAGCTCTTGCATAGCGCTCTTGTGGTTGCATATAGTAGTGAAGGAATGCCATTTCGAATTCATGTACATGTCATCTAATATATATATCTTTAATAACCATCTCATAAGATCCACAAGTCATTTCTAAGATGATCGTTTCCAGGGCCGAGCGCTTTTGCAGGGAAGAGCTTCCATATGTTTGAGAGCATTTTGAGTTAATCGGCCCTCTGGGCTATTTGTAGTAGGCCTCTGGTCACATCCTATGTGCACAAGATTCCTCTTTTTCTCTTATGTCCCTCTCCTAGGGAGTTCTCCCTCAGCATTCCATGGCCTCGGGAGCTGAGAACCCCCCTCCTGACCTAACTAGATTCTTAAAACTCGTTTATGCTCAAGGCAAGAAGCCGATCTCCTCGTCGCAGCAAAAATTTGTGAAGAAGTTAAATGAGATACCCACTGTTGCTCTGCCGGTGGAGCTTCCATGCAAAACATCCCTTAATATGTTGGAACGGGCTCTCATTGGACAGTTCACGGGCCTATGTCCCTCCCCTAAGTCCACCGAAAGATGGGTACAGAAAAACTGGAGACCTCTGATCACTGAGGATGTAAAATCTTTCTTCCTGGGGAAAGGTTACTTCGCTTTCGTCTTCGAATGAAAGCAGGATCGCGAGCTTATCTTCGGGAACGAACCCTACTTCATGGGGCCGCAAGGTCTTTATATGAATAGATAGAATCTGAATTTCGATCCAACTCTGGATATCCCTTCTGCTGTTCCTGTTTGGGTGAGGCTCCCCCACCTCCCTCTCCATTGTTGGAATACAGAATCTCTAGAAGCCATCAGAAATGCCCTAGGTAAATACATTGATAAAGCTGAGTGGAAAGATCAATATTCATGCGCGAGAACATGCGTCGAAGTGGACTTGGAAGATGGACTTCCGGAAGCAATAAACCTCACAGTAGCAGACTGGTCACATATCCAAGAAGTTTACTACAAGAAGATCCCCTTCAAATGCAAGTTTTGTCACGAATACGGTCATTTCGCACGATCATGCAAAAAGAAGCCGGTAGAAACAGAAACAAATGGGAAAAAAGAACAATGGACAACCATCCAAAAAAACAACAAAGTTGGTTCGAAATCTCATTCAAAAATCCTAAATCTACAGAAATCAGCCCAGCAACATTAATATCCGTCGGCCTCAAACAACAGGAACAACTTCAAAGCACTGGAATCAGTTGAGATCCAGGAAAATCCAGAGGCTGAAGAAGAAGGAGAAATCCGCGAACAATAAGATACACTTGCAACTCAAAGAATCCCTGTTAATCCTTTGATCTCCCTAGCCCAGAGTACCCCCATCCCTACTAGTTCTATAAAAGAGACTCCCTCCTATGTTGAGATCACAAAAGATAGAACCCCAAACTCCCCCTCCTCTCCAGAAGAACCCTTCGATAAATCCACCAAAAAGTAGGGTCGAAAATCCACCAAAGAGCTAACGGAAGAAGAAGCAGAGTGAGAGAAAGTCCAAGGATCCCAAGCAACGATAGATATGGTCTTTAGCAGAAACACTAGAACCAAGACAACAGGAAAGAAATATGGAGACCTACCAGGAGGAACTCCCTCCTCCATCTACACCCCTAAATGATGAAGCTGGTCTCTTGGAACTGCAGAGGGCTAGGTAATCCCTGCAAGACAGAAGCAGTCAAAGATCTACAAAGAATTGATATGCCTGATCTACTTCTACTCCAGGAAACCAAACTCGATGACAAGACAGTTTTAACCATCGGAAAAGAACAATGGAAGCATAATACAGGATATGCAGTAAGCATTAGAGGAGCTTCTGGAGAATTGGCAACCTTATGGTACTCTGAAAAATTCCAGCTCCACAATCAATTTGCTACGCAGCACTAGATTTATACGGATATAACCCATTTGCAGAGCAAAAAGAAGATAGCCATGTTCAACATTTATGTGCCAAATCTTTACTCGGAAAAAAAAGAGTGTTGGAGTCTACTAGAAGACTTCTTGGAAGCATACAACCCACAGAACATAATCTTAGCAGGCGATATGAACATCACCCTCTCCAAATCTAAAAAGAGAGGAGGACTAAGTGAAAATGACTACTTCAAACAACAGGTTGAAGAAATTATTCATAAGTGGGATCTCATCGATATCAATCCTAAGAAAGGGAAGTATACTTGGACCAACAAGTGCCTAGGTAAGGGGAATATCATGGTCAGGTTGGATAGATTTCTCGTCCACAGTAGCCTTCTGTCCGATACTCAAATTATCTCCTCCAACATTCTAGCCAATCTGGCCTCAAACCATAAACTAATCCATCTGCAATTTAAGGATATAGAGGAGCTCGACCCCATTCCATTCAGGTTCAGTTCCCAGTGGCTGGAGCACCCAAGCTTCTGGCCCATTCTGGAAAAGGCGTGGAGAATCCCCATCACGGGTTCACCCTGCCATGTATGGTAACAGAAGTTGAAAAATACCAAGTTCGCCCTTAAGATTTGGGAAAAGTCCAACTGTCCAGCCCCTGCAGCACCCAGAAAAAAGGCCGTGGGCGTTTTGGAAGACATTCAATTTGCAATGGATGAGCAGATTGTGGAAGCCAAAACGTTGCATGATGAAACTAATCAACAAGTAAGAGTGTTCCATGCCTTTCAAAAGGAGGAGGAATATTGGCATCTAAAATTGAGGATCACATGGCTTAAGTCAGGGGACAAAAATATGAGATATTTTCACAATCAATTCAAGATAAGACAAACAGTAAATTATATCGATGAGATCAAATTAGAGGATGGCTCGACTTGCATAGGAAACGAAAACCTAAAAAACACTACTCATTCACATTAATCCATGTTATTCGTTGATGAAGACAAGGTTGAAGGAGATGAGGAGCACATTTTGCTGGAACACATCACGAAAAACATCTCGCCTGAAGAGAATTAGAGTATCCTGGATCCCTTCATCGAGCAGGAAGTAGTGAATACAATCAACTCATTCGACTCTGATAAATCCCCAGGCCCCGATGGCTTCTCAATTCATTTTTATAAAGCATGCTGGGATCTCATTAAAAAAGATTTCATGAGAATGGTAAAAAAATTTCATGCAAAGGCTAAGATCGGTGGAGGCACAAATAGCACCTTTCTGGCCCTCTTACCAAAAGATACAAATCCCAGCTCCTTCAGCAGATTTAGACTGATCTCCTTATGTCACTCCTCCTACAAGATCATATCCAAGATGCTGGTGAATCGGATGAAACCCTTACTCAATAAGATAATTTCAGAGAACCAAGGCGGCTTCCTAGAAGGGAGGCAAATTTTGGACAATGTTATTCTCGTACAAGAAACTATTCACTCCAGCAAATCTAGAAAGGAAAAAGGAATGTTAATCAAGCTTGACATGGCCAATGCATTTGACCAGGTTAATCACTCCTTCCTCTTCAAAATTATGTCACGCTTTGGTTTCAATGAAACCTTCATTAATTAGATTGTTGCTTGCATTAGCAAGCCCTGGATTGCTCCCTTAATTAATGGACATCCTTCCGATTTCTTCCAAGCAACCCGTGGAATTAGGCAAGGCTGCGCCCTCTCCCCATTCCTGTACATTATCTTGGTAGATTCTATCAGCCAGAAGTTAAACCACGAACTTCTCACTGGCACCCTCCCCGGCCTCCATTTGACCCAGGACTCCCTTCCTCTCAACCACACGTTGTTTGCTGATGATTCCTAATTCCTGGGAGGTGCTTCACCCATCATAGCCCGCAAATTCAAGCATAATATGGACAGATATTTCATTGCCTCAAGAGGCAAGATTAACCTCCAGAAAAGTGCAGTCTATAGTTGGAACTTAAACAACAGTGTAGCTGCAAAAATCAGCAGAATTCTTGGCATCAAGGTGCATATTCATTGGGACAAATTCACTTACTTGGGGCTTCCTATCACTTATGGAAACTCAAAGGTTGGAACCTGGGACGATACGATCAACAAAATCAAAAGAAGAATTAAAATATGGGGAGGTCATTGGCTCAACAAAGCTGGAAAGCTGATCCTTGTGAAATCGGTAATCTCCGCTTCCCCTATCTATCAGTTCTCAACTCTCCTAGCTCCAAAAGGAACAGCAAATCAGATAAGTAAAATAATGAGATATTTCATTTGGTCTCGAGGGAAAAATAATGAAAATAAAATTCATTTAGTGAATTGGGAGATAATTAAGAAGCCAAAAATGGCGGGAGGCCTGCAAATTTGAGATCCCCGCCATGAAAATGTGGCATTGCGTGGTAAGCTTTTATGGCATATTCTTCACAAGAAGCGGCATCGAATCAGTCAAGTGTTTAGGAAGAAATATTTACAAGGAGCCAACCTAAGATGTTTAGATCAAAAGCCTACTTCCAAAGGCACAAGCACTTGGACTCTATGCAAAGAGGCCTGGGAATTTTTGCAAAAGAATTATATTGGGTACCAGGTAACGGCAAGAAAATTAATATCTTTAATGACAAAATAATGGAAAAAGAGGCATTGCAGAATTGCAGCGAGCTAAACAATATCACAGACTGGTTTGCCCATCAGGGGATCACAACTCTAAATTATTTTAGTTCTTGGGACAGTCATGACAACCGGAAAAGCTGGAAAAAGATAGATGTTCCTGCTCATCTTGAGGCAGCCAAAGCCACTCTAATTGAGAATTTGAAAGGGTGCACCCCCTTACATTTAATGGCCAGGGATGAACAGGGTTGGGGACCTTCTGGCTCGTATACATCTGTCCTTGGGTACAAAGCTCCACAATCGAAAGAAGATGCAAGACATGATATTTGGAAAATGGTTTGGGGCCCTATTAGACTCCCGAAAATCAATTTCTTTATTTGGACCTTAATTCACTGCAAAATTCTCACTGGTGATAATCTCAACAAGAGAGGATTCCACGGGCCTTTCTGGTGCCCACCCTACCATAGAAATATAGAAACATTAAATCATCTATTTCTAGAATGCCCTTATTCCAAGCATGTCTGGAATCTTCTACTTCGGGATCTCAACATCACCATTCCCATTTTTACCACCACCACTCAGCTCTTTAATGATTGGATATATATCTATCCTGCGCCCCTCTCCAAGGATAATCTCTGGTATCATATTTGGATGTCCATACCAAAATTTGCATGCTGGAAAATATGGATAGCAAGAAATCAGGCAATATTCCATGAAAAGATCTATAATCCCATGCATACTGCAAGCCATGCCAAAGGCCTATTGCTTGAATGCCTCAATAACTCAAAGTACAGGTCCGATGCAACCCTTAGCAAGATGGAATTGAGTTGGATAGGATCAAGTCGGCCGTAACCCAGTAAAGAACCCCAACAGAGACGCATTCCAGCCTGGCAAATCAGACTCACTAATAAAGACTTCCAAGAGTGGAGAATAAATCAGGTAAAGGACAGTCTCCACTTCGACAGTGCCTCCAAGAACAATCCTGACGCAGCAGGAGTAGGACGAGTATTGTGGAATAGAGAAGGAATTATAAGATTGAAGTACAAGTGGGGACTGGGCATATGCTCAAATAATATTGCTGAAGCATTAGCCTTGATGAAAGGATGCCAGATTTCTAGAGAGCATAACATTGAAAAGATCCAAGTGTTTGGAGATTCTTTGATCATCATCTGTGCCCTCAATACCAATTCTAATAGCAATAATCTTCCTCTAAGTCGCATCATTTAGCACATTCGGAAAATATCGAGTAGTTTCACTCTGTTCAAAGCTTATCATATTTTAAGGACCTTAAACAATGAGGCAGACTATGAAGCCAATGCTACAACTAGTCAAAATCAAAGCAGTCTAAAGCTCTCCAATATGGAAATAGATGCTCATCATATTCCATGAGATAGGTACATTATTTATAAGCATTCTTCCACCATACTGATCGAATCGTTTGTTTGAATAGAACCAGCTCTAAAAACTTACTGTATTTAAGGAAAATAACAAAAGATCAGAGTTATAATCGACAAGCAGAGAATCTGAGTTCCATTCTCAGTCACAATTCAGTCCTCAGAATAATATATTTTTAGAGTGAATTCAGGAATAAAGCACCATATGTGGGTACAGCAGAATTCAAAAATTCCCAACAAGAGTTACAGGGGAATCAATCTTCAGCATTTATGTCCAACTCCAGGAACTTTCAGACTCCAAGTGAAGCGTAATATTTTCCAGAATCTAGTTTCGAAGAAGTTGCAATTCAGATCTCCAGAAGACTGCTGAGCATTGTGCTTGTTGAACGCATCTCAGATTCTCTTATCACAGCATATCTATCAGCATTCTCTCGTCAAGTGAAATTCTAGCTCTAGTCTTTCTTCAATTCCTTGAGAGCAGAAAGACTCCAACAACATAGAAGGATTATATATTATTCAACAACAGAAAAAGAAATTTGACTCTACAGAATTCTTTCATTTTCAGCTACATACTTTTTAACATAATCAAATGCAATCTGAAAGATCTATTCATTTGTTTTAATTAAAATAATCTCTTTCAATAAGAGTTGAAAGGAATCAACAACTTCATACAATAATGTTCAACTATGACTCTCTGCTAAGCAAGGCTGAAATTGTCCAAAGCCATTGGGGATACCTAGTGTATACTGTCGATTTGGTCCAAGACCATGGTTTTTTTTTATATATACGTTTCTGTTATAATAAAAAAAAGATCCACAAGTCGATATTCCAAGAAAAACTATGTTAAATTGCTCATTAATGGACAAACAGTGTCATTTCCTCACTACCTTGTTGTGAACCAATGTAATGTTGATGGATTCAAATAGATAAGTAAGCTACTGATGGTTTATTGATGTATGGATTGTTATTGATGTATTATACAAGTTTCATGTTCAATATATAAGCATTTGAAGTCATTTTGTGAAGTTTCATTACATTTGGAGAAGAAGTGATGACATTTCCCCCAAGGTCGAACTAGTGATTTTTGTTGTTGTTTGGGATAAGGTTAGAACATACTTAATAATTGATTAATGGTGCAAATGAGACCTAAATAATGTACTTTAGACATCCCGTGCCTCTGTTCAGAATTTCGAGTGGGTTTGGAGGCATTTGGAGAGCCATTTTCATAACTTACCCTGGGGGGATTTGAACCTCAAATTGCTAGTAAAATTCCATACTTGGTCCAGAATCTTAAACAAGTTCGCAGAAGTATTTGGAGGGCCATAATTCATCCCTGAACATCATATTCAAGTATTAATATTATTCATATACCTCCTCGGAATATTTGGGGTCATTTGGGTCAATTTGGAGACCTAGACATCAAAACTAGTCAAAGGTCGAAATTGGGGAAAAAGTGAAAAATTGGACATTTTAATAAAAAAATTTAAAAGGGACATTACAGTGGTATTAGAGCATGGTCCTTGCACCTATGAGTTAATATCATACATTGAAGAATAAGTTGCAGCCATGTCTTACTATTATGATGAATCCTATGAGTACAATTCTTATGAGGAATATGCAGATGCTTATGAACAAAATGAAGTAGAATGTGAATGGGTTGAGGAAGAGGTGCCATCATGCAACACTTCTTACAATTTTAGGAGGAATGAAGACTATTATTATGACCATATGTATGATAAATATGATTATGTCACACCACCAAAGGATAATTATATGAATGAGTTACAAAGATGGAGAGCAACATATAAAACCTTGCCCCAACAATATCAAAAATATCGAGAATATCTTGCTTCGAGGGAAGATCCACAAAATGCCATGTCTTTTGAAGACTATGCTGATACTTTGTTTGAAAATAGACCCAAAAAGGAAGATGTGGAGTTAGTGAATAAAGGTTTATGCCATTCTTGTAAAGAACCTTGGAGAGAGCATCATATGTGTATAAGTGAAATGTGTGTGAGTGAAAAGATCAATGAAATATCTGAAGCTTCAGCAAATGCATGTATGTCCTACTTGAGGAGAGTCTTTGTATTTTCTTCAAAAAGAGACTCCAAAGATATTGATACTAAGGAAAACAAGGGGCAAAATGCATCATCTTGCTTGAAGGAGCAAAAGGAAGAGACATCACAAGAGCATGAAGAAGATCCTATTGAAAATATTGAAGATCAATTTGAGACACATTCTACCTTGGAAATGAATCAAGGAGCATCTACTGATGGATGCTTGAAATATGAAGGAGTGCCTACTGATGGGTGCTCACACCTCTATGTTGGTGACATAGAGATCACTTTTGACAGTATTGCTGCAAGACAAAATTCCCTTAAGCATGAAAATGAAGACCTTGTAGCAGTTGAAGAAGAAACAAGATCAACTTCTCCATCACCACTTGAGCTTCATGAAGTTGGTCCAAGTAAGAAGGAAGAATATGAGGAGATTCATTTGCAAGAACCTCATTTTCTTGAAGGGTCCTTAAAGATGAATGAAAAGAAGATCCAAGAGTCCCTCAACATTCTCCATGACACTCAAACATTGGTGTCAAATTCTTGTTGGAGAGCTACTTCATTGGAGGAAACATCCTTCCTTGAAGACATGGAGAAGATTCAAAGAGCAATGTGCCACACCAAAGTTAATTTCATGTCTTTGCTTTTTGATAGAAACCATTTGTTTGAGTTTAATGAATTGTTACATGATTCATACTTGAAGAATAATGAGGATAATCATAAGCTCACAATTCAAAATGAGCAACTTCTTGAAAAGTTGCAAGATACTTGGTTTTCCTCCTATGTTTCAGATTGTCAAATGGTAGATTGTTTGGAGGATTCTCATGACATGGTGGATCATGAGAAATGTGGAAATTTTAATGTGCTTGATGTGTTTTAAGATGAACTTGAAGAGATACAAACACTTGATGTGGTGGAGGAGGAACTGGAATTGTCTCTTGATGAAGGTTATGCAATTTTTAAAGAAGAGCATGATTCCTCTACATTGGAACCAATCTATGACAAAGGTTTCACACTTTTGAAGGAGCTGCATGATACTACCCATATGGATCCTTCCCATGATGAAACTTCTGCACTTTTTGATCATTTGGGTAGTTCATTCTCCTACATCCTACAATTCCATGTTTTGCAGCATTAGTCTCAATGAAGTATGGGTGAAAGGGTTCTTTTTTATGGTGCCACATGAGGAGTATGGAACTCCTAGATTTAGCTTTTATGATGACATGGTTGGAGCACATTCTTATTCACATTTGAAGCAGCATCATTTGTCACTTTATGATTATGCACATCTACATGGATGCACCTATGATATGCATTTGAGTCACTTGAAGACTCATGGTTTTCCTCGCTCAACACTTGGTTCATTTGATGTTGGAGGAGCTTCATCCAACACTTGGGTGAATAGATTTATGGTTGGAGAATATTTTGTTGGAAGCCACATACCTTGTTATATCTTTATGATTCTCATATTCATGGATGTATGGGTAAGACTTCTTTTGAGTCATTTGAAGTCTCCTTGTTTTTCCTACTCATTATTTGGTTCAGATTTTAGTGGAGATTCTTCATTCACTTCTTGGATGAAAGAATACATGGCTGACTATTTTGATTCATATCAAATCCTTTTGGAACATCATTATAGGACATGTTATCCTCACCTATGTCATTGGAGCAGATTTGATTGGTTACTTGCTGATTGTATGCACTTGGAAAATGGTGGTCTACTTGCTTGGAGGTATAAGCACTTTCATGACTCTTTGATGATGCATCTTCTTAATGTACATTTTCATTATGTTGTTATACACTTTGATGATATATATTTTGTACTCATGATGTTTGGAAGAATGCATACAAGAAAATGGGATCCAAGAATCCCCTTATCTAATGGTATGGGTTGGAGATCACTCTTAATTGTTGGGGTGCAATACAAGCAATGGGACCCTGGAATAATTTTGGTTTCATTGGTTTCAATTTTTTTTGGAAAACAAGTAGTATGGGAGATGGATTTCCCACTTAATAAAGTGATTTTAATCAGATTAGTGCAGCAACAAGCATGGTGGTTCCTCTCTAGAATTTTCATGGAATCTCGAAGACTCAAATTTGGGCAACTTAGTGGCAACTTCAAAGAATTATACAGAAAGCAGGTTCTTCAACACCCATGTTTGAAATTGCTTGAGGACAAGCAATATTGGAAGGGAGGATTTTTCATGTCCCAAATTTGGCATTGGGTCACAAGGGCCTAACCCCAATGACCATATTCATGATAGTTTGTCAAATTGATGTTAAGGGTCAAAATATTGCCTAGGAGGAAAACTATTAGTTTCCTAGGTTGAGGGTGGAAGCTTTGGGATTTGACATAAGGAGGATAATAAATTATGTTTGCACATTAGAATGGCATAAATATTTAATAAATGAGCTAAATAAATAAATACAAGAAAAAATCAAAGTAGCAATTGATCATGAAGACACATGGAGGATGTGGGACCCACACAAGCTAGATTTGCCATGCCACATGGCATCCTACTCTTGCCATTTCGAATCCATAAGAATCCAAATGTTCTTGGGGTGAGTTAGAAGGTCAATATACATGGCATGAGTCATGTAAGGTTGAATTGGAGTGGAAGAATAACTCCCATGGAAGATGAAGAGGCAATTTGGAGCTAGTGAGACACTTGGGCTAGATTCCCTAGCTCTATGACAACAATGATGAAGATTCTATGACAGCTATGACACAAATCAGACCTGAGGGCTGACATATGAAATTTATAACATGTCAGGGATAAAAATAGCCTCCAAGAGGTCGCTCAAGTGAGTTAGGGCAGCCAAAGAGACACCAATTCGAATTGGGAGAAGGAGAGGTCTAGAATTGGAAGGACAAGTGGCATACTTGGGAATCCCTTCCCAAATTGAGTTGGCATGAATCTCTTAGAAGGAATTCGACCCATGAAGGACATTAGAAGTTTATAAAAGTCATGAACAAAGAATAATGGCAACTTTTGATCATTTTTAGAATTTGCAATTGCATTTGTGAAGAGGGAGAGCTAGTGGATGACGAGTTTTTTGCCTTAGTTAATTTCGAGGGTGAAAGATTCCCATCCAAGTTGGTAATTGGAAAGGACATTCAGACCTTTCATTTGGAGATTTAATGGATTCATTTGTTGCAAATGTAAGCTACAGGGCAAATCATGGTTTCTTCTAGTGCAACACTTTCTCTCAACCATTTCCAGTTTTGATGGCATATTCTTGCTCCTTGAGGGAGGGCGTTTTTGGTGAGATATTGTAATCTTTGAGGGAGATTCTAATGCCCAATTTCTTTTATAATATGAATTAAATACTCTGTTCTTCATCTCCAGAAATTTTCAGGTCGAAATTCCAAGTGGAAATGTATAAATGTGATTTTTAATGAAGAAATGGTGCCATTTTCCCCATAGCGCTCTTGTGGTTGCATATAGTAGTGAAGGAATTCCATTTCAAATTCATGTACATGTCAGCTGATATATATATCTAAGATCCACAAGTCGAGATTCCAAGAAAAACTATGTTAAATTGCTCATTAATGGACAAACAATGCCATTTCCCCACTACCTTGTTGTGAACCATTGTAATGTTGATGGATTCGAATGGATAAGAAAACTACAGATGATTTATTGATGGATGGACTTTTATTGATGTATTATACAAGTTTCATGTTCATTATATAAGAATTTGAGTTCATTTTGTGAAGTTTCATTACATTTGGAGAAGATTTGATGCCATTTCCCCCAAGGTCGAACTAGTGATTTTTGTTGTTGTTTGGGAGAAGGATAGAACAGACTTAATAATTGATTAATGGTGCAAATGAGACCTAAATAATTTAATTTAGACATCCCCTGCCTCTGTTCAGAATTTCGAGTGGGTTTGGAGGCATTTGGAGAGCCATTTTCAGAACTTACCCTGGGGGGATTTGAACCTCAAATTGCTAGTAAAATTCCATTCTTGGTCCAGAATATTAAACAAGTTTGCAGAAGTATTTGGAGGGCCATAATTCATCCCTGAACATCATACTCAAGTCTTAATATTAGTCATATACCTCCTCAGAATATTTGGGATCATTTGGGTCAATTTGGAGACCTAGACATCAAAACTAGTCAAAGGTCGAAATTAGGGAAGAAGTGACAAATTTGGCATTTTAATAAAATTTTAGAAAAGGGACATTACAACTCCCCCTAATATAAAGCCCCTTCTTGGACCTTTTTCTCCTTTTAATCATATTGAATTCCTTCGACCTCCTTTTTTTCGCGACATTCGCACCGCCAGAATTAGAATTCCCTGTTCATGATGATGCTTGAAAAAGTTTCTCACTCTCACTCACCTTTTTACAATTCGTCCCTTAAGCGCCTCCTCACCTCGATTTGTGTTCCATCAAGTATGTTGGGGATTCCATGCATATTTTCTCCATTTTATCCATCGCAACCCATTCATGATCCCTCCACTCCCTCCATACTGCAGCCATTGTATTGTTTTTCCACCATTCATCTACTCGAAAGGAGGCCCCGTTAGTGTTCCACCTCACCTTTTTAATGGTCCACTCATACCTATCGCCCGCTTTGAAAACTTCCTCCTTTCTCAACTTTCACGTATGTCTGGTACGTTTATCCCTTTTTTGGGCCAAGCAGATCATTTATGAAATAGGCACTTAGGGAGTTTATGTTAAGCTCTTTTCTGACTCCTTAAAGAATGAAAAGATCATCGAGTATTCTTGCTTCCTTTCATGCTCGTTAAAGTATCTGAAAGGGAGTCCATCTGATATAAGTTTAACCATTTTCCGAGCCGGCTGGACTAATTACAAAAAAGGAATACTCTAGTCCCTTCAGCTAGAAGAGTTCTCCATTGCATACTTTTATGCTTTTTCGGGATTTGGGGACTAACACATGAAAAATAACACCCTTAGAGTCTTCTTATCGCTTTCAAATTCTCTAAAATTGAAAGCACCCATGAGTATGCACCGTCTTGGGCTCGTACAAATCCACACGATGATATCATCTCAAGCATACTTCTATGCCTTCTTCGAGCTCCTTAAACCATGAAGAACGCCCTAACGGTGTCTTTTGACGCACCTACCGATCACATATGATCCCCCATTATGGAAGCATTACCCAGTGTGGTCGCCTTTGTTCAGATTATTCTACGATGTGTCATCCTTGGAGCTCCCACGATATCACCTTTTGGTTCCCCCCCCTGAGTATCCCCCCATTGCAGTCACAGTACCTGATCCCTTAAGCTATGGTCCCCTTCCCCCGAGGTTCATTTCATATGCTTCCAGGTCATCCCTGCCGTCATACTCTGAACAAAGGAAGTTTTACTCCCCTCCCTTTGTGGCCCTCATCTCACCCCACAGTGTCTCAGTCTCACATCCAGTACTATCACATCTTGGTTGTACAACTCGCACTCCTATGAAGGAAACATCATTTCCTTGGTAGTTGCAGGTCTCCCTCTATTGACGCTAGCACATCTATTCCAAAGGATAGACCCAGAGGTCCTTGTACCTTGGCCTCACCTCCATCAGTGGTGAGTTCCTATAGACCCTCCGAGAGGATTCATTAATGCCTCTGAGGTTGGTTGTTTCTCACGTGCTCGACTCTAGCTCCATCATCGCACCATTGAGATTCGTACAGGGTATTGGTCCCTTTAGTTCTTGGTCGAAGACCCTAGATGTCCCCTGACTCTAGCACATTGGTGAGTCTATTTGGAACCCCCCAGTTGTATGTTCCTATGGATATATGGGCTGCATTGGTGACAGTGTTTCGAAGCCCTCCAGTTATATGCTTCCTAGAGTATCTAGTTCAGATGTCGTTCGGTGTGCCTTTGAGATTCCGACTCTTAGTCATTAAGTCCATCTAGTTGTTGGACCCCTTCAGATCCAGCAAAGCATTAGTTGTTGTGATACTGCATTCAAGTTGAATTCCATTGTTTCCATGTATCAGTCTTTCAGATCAGTCATGGTTTGACCACGAGTATGTCCCATATTTGTGTCCCCTCTGGACCATTATGATGTACACATCAGTTCTCTATGTATTGTCCAGGTCCCCTTTGGGCCTCACCATTATTTGTATATCTTGAGACATTGATACGAGCATGGGTATGCCCGCCTCGTCCATATATTTGAGATTATATGTACCTCATCTATTATTGAGGAGTTGTATTTGTAGTTTTTGCCCTTGCAATTAGTATGAAGCATTTGTTCCGCTCTCCAGCTCAATGCTCACCACCTTGGAAAAAGACAGAACCTATGATGTCTATCGGCCATACAATGAGCTCTTGTCCTCACACATCAAGGGGAAATCACTTAACATCAAAACTTCACCACCTAGCTCGTCCCCTTAGACACATAACCCATTTATCCATTTTTCTTGCATATTTGGCCTCCAAAAACCCAAAATCCCTAAGTTGGTAAGCAAATGGGAAAAAAATCATTATTTCCCTCAACAAATTAATTAAATTCCTTAAAAAAAGGTCAAAATCCCCAAAAAAATAAAAATAAAAGAAAAAGAAAAAGGGGAAAATATGCAAAGTAAAAGAAAAATGAGGGAAACCATGAAATACCATGGGCCAATACTAGTGGCTTACCAATACCACGGTACATTATACCACCATCCAAAATTGCTATAAAAAGGTGGTGGAGGCCCCCCATTTTAAATCATTCACTCTTCCCTACCAACACTCTGCTGAAATTCCCACTGAAACCCTAGCCTCCCTTTGAGCTTGTGTTTCCTCCATTTTAGTTGATTTTTGGATACCCTTGAGAATTCGGAGGAGAGCTAGAGACATTGGAGACCCGTAGCACCATCATTTCTACAGCTGCAAGGGCCCCCGACATCCTCACCATTTTGAGGTAACACTACACTATAAATCTATTTTTACATTAATGAAAAGCATTCTTTGATTCACATGGGCTATCTTTGATTATGGGGTGCTTAATATTTTATTTTAGATCTTATTTTTACTCTAGTAACTTTCGGCATTTTTAAATTTTTACCATTTCTATTTGCATGCACACACTCCCATTCATGAAATGTTACTAAGAGTTCCATAACTCTTAGTAAGTACATTTATGTACTAGCTAGTGCGAATAACCTAACTACACGCGCACACACACACACATATATAGTCCCAAGGGTTGCTCAAGCGGTCATGAGCCAGATGTGAGATCTCTCCCCCCAAATTTGGAGAGGTCATTGATTGGACTCTCTTGAACCCTTCGAGGTTAGGCTCCATGATCAGAGCTGATGGTTTACCCCATTTACAATCCATGAATCATGAGGAAGTACTAGGAGGATTTTCCGCAAAATTATTTCTCGAGGAAAAAAATGTCAAATATACATATCAATTCAAAAATAAAAGTAAAATATACATCACATCAATCAAATACATACATGTGATGAAATATAATTACTATAATGCAATTGTTCCACCACATGAACCAGAGGTATCAGTACCTCCACTACTAGCTAGAGGCATGACCAGTGCCTCTGCCACGATAACCATAGGCATTAGTACCTTCACCACCAGGTACAAAGGCACGATCAATGTCTCTACGACCATATCTAGAGGCAATATCAATACCTCCACTGGATAAAAATGTAGTATAAATCAGTTGGTATAGTTCTCCACTAAAATTCATATCACCCAAGGTGACCATATTTTCTAAATAACTGAGTGAACTAGTTGTCGCAGCTGGTGGGTCGGCTAATGGAATAGGAGAGGATGTTCAGTTGGTTAGTGGACGAGGAGATGGTGGTCGATCAACTCAGTGAGGAGGAGATGGTGGTCGATCAACTCAGTGAGGAGGAGATGGTGGTCAGTCACCCTACGGAGGAGGATAAAATGGTTGGTCGGTAAAGTGAGGAGGAGAGGGTGGTTAATCATCTTGTGGACGAGGAAAGGGTGGTTGAGCAACTCGATGAGGAGGAGAGGGCGTGTGCCAATTTTTGGAGGAGACAGGGGTGGGTTGGCTTGGTGAGGAGGAGAGGGTGGTCATTTGGACTATGGAGAAGATGATGGCCGGTCAACCTGTGGAAGAGAGGATGATTAGTGGGCCTATGGGATAGGAGGAGGTGGTGGTGGAGATGGAACAGGTGAAGTATCACCATTTAAAGAAAATGAATCAGATGAAGAATACCGATGATGATGGAGACCCATCCTCCTCTTGAGTAAGCTAACTGCGCCAATAAAATGATGCATTAATAGCATCAAATCGCATGGAAGTTTTTCCCATATAGTTGTAATCTCTAGGTCTCATACGATATAGCTAGGCCACATTGGGTGCACTCCCTATCAAGCCATTGATGCACATAATTAATATGCCACCTCTTGACGGAATTTATGATCTAGCCTATGTCACAAGCTTGGTCTTTGTAACTGAGGCAACTCATCAACCTTATCCATCTCCTCATCAAGTTGGTAAGGTCCCCCCCATCATATGTGCCAATATCTTCAAAATACTAGACAACAACAATTAGACAATTTAAACAATAATTAGACATTTAAATAAAATGTTACAATAAATCACATGTACATTAAATAAGATACTAAAATTCATTTATTTTAATAAAACATAATGCTAATACTACCTATGGCACCTTGTGGCTCATCCTAGGTAAATCAAATGTTCTGACATCCTCTCCAATCCATCCCTGCATACAAGTAATGGACAAGATCCATTGTATGATCATCCTCACTAGAGATCATCTAGAGATCATCTCTAGTACCTCTAGAGTGATCCTACATGGGAACTTTGACTATCCCCTCTTGGGAAACATCTACCTCCACGTGCACATACACGCATTAGTCCTTGATATAGGAGGTTTGCACTCAAATGAGGGCTTGGTGCTTGAAAAAACTCTCAAAACATAAGAAAAAAAACTATAAAGCAGATTGGAAGACTATCCTCCCATTAAACATATCACGACATCGATCCAAAGAAAAACAAAATTGTTGCAAAAAAAAGGTAGACCACCTAATACATATAGGTGTTTGTACTAAAGAATCTACATAATACAAAAAGGGTCAACTAAAGTGCTACCCATAAGATGTGTGGTGGAACGTTTTCATAACCATAAGAGACATGCACCTAACCTCCTTTGCATTGAACATGTGTAAATCCAACCAGCCACCATCAACCTAGAAGCTAGCAAGGGTAGTAATGTCTTCATTAATATATCTTTGAACATATGACAGCTAACTCTCTCCTACAATGCCAAGCGAGATCAAGGAACTGGAAAAAATATTCCCTTCTTTTGGATAGCCAAATAATGAAATATATGCCCTCCTCTATGGCTTGGAACCACAGATTAGGATTGAATATAAATGTTTTCCTGGCATGATCCCAACGATTGATCAATTGTCTGAGTAATGTCATTTTTCCCTTGAGGGATATCGCCTCCTCATAAAACTTGAGGAGGCCAACATTCCATAAGGGTTGACGAGTATGAGTTGTAATAGGCCTAGGGTACAAATCCATCCCCTCTCTCTAGCCTCCTAGTCACAAAAAACATTGTACCGATCGACCTACCACTGTTGCTACTATCGTCGATGTTGTCTCTGATTAACATAGAACATTCATTAGGTGTGCACACACACATGTTATTAAAAAAATGTATAAAATAACGATTCACTTATGATACACACATGTATCGTAATTGGTGTATCTTACCGATGCGCACTGAGCTAACCTATTTGGAATTTTTGTTTTTTTAAAGCTCGGTGCCCTTATAAAACACTAACACACCGTTAACGGTGTGTACCAACGAATAACGTACTATTAATAGTGAATTATTTTTATAGGCGCACCAATATTTTTGAGAAAACAAAAATTCCACTTATTGGTGCGGGCCAATAAGGACCCACTAATTACGATGCTAGTAAATACACCATGTGCACCATAATCATTGCTTAATAGTTAGATTTGTATCCCACCATTTACGGTGCGTTAATATTGGAGTGCACTAGTTTCATATTTAATTTAAAATCTCCACATCGTGGTGGTGTGATATATTGTACAATTCACACCATAGACAATGCATTATTGTACTCTACTCACTATCAACAATGTGTAGTGGTTTTTACGATGCGTCGTTACTAAAGCACATAAACAATATCGGTGCATGCACCAATAATACTGGTGTGCTTATAATATGCACGTGTTTCGTTTGGATTTCTTAATCATCCAGTGCATATTAGTGCCTCGATAAAACAATGGTGCATCATTGACAATACGTAGAGTACAATAACGCATCGCTCCCTGTGCAGGATATCTAATACAGTGCACCACTATGAAGTGGATATTTTAAAATATCATTACGGTCTGTTATAATATTAATGCACAATTAACGGTGCAATTCAGTTTTAAATTTTAAGCAGTGAGGTTGGTGCTCATTGTTGATGCACTTTTGTTATTTGGGCACACTGATAAATTGTTAAAAACATAATAATTCTTTAAAAACGCACCATTGCTTATCCAATGCAGTGCATAGATTTATGCCACGGGGGCACTTTGGATATAAAAACACACCACAGTCCTTTTTTATTTTTTAATATAAATCTCGACCTTTTATTAATAAAATTTTATCGTGATTTGATGCTTTATGTATGATGACACACTGATGTGCTAATATGTTAAGATTGCACGAGGCATTTATATGCTTGTGCAACTCTTGTTAGTTTTTTCATGCAAAATAAAAATAAGAAAATGGGTTTTTTTTTTTATATTGGTGTTGTTAGGTGCCTCACAAAGGCACACACGCAAATGACTAAACACAAATCCAATAGACACCAGATATGATAAGCGTAAATGCATTTTATTAAGATGATGTGAATATAAATGCAATTATATGTGACCCCTGGATTCATATTCCAAGGAGTCTCTTGGAATTTTGAAGGTGATTGTTCACCTTCACCTACCCTGTTTATGAGTCCAAGAAAAGAGAGATGAATAACATGAAGTGAATAGCTGCCAACTGCTGAACATTTCTAACTTGGCAATCTAACTATGCCAAGCAATCTAGCAGAAGTTGACATCTCCTGCTAAATATAAGTGATCTCCAAAGTGGTGGCTTCGACTGACTACAAACTGAAAGGGATAGTAGAAGTTGATGTCTTCTATTATGTGGGTGGTTTAAGGTTGACCACAAACTCTCAATCTCAACAGCTATAAAATCATGAACAATGAAGGTGGTTTAAGGATGACCACAAACTCTAGAACTTGGCTTGAAATCTCAGAGGTTCCTGGAACATTCTGAAAGGCTAGAAAAAATTGTGTCTTCTACTGAATGAGTGATTTTAAGATGACCACAAAATTTGGAACATGGCTCGAAGGATTAGAGGTTCTTGAAACATTCTGAAAGGTTAGTAGAATCTGGTGCAATATTCTACTAAATGGATAATCATGGCTCTGGATCTAGCTACATCTCTGAGTTTGGTGGGATCAAGGATGTGGATAAAATGTATGCTCTCCTGTTCTCTCCCACTTGTTCTCGCTTGCTTGTTTTTGACTGTTTATCATCCCCCCTGTCAGGAACAACATGAGGAGAAGAGATTGTCTCAACTGCAAGATGTGTCAATACTCGTGAATGAAATCTCTGGTATGACTTATAAATATTCTTGGTTGTTGACAACCATTGCCAAGAAGCGATCCACCCATAGTGAATCTTCTCTCTTGCAGGTTTATTCGTAATGAAGCATCTATCTGAAGAATGGGTGTGCTTTCCACAATGCTTACATGGATGAAGATCAAAACACTGATATTTCATGTGGCCAACTCAATCACAATGTTGGCATGTCAAATGTTGAATTGGAGTGGATGAAGATGAACTCTCGTTAAGGAATTCAACACTCTGAAACTGGATAGGCTTGGAGAAATTAGGAATGTGAACTATCAGTTCCTTATCATATCTAAGACCGATTATGTGCTTGTTGTGGCTGATCTCATCCCAAGGTATGATGATTGGCTTGGAAGGAACAAGCGGAAACTCTGTATGCATAACTTCATCTTCATTTTTTTTTTACTTTTGTACTAGGGCCACTAATTTTTTTATGTGATTATGAAGTGGCATCATTTTGTGCAAGTTGTTGAACAAAATCATGAAGATAATTGTTCTAAGCTTCAACTCAAGCTATAAAAACTCAAGAGTGTCTTGTGAATCTCTTACACAATTTCAAATGTGAGTGTGTGTGTTCTTATCAATCATAGCAGTGTTGTTGATAGAATAAAGAAGTAGAGTGTTCAGTAACTCTACCAAGCCATGTAACCTCGCCATTGATAAACTAGAAGACTCACTCAATGAAGGGGTTATTGCAACTCCGTTTTACAAACAAGACTCAACAATTTCAAACTCAGAAAATGATGGGTGTCAGTCTCAGCCGAGAATGCACCCAGGTACAATTCACCCCAATTCAACTAACTTTCAAATTGACACTTGCACAAGAAACTTACAAGAACATAGTTTGCAAGTTATAAAGACTGGTGAATCTGGAAACTGAATTAGTCTTCAAAAGAATGATTTACCTAAGTTGTTGTAGATATTCCTCTGTCACCAAATCGTTGTTGATGGTTTCTCCGAACAATCCTCCATATCTATGTAGTAACAATCTCTGCAACATGTCTTGTACAGCTTATACAATTTTTAGATAATTGGCACCACAAGGAAATATCTGTTGCAGTCTCTCCAAATGACTTACAATACACTCTATAAGCTCTTAGTGTTCAATTGCAATTTAATCTCTGCAATACAATGCAGTCTCTATGATGCAAGTGACAATGTCACAAAAGCAATAGAACACAAATGAGTAGCTAATTTGTAACATAAAATTTCCACATAGCCTTCATCCTCGAGCATGTAATCATCACCATAAGGAAACTACCTTGGTCTTATTTTTTAGTTTTGCAAAATAAAACAATGTGTGCTTATCCCAATCAATCATTAACAAAAAATCCTCAAATCATTACAATCAGCCACAAACATACTTGTACTCTAAGCAACATCTACTATCCTGGAGTGTCGAGCAGTATCTTTGGAAATCTAAACATTGACATAGTCCCAACTTCAACTGAACATGCAAGTGTTATCTTCTTGTCAAAGACAATATTTTCAACCATGAGGAGTCACCAATGGGTTTGCGTCCTTGGAATTCAAAGTATCTCCCTTTGCACTATTCACCACCATGTCGTCAATGCAATGCATTGTTGAATATGCTCTTATATTCTCCAAAATCACCATGTATATGCATTCTAGTGCAATGTGTTCGTTGTTGTAACAGAGTCAAGGGACTAGAAAACTTTATTAATTCTACAGAACTACACGCAAAATTTGCCGAGACACTACGCCTCATATTACTTCACTCGATGTTCAACTGATGCCAATACACATTGCAGCCTCACACCAACGCACTAATATCATGATTGTAGGACAATGGAGTGATGACACGGTGATGAAGATATTGCAGTTGAATAATTAAACTCATCTTCTCCTGGCTTTGGTACAAGTTCCTCTCTATTGTAAAAAACAACTTCATAATACACCACTTCATATACAAAGTAGTACAAAAGAAAATGCAGCTCTCAGCTCTCCAAAGTAGCACAAGAATCTGGCCAGAATGTTAGTCGATTGAGAAGGGCACAATTCTAAGCACAGGCCACAGGATTATATCTGCTCTAATAACACTATTAGGTGCCTCACAAAGGTACACACGCAAATGACTAAACACAAAGCCAATAGACACCATATATGATAAGCGTGAATGCATTTCATTAAGATCATGTGCATATAAATACAATTATATGTGACCCTTGGATTTGTATTCCAAGGAGTCTCTTCGACTTCTGAAGGTGACTGCTCACCTTCACCTACCCCAAAGGACTAGTTTCCAATAGGTGCATTGTGTAATTTAGAGTACCAGTGTGTATTGGTATATAGTGCACCAATGCAGGATAATAATTTAAGAGAACCAATAAAAAAACTTGCTGCAGACGTCTGCTATAAACAAATAAAAGAGGCATTTTTTGAAGAGGTCCTGTAAAAACCTTTGTTATAAGGTGTTTTTCCAGTAGTGCTTCCAGATGTTGTTGGTTTCAAGTTCTTCTCTAGGTTGGGATCAAGGGAAATGGCCGCACATTCTCTCTCTCCTCATTTATTGGTCTACATATGTACCTTCGATTTGTGGCTTCCATTCCGATTAGTGGATGTAGTTGAGGTTTCATAAGTATTGAATTTCACTCTCAAGTTTATCTCTAGTTACTTCACTAGTTGGGATTGTCTAGCTCTACATTGCTTTTCTTCCCCTCGGTTAATTGGTTCAATAGGTAACTATCTCTACCTAAGGTGAATATTGTCACATGCATTAGAGAAAATTTGAGGTCTAAAATGGGTCTCCTAAGGAAAATAATAAAATAATATTTATGAATTTTGGAGGAAAAGAGGAAAAAACTATTTTTTTTCTTTGTATTTTCAACATATATCCCTATCGTTTTACTCAAATTTAGAGCGGGAACACTCGTTGGATGCAGAATTTAATTCCACATCCAACGAGTACCCACACTGCATACTTTTGAGGTACCCCACCCCATGAAAAATGAGAAATACATCAAAAAAACATGTTACTTAGAATTTTATTCCGTATCCAACGAGTACCCACACTGCATACCTTTGAGGTACCCCAACCCACGAAAAATGAGAAATACATTAAAAAAAAGTGTTACTTTAAAGTAACACGTTTTTTTTAATGTATTTATCATTAAAGTAACACATGTTTTTGATGTATTTCTCATTTTTCATGGGGTGGGGTATCTCAAAAGTATGCAGTGTGGGTACTCATTGGATGCGGAATTAAATTTTGCATCCAATGAGTGCTCCCGCTCGAAATTTGAGTAAAACAACAGGGAGAAGTAACCCCTTTTTAATGTATTTATCATTTTTCATGGGGTGGGGTACCTCAAAAGTATGCAGTGTGGGTACTTGTTGGATGTGAAATTAAATTTTTCATCCAACGAGTGCTCCCGCTCAAAATTTGAGTAAAACGACAGGGAGAAGTGACATTTTTTTATGTATTTCTCATTTTTCATGGGGTGGGGTACCTCAAAAGTATGCAGTGTGGGTACTCGTTGGATGCATAATTAAATTATGCATCCAATGAGTGCTCCTGCTCGAAATTTGAGAAAAATGACAAGGAGCTATGTTGAAAATACGAAGAAAAAAAGTAGTCCAAAATTCATAAATATTATTTTATTATTTTTTATATTATTTTATATTAAATATGCCATGTCGACCATTATGATTGACTCCTTTCTTGAAGTTCTATTGGTTATTGAATTCAATGGCTCTTTTTCTCATGAGGTGGCTCATTTTCTTACAAGGTGGCTCGTATTCTTATAAGACCCATTTTAGACCCCAAATTTGCTCTAATGTTTATTTTATGGCTTGAGGTTAATTTCTTGCTTCCACTTACAAGTCCCTTAAAGGTGGAGGCTTGAGGAAAGGGAAGGATCTAGGGTCTTGACTTTGGCTAGGGTTATCTCTACACAGGGTTTTAACTTTTCCAGTTGGGTCTTTTTTTTCCCTTCACCTCGAGTACCTTATTAAGGTGCAAGTCCCTTAAAGGTGGAGGCTTGACGACGGGGAAGGTTCTAAGGCTTTGATTTTGGCTAGAGTTATCTCTACATAGGTTTTTGACTTTTTCGATTGGGTCTTTTTCTCACTTCACCTTGGGTACCTTCTTGAGGTATCTTAATGGGTGATCTCTTTGTTTACCATGCCCACAAAAGGGTTCAAGGTTTCATCTTTAAATTATACTTTTTTATGTCCAAAGTTATTATAATAGGCACAAACTATAAATTTTGTAACTTTATGTTTAAAGACCATTTACACTTATTCAAGGTTCATCCTTATTTAGGTTATTTTGTGATGTCTTAAATCTTTCTAGAGAGTCTAGGTTTTCTAAATATACTAGCCGGTGCAATGTTGGTTATTCATCAAACCCTAAACAATTTCAATTTTCAATGTATATGATGCTCTCTTTTCCATTCATGTTATTCATTATCTCCGCTAGTTAGAATATATTCCTTTCTTTGTTTGTAAGGTTAAATAGTTCAACAAGAAAATTTTCATATGGTTATGTATCAGTTACAATATAGTTTTTAACCTAGAATGAGGTTTAGACATTTCAATTTTAATTAAGGGGGTTTTATTTTACTAGGCTATATTGCCAAAAAAGATGAATGATCTAGTTATATAAATTAATGACATCTCAAGTTTATGTTTGAAGTTCACTTTGTATAGTTTGATTTTTTCTTTAGTTACCTCCATAATTTTAAAATTTGACCACGTTAAGGTTCATATCTTTATTCTTTCATATTCATATTTGTAAATGTTTTCATACTTTGTATTTTATTTATCTATACACTAGGCTTTTACAAAAGGAAAAGGATTTTACAATGACATGTATTTTGATTAATATTGTTTTAATTGTTTAAACAATAATTAGTGTTTTTAATAAAAAGGAAACCAAAAAAACAAAGTTTAGTGTTTTCATTTAGCAATAATAGGTTTTTAATACCAACTAATTTATCTATTTTTGCTAAGCAATTTATCTAACCTATAATTAGTTAAATTTTATGCAAAAATAAAACTTGGCACTAAATGTTTTCAATCTTAGTCTACTCGAGCCCTGTAATTAATAGATCATTTTAATACTTGAAATTAAAGTTACAATAATATCTCACAAAATAAACTTTCAAAATTATAAGGTTTATCTAAGTTTAACTATTATCAAAACAATGTGTACAATAATTATAATTTCATAATCAATAAAATAAGGTAATTGCAATAATAGCTACTGCAAAATGAAAAATGATATTAAAGGAATAATAATCAATATTGTAAATGCAATTAATTTAACTTATTACCTATAACCAAAAACAAAGAAAGAAAATAAGGGAAATAAATAAATAATAAGCAAAGAGCAATAATTTCATTTTTGAAAACCCTTCTTAAGTCTACCTTGATTAAGGAGTCTTCCTCACAACTAAGGTTGGAATCTAGTAAACTTTACATAATTTTCAAAGACATGTACTCCCCAACTTAGCACCTAGTTTTGAGAACCTTAGTGCTTTAATATCACTTTGTAATAGCACAATCCAGCATGAACCAACTAGGAGGATTATTGCTAGATGGAAATTTACCAACAAATAATTTAAATATAATTTAAGAATCAATTTAGAATACATTATAAACATAAGTATTACATATGTGGGTTTCCTCACCTTGATATATACCAATCCTTTAATGTAGAACTATCAATGTGGAGGAGACCATATACAAAGGTCGTGTTTCCTCCCTACCAACACAACACTTGGTAATAGGTCTTTCACATCGTGTGGGGTTTAAGATCAAAGAGAATACATGATAACGCTCCCTCAACCCTCTACTCAAACCAACACACTCCACCCAACAAATAACAGTAATGGCTCCAAGTCCAACTAAATGTAGCGATCATCAAGTGGAGAGGCAAATGACTTATTGTAATACCATACCTCTCAAGGTTCTATTGTGAAAGAACACTACCACTCATGCTCCTAGTACCATTGTATATATAGAGATGAAGTTCTTCCAATCTAGAAATGGGATCAATAATGGACCTTCATACCCCACTCGGGCTAAGTACACCCCCTACCTCTTCTTTCCCACTCATAGAATGTGTGAACAGTGTTCAAACTACTCCAACTACCAACACAACTAGTATGGTTTCCTTTCTTAAAACAACCATTGATGACACACAAACCAAGACTCATAATGACAATGTTATTTTTTCATTCTCTATCCCAATAACCAAATATACAGTAGCTTCACTTCCCAAAGGTATATACCTTTCAAACCCCCTTCCAAGAGTAGTAAACACCCCTAAATAAGCTTAGGGAAAAATTAAGGTTAGGATTATGAATACTTAGTTCATATGATAGGTGTTTATTCGATTAAACCAAGACCTCTTCGACCTTAAACCCTAAATTGACAACCTAGGAACCATATTTTAAATTTTTAGAACAATATGTCCTTCCAAGACCTTACAAGGAACTAACTTCGACGCTAACTATCCTCGGTTGGTGAAATTCCTTTCCATGGGTGATATTTCCACCACATGATCTTAACATTCATTCAGCATGCTTCCAACATCTAACCTAGGTTAGTGTGGCACCAAGAATCATAAATCTAATCTTCATTGTTCCTCCAACAACTTTTAGTTCCTCAAAAAATCGCATCACATCATTGGATCAACTAGCCATCGAAAAACATTGATCATAACCATAATCAATATATTATATCCTTCAATCACTAGAGTAAACATTTAGCTAATTAATCATGATAATGCATGTATCATGATCGAAAGTGATACATCAGTTTTATCTCCAAGTCAAATGGAATAACAAGCCACATGTGAGTAACTTCGATCAATAAGGTTCTTGTATCCAAAATAACAACATATCATATTCAATAGGTTGAGACATAGTTACCAACTTGATGAGAATCGCCCAAAGTTGTTTTTTTAAAAGGTCGCATTTAGTCATTTTTCTACCTCAAATGGAAAAGTGGTGCTTCTAGAATCATCCTCTTTTTTGGCATTAAAATTACAACCTTTAGAAACCATGGCCTTAAAACCCTATCATGTTGTGAAAAAAAAACTTAAGATCAAACCTCAAATTGAAAAATGGTGCTCCTAGAATCACCCACTTCTTTTCAATGTTAAAGTAACAACTTGTTTGAAATCGTGGCCTTGAAAACCAATATCATTGAAACAAAAACATTAAAACCAACCATTGAATCGAAAAGTTTTGTTCGCAAAATCACCTATTTATTTTTCTAAGGTTAAAATAACAACTTGTTTGAAACAACCAATACCATTGCAACAAAATGCTTAAAATCAACCCCCGAATCAAAAAGTAGTGCTCCATAATCACCTGTTTTTATAGGATTAAAGTTTAAGGTTAAAATAACAACTTGTTTGAAACAACCAATACCATTGCAACAAAATGCTTAAAATCAACCCCCGAATCAAAAAGTAGTGCTCCATAATCACCTGTTTTTATAGGATTAAAGTTACAACTTGTTTGAGTCTATGGCCATGACAACTAGTAACATTGAAAAAAAAAACTTTAAAGTTAATCCTCAAATCAAAACATCATGCCCCTAAAATCACTCCCTTTTTTTAGGTTAAAATTACAATTCATTTAAAATCATGACCTTGATAACCATTACATTTACAATAAAAACCTGAAATCAACTCCCAAATTAAAAAGTGGTACTACAAGTAACACTATTTTTTTGACAAGCCTTACATTACAAAAAAATTAAAACTATTACTATCGCAAAACTTAAATAATAATAAAGACATTTAATAATTAAGAAAAAAACATATTATTTAAAAATAGTTTAAAAACCCTAGATAAATAAGCATGCCCCTGCTCCTCCTCTTTAAAACAATTGACCACGTAAACAACAACAAAAAAATCTTAAAAGAAAAGTTTATAAAATCAATTTAAACCATAAAAAAATTATAAATAAATAAATACAGTTTCTAAAATAAACTTAAACCAACAATATTAAAAATTAAAAATAAATTATATATATATTAAGCTAGATTCTAAATTATATTATGAGATAATAATAAAAATACATTGGTTAATGTGGTTGGCCTGCCACTATGCAAACTAGTTCAACCACAAAACCATTTTACATATTCCATCAATGTGGTTGGCCTGCCACATATGCTCGAGATGCCATGGTCCATCAATAATGTTTCGATTCAACCATTTTACATATTAATGTATAGACTGGTGAAAATAGGTGCTAGTGTTTGTTTTGATATTTTATATTGGTGCTTTGTTGTAATTTTGACAGAAAATTGTATGTGTTGTAAAAAAACAATGATATTTCTGCTTTTGATTTATGGACTAATAATTATTTAATAAACTTACGGCAAAGCAAGATTGGAATACAAGGGCAAACCAAAGGGCAAACCAATGTATTATTTAAAGAGAAATTTGAAATTACATTTACAAATTTTTGCTGGTCTATTTTCAATAAGTCACATCAAAACTATAAATGTTTGTGAAGATAAATTTATAATACTGCCCAAAAAACAGTCTTCTTAATTCCATCGTATATCTTTCCAAGATTACTCTCTTTTTCATTTTATCTTTGTTAAATATAATCAAAATTAAGAGATTACACTTTCTAATTTTTATATTTATATTTATTATTATGTTATTTTCTTATTTGAAGTTTGGAAACCGTACTATACTTTTTGGTTCTGATATTTATTATATTAGTTTAGTTTGTTTTCAATTTTTTTTTTAATATCTTTCAAGTTTGGAGACTATATTTTACTTTTATTTTTATATTTATTAGACTAAAGTTTATTTATTTTTCTTAATTAAAAGTATATAGGTTATGTAATTTCATTATGAAAGTACATCTTATTGTGAAAAAATTATTTCAACAAATATGATAAAAGATTTAATAAAATTTTAAAATTGAATATAGTAAGCTCATTTTTATAACTATTTTATAATATCACATTACGTTAGTAATTTTAACCATTAATTAATTATCATTGCAATAATTGTATATTGTGATTTTATGAGTTTTTATTCAAAATGCAATTTCAGATTCAAGAAATTGCAATTTTGACAATTACAAAGTCATAAATGCAACAATAAAACTTCATTTCAACAACTACAAATTGGCAATTTAAATCAAGTATATGGTTAATGTGAAAATCACATTTTTTAACTAAAAATAAATTTCCATAGTTAATTGATTACAATTTCAACAATTAAGAATTGCAATTTCAATAATCAAACAACTATTAAAATTGCAATTTTTTACAAATTGTCTTTTTGATCATCAGAATGATGATGACAATGACTATGATGATATATGATGAAGAAAATGATGATAATATAATGACGATGATGATAAGGATGATGATGTCAATGACAATGACGACGATGATGATGTCTTTGAACCTAGACATTGTTGAGGGAGAAAAGCTAGGCCTTTTTTTCACCTAAAACACATGCAACTCGATATTCATAGATTAAATCAAATTTGTACATATAGTCTTGAAGACCCCACAGAATCATCATTTATGTTCACAATTCTATCTGAGATACAATTGGTATAGCATATGTTTTGCTTTGCCATACTATAAGAGCTTATCCTCCCTTCCAAAACACGACTCGAACTTTGGAGCAAAGTGATTGAACACGGTTTCTTGTTGGATCCATGTTTTTCTGAATGGGAAATTTAGCAGTAATATTTTTATTAGATTTCATGGACATTGAAAAATTGAATTGCATCATATGTACTTCATCAATGTTCTCTCATGTTGAAAGAGCCTAAACTTATGGGAGGAGAAGAGGGAGGAGCCAAGCCCCAAGCCTACAGGATGGTCGTGTCCCTCGTCGAGCACCAAAGTCAACAATAATAGACATTAGGAGGTTCATTATGAGATGTTGGCAGAACCATGAAAAATATTTAAGGAACCTTGAACAAAGTTGGTGGAAACATGAATATTTGTTGGTGGAACCATGAATATTTGTTGGTGGAACCATGAGAAATTTTACGAAAACACAAACAATGCTAGTGGAACCATGAACATTATGTGGTGGAACCATGAGGAATGTTTAGAGAACCATGAACAACACTCATGGAACCATGAGAAATGTTTACAAAACCATAAACAATGCATTTGGAACCATTGGTGGTTAAGGTACCATGAACAAAGTTTGTGGAACTCTGAAAAATTAGTGGTGGAATCATGAACAATGTGAATGGAACCATGAATAAATGTTGGTGGAACCATGAACAATGTTTACAAAACCATGAATAATGTCGACGAAACTATGAAAAAAGTTGGTGGAACTATGAATCATCAACCTTGTCCATGGCTCCACCACCAAATGTTTTAGAATTCTAGGGGTCCTCTTTTTGCTTGATACACACCATCAAGCAATTGAAAGTCAAGAATAGACCACCCCACACTATGAAGCTTCCGTGGAAACTTTGTCGAAACGATAGATGAGAAGAGTGAACTGCAAAAGGCTTCCATAATAGGTAAATGATGCGATGAATCTGGCATGGAGTGTGTGGTTGTATATGGTGTTTATTTATTCACCCAGTAGATGACGAATCCTTAAATAGTGTCTAGGACCAACTTCCATAAAAAATGTCTTCAACATAAATATAAATGAATGACATATGTAGCATGGGTTGATAGGTAATGTTCTTATTGGTCAGTGTTCCTACGCCAAAGAAGACATGTTCCATAAATTAAATTATTAAGTGGAAAGTAGTAAAATACTTTAAATTGGTTTAAGTGGATAGTACTCAAATTGTTGAAATTTCAAATTTTCATCAATTGTTCTATCATTTCAAATCATAATATCAATTGTTTTATTGTTTAATGTGCAAATTTCAAATTGCAATTTTTTATTGCTAAACTTGTAGTTTCTAATTTTTTAAATTGCAATATGTGATTCTCAAAACCATAGAGATTGTTGAAATTTTAATTACTCGGTGTTAAAATTGTAATTTCTACAACCCTCAAATTGTCATTTATGATTGTTGAAATTGCAACATTCGACTCCTAAACTAGTAAGCAATTAATTGTTGATATTGCAATCTTTTATCAACTATTTTTGTAATTCCAAATTGTGGTCTCAATCATTTTATTATTGAAAGTGGGAATTTGGAATTGCAATTTTTTATTGCTAAAACTTCCCATTTTTAATTCCTTAAATTGCAACATGGGATCATTGAAATTCCACTTAATCAATTGTTAAAATGGCCAAATTTCTATTACTAAAATTGCAATTTCTCTTCAATATTTTGATTGTTGAAATTGTGAATTTTCAAATTCTGAAATGCAATTTCCTGAAGTTGGAATTGCAATTTGAATATAAAAAATTCCTTAAATTGCAATATGAAAGTATTGAAATTGCATTTAATTACATATTGTTGAAATTGCAATTTTTGGACACTAAAATTGCAATTTATATGATCAAAATAATTGTAACCTTTATAATCCTTCAATTGCTCAAACTACAATTTTTTATTGTTGAAATTGCTGAAATTGCAATTTTTGGACACTAAAATTGCAATTTCTATGATCAAAATAATTGTAACCTTTATAATTCTTCAATTGCTCAAACTACAATTTTTTATTGTTGAAATTGCAATCACTTCTCAGCATTTTATACGCATTTTATATTGTTGATTGTGATAATTGTCGAAATTGAATTTCTATATTGTAGATGATGAAATTGCAAGATTTGATTGCTAATTGTGAATTTCTAATAATTGAAATTGCCTATATAAGTTTTGAAAATATAGATTACCTATTTTCTTCTTCTTATATATATCATAATTGCAAATTATATATGCATTTTGTTTCTCTTTATTACTTCAACAATATAAAAACATGTCCGAATACAGATGAGTTGGTCTCGACCATACACTCATCATCATAAATCGGTGGATGGATCACAGGATAAACATAACGATTTTGGACGACGAGGAATAATGGTTTCTCCGCTCAGGAGAATTGGGATATCCACATTATCCTTTCGCATTGTTTTTTTTTTTTAACCATGGGAACAGCAACCTTCCAAGGGTAAGCCAGATCAGGGGGGTATGTCAAGCTTATGAGAGATCTCGGCAGGGTTTTGTCAAGTTTGTAGGTGTATTCAGTTCCATGGCCCCACAGGAAAGGGTGCGCAATCGTCATGGTCGTACTAGAAGTGGTCATCAATATCCTGGTCAAATTGAGGAAACTACTACTCGTTGCCTGGATGTGTAGTCTATATTAAGCCTCTAAGATAAGAATGACTCGGCATTATGATGTTTTGTTATAGCCTGATTGGACGATCTCCCTACAACGATCGGACAGTCAGAAGTTTTCTACTTTTTTTCTCTGTTAATAGGAGGACATTCTATATAACTTTTAAAGAAAAAATATATAAAACCAACATTATGTGTTGCATCACTACATACCAACATTTTTAATAATTGTTTGATTACAATTTCAACAATAACAAAATGCAGTTTCAATAATTAATTGATTATAAATTCAATAATTCTCTATTTCAATTTTGGGAGTTTTTTATTCAAATTGCAATTTCAGCTTTAGGAAATTGCAATTTTGACAATTACAAATTCACAAATTCAACAATAAAAAGATTGAGGAGAAACGACAATTCAACACATATATATGAATGAGGAGAATAATTGCAATTTCAATAGTTGGAAAATTACCTTCTATGTAATTTTAGCATCTAGAAATTGCAATTTCCACAATTAGTTGATTGTAGCTTTACAATTCTAAGAATTTTTTATTCGAAATGCAATTTTAGCTTTAGGAAATTGCAAGTTTTGCAATTACAATTTTACAAATTCAACAATAAAAAGATCAAAGAGAAATTGCAATTTCAGCAACTAACTTAATTCACAATTTCAAGAAGTATATGATTGAGAAGAAATTCACAATTTTTAACGAAAAATGCAATTTCAACATTTGATTGGTTGCAATTTCAGCAACCAAGAATTGCAATTTCAACAATTGGAGAATTATAAAATGTGCATTTCTTTACAAGAAATTGCAATTTTATCATCCAAAGATTACAATTTCTACAATTAATTGATTGCAATTTAATGGAGGCTATAACTCTTTTATTGTTGAAATTGCAATTTCTAGAAGTTAAAATTGTAACTTCACATAAAAAATTGCAATTTCTATAATTATCCAATTGTTGAAATTGCAATTACTATAATTATCCAATTGTTGAAATTGCAATTTCTGTAATTATCCAATTGTTGAGATTGCAATTTCTAATTGCACTTTTCCTTTAAAAAATGCAAATGTCTACTCAATCATGTACTTGTTGAAAATGTGAATTTGTAGTTACTTGTTGAGTATTGTCATACAAACTATCCTATCCAAAAAAAAACCTACAAACTATAGTGATATTCAAAAATTAAAATGGAACGTGCCCATAGAGGGCTTCCTTGCTACCAACCTTGAATGCCATGACAACAATTGAGAGCTTCTTTGCATGAATTGAATTTTGTTTCACTATATCTTCCACCCTTCAAGGCATATTTTTCAGCCCATAAGAACCCACAGAGTATGATGGAGGTTCCACTAAGTGAACTCATTCACCAAATATCCTTTTTTCTTGTCCCAATTACTTTATTTTGTGTTCCATCCCTCTCATTATTTCTTCTTTTGAGAATTATTTTTCCTAGTTAGGTTATTTATATCTACATTTACTTATTTTTATTGGATTTAATTTGAGAATTCAGACATGTTATCTACAAAGTCTGCAATTTCAACACATGCTTTTTATCTCCTCCTCTTCTCCACCCTTTCCATTTTCTCGTGTATAAGGAGAGACAATAATGAATCTCCCATTCTTCCATCTTGCAATACCTAATTCATCTTTGCAATTCTATGATTTAATAAATGGCTCATCTGATGGAGTGGGGATGGGGATTTTCTATTTGCATAACCAATGCAATAAGCAGACACCTAGCACCCAATGTCAAGGATGGTTCAAAGATTTTCCAAACCATATTGCTCTCAAAACTATCAAGCTCATAAGAAATACCATTACATAAAATATCAACCTTTTCCACATGAAACTAGAAGATCTATCCCACATATTTCTGCTTGTCCTATCCTAGCAAAGATAATTACTAACCATTTGATTCAATTGATGCAAATGGGTACTCTACTTGTGGGAGACTTAAAGGCCTCTAACTCCATCACATTATGTCATTGTCATTTGTCCCAAGGGTGATTCGAAATGGATATTAGATTTGAGTAAATAACTATTTTACTTTATAATTAATTAATCAATGCAACTTTTGTATATTTGTAAAATTAATGTGTTATCATTTGCAACACAATTCCAAATTGGAATAGTTGGTGCTTGGAACATTATAATAGAATATATATTGGATTATGTATTGTTAAGTTAATAATAGAACAATGAGTTAGATATCACTTTTGTAATAATTGCATATTAATCATTAGTTAGGTAAATTGGTAGTTAGAATTAGGTAAATGAAAGATTATATATGCATTACTTATCGGCTGGAATTATGATATATTAATCATGCCATTGCATGGAGGCTTATGCTATGATATAATATCCATATATTTGAAATATATGTATTGGGAATTGCAATATGATATAATAGTATGGAGTAGTCTAAATATTGTACATTTTTACTTTTCCGCCCGGCTTGAAATCTTCAAAAAATCTTAGACACATATTTTAGTTGTAGAAATTGCATAATCTGAGTGCCATAGGTGTATTTAAGGAAAATTAATGTATAGTCCAAAACTTAAAATAAATAGACTACTCCTAATAGTATTATTAAAATGCATTGATTTCAGTGATATTGGATTTTGTATCATATCATTCTTACATTGCTTTGATTGTAAGAATGAATGTTCTTTTCCAATATTGTGCATTGCATTGCTTACAATGAGGGACATTGTGATATATTGATGTATGTTTTTAAATGGATATTTGTTATGATCTAACATCTTTCTAATTTAAAATTGTGTATTGGGAAATGTAATATGATTTAATACTATTGTTAGATGCAATCATTTTAGTGATATTACATTGTTAAATCTAATATCATAATAGTCCAAACCCTAATATAATTCATTAGCGAGAATCACCACAAATAAATATTGGAAATCTTAAACTAATTTAGTTACAATAGTTATCCAAGCTTGCTTTTTCTTATATTTATAAGGCCATATTTACAATCATGCCCACTCAAGGATTTGAATCAAGGTCCGTAGTCATTTGCTAATAGACCACATTCTTGTGGTTGACTAACCCGTTTTTACTCTTTTAAGCTCTCTAATTCAATACTTTCTTTCAGCTCACATTTTTCTCTTTGTATTTAGCCTATCGAGATATTTCCATCTCACATTCTTTTTTCATTTGATGTCTAATTATGGATGGAGCTTCCACTTGAAACATGGAGACCTATAAACCTCTTCACAGTGGAATCTAAGTTAATACCTAAAAATTTAATTCATAAGGAATTCTTGGTGGATGATCATAATAGAAAATTATATAAACATTGTACATGAACTTAATGTTTTAAAACCCACATTTTAGCATGTTTTCTTATTAGTGGGGTCCATTCAATCAAAAGAAAGGGTTTTCTTCATAAATCTTGTTTAATTCTAAATGGTGAAAATTTGGTGCTTGAAGATATAATAACAGATAAATTAGGCAGTATTGGTACCTTAAATACCTCAAGGATGAAAAGTGGATTAGCTAGTGGAAGGGATGATAACTTTAGCTACTTCAAAAACCCAAGAAGGGATATGATATTTGGAGTCTCGAAACCTTCCAAAGGATACTTGTTTGATCTTATAGGATGTTTCATTTGATGTCATGATCCAAATTTATGAAATCAGCGAGGTCAAAATCAAGAGCTACAAAATCTTTAACATATGCTTAAACCCATAAATTTAAAGATTATATAGAAAAATACAAGAGAGAAAACAATACTTTTTCTTGGGAAATAGGGATTAGCTTTGTTATGAGACCAAATTGCATTTATATAACATTACAGAAGGATCCACGATAATGATGAAACCCTAAAGATAAAAACAAGCATCTACATGAATGCAAGTAAACACAAGTGATAACATAAATCAAGAAATAAGGAGAAACCCTTCAACCGCTAACTTGTTAAGTTGGAAATCACTACCTAGATGAGTGAGTCCTCTTTGATGGGTGGGTCCTCCATGGGGAGGATACCAAGTTTTTGTTGTTGCTGAGTTGGAAAGTACTAACTAGATGAGTGAGTCCTCCTTCATGGTGCACCCTCTTTGGGGACAACACCAAGGTTGTTTGTTTACTGGGACAATGGAGCTATAAGTGGCCATTATAAAGGTTGAGACATCCTTGGGAAGGTTTTCGAGGCCCTTGTCTACATCAAAACGACACACCAAATAAGTCTATTGGAAGTATCTAGGAATTTTAGATGAAAATACATTATTTGCCTTTGGCTTGAATTGAAAATTGTATTCATAGAAGAGTAAACACATTTGCATATTTACCAAAAATAGAAGAAATAGTGCAAGAAATGATTAGCACTCATAGAGATGACATTTTAGGTAGCTTATTGAGTTTTCTGATTGAGAATTATATTGTAATGTTGGAAACATAGAGTAGTGATATAGTTTCACCACAAAGTCTAGGTAGCTTGTTAAGTTTGTTGATTGAGAATTATATTGTATTGTTGGAAACATAGAGTAGTGATATAGTTTTATCACAAAGTCTATTTAAGTAGCTCATTAAGTTTGGTAGGTGATTGATATAGTGTTTACACTAAGTCTATTTAGTGTTTTATTATTCTTGATAAGTAATTAAGATACCTTAAAATGTATCAAAATTTTAACTTTGATTCGTAAAATTTTACAGACTTTAAAACATGATGCAAAATTATGTTGTATAATCTTAACTTAACCTGTAATCATATTATTGATATCACTAAACTCCATCACCATATTTCAAATTACTTTCTACAAAATTATATTTATCATAATAAAAAAACCAAACTTTAAAGTGTCATTATAAATCAACACATACATTCAAACACGTCATTGAACATTAACATAAATCCACACTCTTTATTATATTTTCTAAAATAATTAAACATAAATCTACACTTTTTATCTTTATCATGTATATATAACAAAAGAAAACAAATTATATACCTGGTCGTATGAAACACATATTTTCTAAATAATGAAACATAGATCTACAATATTTATGATTACCTTGTATATATAACATATATAACACAAGAAAACAAATTATGTATCATGGATGGAAACATATCTTAGAAAACCATCATGGACAAAATTAATATCAACCAAATTTATTTATCGCCTCGGTAGTGAAATAAAGAACCAGAGGTTCTTGTGATACATTCAACTTATTAAAACAATCAGCTACATTGTCCCTCCACGAGTCTTCCATTAAAGTGTCACTCATGATACAATGACCAAAATGTCTCATCGTTTCAACAAACAGCTCAGATCAAATGGAGAAATATGCTAGAATTCAAAACATAAGCACCTTAGTCTAGGGGTCAATAGTCGGGCAGAAAACATGTTCGCTCACTAAGAGAAGGCCTTGTTCTGCTTCATCTCCGTTGTCCAAGGAAAATGAAGCCATTTCCAATTGTTTAACAGGACATCCTCCCAATCAGTCCTCAGAACAACAAACAGGATAGATAATGCACAAGCAATCTGAGCAGCCAACAGGCCATACCATAAACCTGTGAAACCAATCTTCAACCAAAAGGCCAGAGTAACCGCAACAGGAGTCCCTACAAAGTAAAATGACTAGAGGTTAATCCTTGCCCCTATGGCAGGCCTAGAACTACCTCAGAGAACACCGCAACCAGTGGTCTGAGGACAATTTCCCAATTCACAAAAACCAATTAAAGGCATAGCTGCAACAGTCAAACCCAAAACACTCTTATCATCAGTGAAAAATTTAGACCATTGATGTTTGAACAAAGTGGTCCATATTAGGCTAGTGAAAGCTATCATAACTGAGCAACACAGGGCTACAAGAGCAACCCAGGGCTACAATGGTGGCCAGCCAGACCTTTCCAGGCCTGCAAGCTCCCGGCTTGTTGCCAACACGGGTAGATACAGAGGAACTCAGGGCTACTGGAAGATTGTACATGAGGCTGGTGGTTTGAATAAGGATAGTTGTAGAGGCCACTGCTACCTGTGGGTTGGGGAGATATCCTGCTAACCGTGTGATGATTTCATACCACCACCATTCTAAACAAATGTTGAAACAGTTTGGCAGAGCTAGATTGAGTAGAGCCAAGAGGGGCCGAATGAAAAGGGGTGTCGGTCTACTGAAGAGGGGCAATCAAAAGGCGCGGGCATTTCAAAATTCAAATCTGAGTCAGATGAGACCTTTCGAAGAAGATGGCATGCCCATGCATGATAGGCATGGATAACCGGTCAAGGGCATGGCTGATATCTTTGGCTGGAATGTTCGCATAGACGGTTGAATTTTTGCGATCTAAAAACATTTGTTTGAACCGACGGACGTGTGTGTGCACAGAGGAGGTAATGGAGGCGAGATGGAACCCAAAGACACGTAGATAAGCTAAAGCGAATCTGCAATCGAGATAAGCTCAGCGGGTGCCTCGACCCAATTAATAGAGCTTGCCACCAAGGAAACGATGAATCGGACCAGAGTAGCAAATACCCCGGAGGCTGAGCGAGATGCTTCTTCTTTCTATGGACAGGCTCTCACTTCCACTGCAGAAGAGTTTCCTTCCTTGAGGCAATTATGGTGCAGTCTCCCATGATGGCAATCAAACCACACCACAATTTCACCTGAGTTCGCCCATCGTGAACCATCCCAATACGTCCTCGATCCGTCATGTCCTTGTCAAACCCCATGTACCTCGTCCATAAACCAACACCAACGTGCATTAACACGGTGGGGATCCTCTATGTCGCTTGTCAAGTCAACCGTAGTGACGTCCCAGGACACCCTTGCATGTCTTAACCATCGCCAGGCACCCATCATGGGAAATTATATATATATATATATATATATATGCTTTTCATGTGCTCTTTGAATACACCATATGGGAGACGCGAAATAGAGCAATTTTCAAGAATCTTTGGCCTCCCATTGATATCTCTTCAGCTCTGCTGGTATAGAAATTCCAAGAACACAGATCTTCCCCCAAAATTGGAAAATCAAGAGCTGTTACAACTCCTGTGTTTGACAAAATTCATCCTTGGGATTTCTTTAATGGTGCCAGTCAAGGTGACCCTCCCATCAGAGGAGCAGGAGGTGTGATCTTTTTAAATGAAACAAACAAAATTTCTTTCAAACTCGGCCTGGGAAGAGCAACGAACAACAAAGCAGAGCTCTCAGCGCTCTGGGCAACTCTAAAGATAGCAAAGGACAAACAATTAACAAGATTACATATCTATGGAGACTCTAAAACGGTTATAGATTGGGCATCAGGGAATAACAACATAAGAGCTCCTCATTTGCAAAATTTGCTAAAAGCAATACATGCATTACAGCCAGCCTTTGAAGTAATCCTTTTCAATCACATCTATAGAGAATACAATACAGAAGCTGATATGCTGTCGAAACAAGCTCTAGCCATTCAACCGGGGATCATCGAAGGCGAGATCGTCGTTTGTTCTATATTCCGTTTTGATACAAAGATTGGCAGGGTTATGCATGATCAGTTTCAAGTGATGATTGCACAGAGTCCAAAACAAGTTTTTTTGTGGAAGGCATGCAGCCAATGTGATGAATGCAGAAGGGAAAGGGGAAAAAGGAACTTCAGGTTTTATATAAAACATAAAGACCGTCCTCTGTCTGTAGAATGTTGTTGTAATGTATGTATGCAGAACGTTTTTGTTCAAAAAGACAAAGCAGGCTGAATAGGCTGTGAAATGATGTAAGCTTTGTAAGCAGAGCAACAATGTAAGCTCTTTGGAGCAGTTCATGTTATTCGTTTGAATAAATATATATATATATATATATATATATATATATTATACACAAACAAAAATAAAAAAATTATTTTAAAATAAATTTAAGACAAAAAACAAAGGAGAAATTAAAAAAAAATAGAAGAAGAAGAAAAATAAATCTAACCTATGGAAAAGAGTAAGATTCCTGAAATTGCCTCACCTCTCCACCCCCCACCATCCCCCCACCCACCCCCTTCAAACTATACCTAGCATCTCTAGGTCCTCCCATAACTCACTATGATGGGTGAGAGGGGATGGTCAGGTTGATGAAGGGGGGTGGGAAAGTAGGAGGGTGACAAGGGAAGTGGATTGGTGTGGAAATTCTAGGAATCATCACCCTATAGCCCCTGCCACCCCCTCCAGAATCACCTCCCCTCCCTGTTAACCCCTTCTCAGTCCCTCCCATAACCCATTGCCAGTCCCTACTACCACTCCTCTAAGAGGTGACAAGGTGTTATGGGATGGGTGCACCCCTCCCATGACACCCCGACACCCCTTGGATGAGTGGTAGGATAAGATCTACTTCTCATCTAATATGCAACAAGATGTTATGAGAGGGGTTCACCGCTCCCATTAAACTCCACTATTCCCATGATGAGCAGTGAGATAAGATCCGTTACTCATATAGGTGGTGAAGATAGGTTATGGGAGGACCTGAGGAGAGGGCAAGGGTCCTAGGTTGGAAGGATGGTGGCAAGGAAGAAGGGGGGTTGGAGTAGTGAGAAAATTCTAGGAATTTCTACCTTGCCACGCACCTTCCACTACAAACACCCCCCGACCTCGTCGTCATCCCCACAATCTTTCCCACCCACCTCCCACCATAGGCCCTCTCATATCCCACCATTTCCATCTAGATGAGCAGTGGGTTAGGAATCGCCACAACAACTCCCCACCGACCAACGCCCCCCCCCACTATCTTCTCAAAAGCACCTTAGCATTCCACTGATCTTATTTTCCAAAAAACTTGTGTTTTTTTTTTAATTTGATTTTTGGATATTAAAAAAACTATTATATATATTTTTAATTTGTATTTGTATTTATATGGCTTTTATTTTTAGTTTGCTTTTTGTTGATTTATTTAAAAAAAATGTTATGTTAAAAAAAGCTTTCAGGTTTCCCTTTTTAATTTTTTTTAATATGAAAAGCAAGGGTGGTTTTTTTTAATTCATTGTTTTTGTTTTTAGTTACGTGTTTTTTTCATTTTTCAATTTAAAATGTTCATTTATATATATGATGTATCCCTTATTTTTTTGGATTTTTTTCTTTTTAATTTTTATTTAGTTTTAGTTTTACATTATTAATTTATTTTTTTATGTTTTTGTTTACAACAAAACTGGCTGCAATTCTAAGCTTGAAAGAAAGGGTGTTACTTATAGCACCACTTTTTAATATAGAAGATGATTTTAAGATTTGTGTTGCAATAACATTGGTTGTCAAAGCCACAATTTTAACAAGTTGTAATTTTAATCTTAAAAAATGGTGATTCTTGGAGCACCATTTTTTTACTCGGGAGTATATTTTAAAGTTTTTTTTTGCAATGATACTAGTTGTAAAGGCTACATATTTAAACAAGTTGTAGTTTTTAGCCCCCCTTAAAAGAAAAAGAAAAAACAATGTGATTATGGGAGTGTCACTTTTCAATTCAAGGGTTGATTTTAAGGTTTTTGTTATGATCCAAAATGGATCAATATATAATTTGTTATCTATTTTGGTGCTTTCTGGGTGGAAAAATTGGATGAATTGACTTGCAAGGCCCATTTTAGGGGTAGGTCTTACTTTGCAGATTTAAGGTCCAAACCTTTTGAGGCTCATTTGAGGGCTTAAATGATGTTTTGGGGGTCAAAAGTTGGCGAGCATATCTCACTACCCTTTGATGTTGTTCTACACTCTGATACATTTCCAACAGCAAAATAATCGCCTCAATTGAAGTCCATATGAGGAAGTTATGCCTCCTGCAAGTTGACTTATCCAATTGACCACCGTAATATCGAATGGATTCCACATTATCTCTCATTCCCCACACATGTGGAGCTAGTCACGTGTGGAATTTCAAGAACATTATAGAGGGTTTTAAACCCTAACCCTAATAGGGAGTTGAGTCATGTACAAACCCTAAAACTAACCATAGAAAACTATCAGGCTATGTTAAATATTGGGTCAAAAGTTGGCGAGCATATCTCACTACCCTTTGATGTTGTTCTACACTCTGATACATTTCCAACAACAAAATAATCGCCTCAATTGAAGTCCATATGAGGAAGTTATGCCTCCTGCAAGTTGACTTATCCAATTGACCACCGTAATATCGAATGGATTCCACATTATCTCTCATTCCCCACACATGTGGAGCTAGTCACGTGTGGAATTTCAAGAACATTATAGAGGGTTTTAAACCCTAACCCTAATAGGGAGTTGAGTCATGTACAAACCCTAAAACTAACCATAGAAAACTATCAGGCTATGTTAAATATTGGGTCACTAGGAGGAGAAGGAGTTTCATTCTGATGATGGTATTGTATTATTCCATAGCTGAGCAACAATAAGAGAGTGGACATTAGAGCAAAATAGAGGAAGTAGGAGATCCTGTAGTAGCCATGTGGGACACAATGTCAGAGGTAAACCTATAGTGAGTACCACTTTATTTGTATTTGCATAATATATTGGAGAAGGAAAGAGCGAGGCATAGTCCACACCTATGGTCGGGTTCTTCCCCATAGTGGGTTTTTCCAGGGTATATCTTGTGTTATTCATGTGGATGTGTTGTTTTTCTCTAGCTATTTTCCTTTCAATTCTAGTTTATTTATCCTTTTATGGGATAAAAATAACACAATTAATTAAGTTGCAATAGCCGTTGTGATGAACTATTCCAGTGGAGTATACATGGTAGTTTACGGATCATGTTGAAATTGTATCGATTGTCAAGGACACAATTTCAATAAGCTGTAATTTTAACACCAAAAAAGAATGAGTGATTTTGGGAGCATCACTTTTCAATTTGGGGATTGATTTTAAGGTTTTTGTTCACAACATGATGGGGTTTTAATGCCATAGTTTCTACAGGTTCTAATTCTAACCCTCGAATAAAAAGGGGTGATTATGAGAGAACCACTTTTTGATTCTAAGTAAAAATAACCACTAAATGTGACCTTAAAATAACAAGAACTTTAAAGATTTATTGTCAAGTTGGTAACTAAGGTTTAACTTGTTGAACATGATATGTACAATTTTGGATACGAGAACCTTATTTGATTAATGTTACTCACATGTGGCATGTGGATACAAGAACCATTTGACTAGAAGATATAACTAATGTATCAAATATAGTTATGATACATGCATTATCATGATTAATTAGCACAATGTTTATCTTTAGTGATTGAAGGATATAATATATTGAGTATGTATATGATCCTCTTTTTTCCAAGGCTAGTTGATCCAGTAATAATATGATGTTTTTGAGGAAAGAACAGAAGTTGAGGAATGGTAAATTTCAAATTTATGATTCTTATGACCCACACACTAACCTAGGTCAAAGGTGGAAAGGACTTTTTCTCAATGAGGATAGTCAGCATAAAACATCAACCAAGAGAGTACCTTCTAAGGTCACTTGGGAAAGAAAATATTGGTCTAAAACATTTAAATATGTTTCCTACATTTAAGGCCCAAGGGGGATATGTTTAATCCTGTAAACATTTATCATATGACCTAAGTATACCCTAACCCTATTTTTCCCTAAGCTAATTTAGGGTAATTAATTAATCTTGAAAGGAGGTTGGGAAAGAAGATATATTTGGGAAGAGAAGTTTCTATATGTTTGGTTCTTGGAAATAGAGAAGGAAAAAATAACACTACCATTAGGAGTCTTGGCATGTGTGTCATCAAACGTTGGTGTCTTGAGAAATAGAACTATACTAGTTGTGTTGGTAGTTGGATTAGTTTGAACGCTATTCTTTTAGGAGGGAAAGAGAAGGTAGGGGCTGTATCATGGGGAGTATTCAAGCCAATATTGAACTTGATATTTGATTGTAAGAATTCTAATGCTAGAGGTACTACAGTACTAGGAGCATGAGTGGAATTTGTCTTTCACACCGGAGCCTGAGACATATGGTGGTGCAATAATACATTGGCCTCTACACCACACAATTGTTGTGTTTAATTGGATTCTAACCCATTGTTATTATATGGTGAGCAAAGTGAGTTGGTTTAATTAGAGGACTAAGGGATCCCATCCATTTCTTACTAAATTTATGTGAGTCCCTTTTAAAACTTTTTTGGTTTGGTTGAATTTCTAGTTTGTATGAATTTCTAGTAAAACATCAAACAAGAGAGTACCTTCTAAGGTCATTTGGGAAGGAAAATATTGGTCTAAAACATTTGAAATATGGTTCCTACATTTAATTCCCAAGGGGGATATGTTTAATCCTTTAAACACTTATCATATGACCTAAGTATTTCTAACCCTAACCCTATTTTTTCCCTAGGCTAATTTAGGATAATTAATTACTCTGGAAAGGAGGTTGGGAAAGGGGAGATCTTTGGGAATAGAAGTTGCTATATGTTTGGTTCTTGGGAATAGAGAAGGAAAAAATAACACTACCATTAGGAGTCTCGGCATGTGTGTCATCAAACATTGGTGTCTTGAGAAACAAAACTATACTAGTTGTGTTGGTAGTTGGATTAGTTTGAACGTTATTCTTCTAGGAGGGAAAGAGAAGGTAGGTGTTGTATTATGGGGAGTATTCAAGCCAATATTGAACTTGATACTTGATTGTAAGAATTCTGGTGCTAGAAGTACTACAGTACTAGGAGCATGAGTGGAATTTGTCTTTCACACCGGAGCCCTGAGACATATGGTGGTCCAATAATACATTCGCCTCTACACCACACAATTGTTGTGTTTAATTGGATTCTAACCCATTGTTATTATATGTTGGGAAAAGTGAGTTGGTTTAATAAAAGGACTAAGGGATCCCATCCATTTCTTACTAAATTGATGTGAGTGCCTTTTAAAACTTTGTTGGTTTGTTTGAATTTCTAGTTAGTATGATTTCCTCTCAGGTTTCATTTACTACTTAGTTAGAATTTTGTTCAAGGAACTCAATTCATGAGTTAGAATTTTGCTCAAGAAACATCATAAGATTACTGGAAAAATTACCATCTGAGGCCTCTCGTTCTGACATCCGTACAAAAGTTTGAAAACTGGTCAATTTCGTAATTGATTGACAATTATGACTGTTTAACCATTGTTTTGACCCCTTCTTTACATTTAATTATGATGGGATATTTAATTTATAGGGTTATAAATGTACTACGTAAATCATTTCATGTGATCGAATTTTTACCAGTGTTATGTAGTTTTTAACCAGTAAGCCTTGTTTTTTTTTGGTTAATTTTGCTTTAATTTGAAACTGTTACTTATTGTGGATGATTTCGCATATTTCAACCGATATAATGGCTCAAAGGACTAAAGCTAATACTACGACTCCCGCAGATGTCAAAGACCCAATTTTTAGGATATTTTCTGACACGGATTATAGAAACGGAGACCCCAATGCATGGGATGGGAAGACATATACAACTTATTCTTAATGGTGATTTTTCACAATATGGAGACGATGCTGAAGTATTCCAGAATATTCGAAGTTCGAACCTCCACGCCATCGCTACATGTCCCACCATCATACCTTATATAGCCTGGTGAGGTGGTTGATAGTGTTTGCAGATATACCAACCTACTCATTTCGGGATGTAAACTAGGCAATCATCGCATTTTTCAAACGAGATACCGTTTCCCACATGTACTCTCTCAAAGCCCCACAGACTCCGCTTTCTTTGGCATTTGTTGCTGAGTACGACGAGAATATTAATTTTACAGAACTTGTTAAAGGTTGGTGGTTTGAACATGACAGTTTTCGAGTAAAACCCAATGGGGTTTATCCTCTAAGACATCTCAGGTAGCCAATTAAGTTGATGGGCTCCATGTTATGTAGGTTTTATGTCTTAGATAATAGCATAGACTTTAGGTTGGAGTGGGATATTCTCGTACATCACATTACCACGCACGGCCAAGTCTTCATCTCGGCTCAACTTTTCTCACACAACCTGAAGACTGCTATTGGGTTAGTAAAGGATGCCCCTGCATCTATGATATTTCTGAGAACTTTTCTAGTCATGTTTACCTCACAATTTGCAAAGCTGACACCCCCCAATATATTAGAAGATGATAGGTAGTTGGTAGCTACCATGGGGGATTGGTACTATGGAGAGTACTTCACCTACATTAGGATATGGGACCATAATTCACTTCATCTTCTCCCCAGGATTATGTCATCACAATTTACAAAGCTAACACCCCCAAGATATTAGAAGATCTTAGGCAGTTGGTGGCTACCATGGGGGATTGGTACTATGGAAAGTATTTTACCTACATTAGGATATGGGACCATAATTCACTTCATATTCTCCCTAGGATTGTGTTAGATAGGATGATTTTGGAGGAGGTGGCTTATCAAACTGCAGTGAAGGGCATCCATGATAGGTGCACTTCCCTGACAAGAAAGTCATGGCATAAATTCCCTCTTTACTTGGGACTCTTGGTTATTCAAAATTCCCCTCATACTTATCTGTTGGCAGTCAAATTACAGGAATTAAAATTAGGAAGGGGGTATGAGGAGGATGCATGATCCCATTCATTTTGTAGAAGGTCACTTTTCAACAACTCAAATTAAATCCACCCATATCCATGAGACCAATCCAAATGAATTTATCTACCAGGGTGTCATGGCCTTTGAAGAAGTTTTGGCTAAAATAGATGACTCTACAGAAAATACCTTCATTCATGAAGAGCAAAAAAATCAAAGGATCCAGGTATTGGAAGTAAGGAGAAAATACTTTTCCTTGGAGGAAAATGAAAAGAAAGAAGAACAAGAAGCATTGAACAAATCCTTGGTGGTAGGCATTGGGAAAGCTGATAAACCTGTACAGCAATCAACTGAACAATCGCGGCAGAGTACCTTCAATCCTTTTACTCCTATTCAAACTCTTTCTAACCTTATGCAACAAGTGGTAATCTCTCAAGAGTAAGTTGTCTCAAGATCTTCAATCCTCTATTGTTTTTGGTCCCAGTTCTAAAAACATTTCAAATTTGGCTAGAAAAAATGCGAAGCCTTTAGTTTCATCTATGTCTAATTCTCTTCCCCCAATTCTATTGTCCAAGTTATTGATTTAGACTTAGAAAAACTAAAAGAAGTGTTCCAATGCACTCAAGTCATACAGGAAAACCATGATCCCTTACCTCCATCCACTTCATCTACTCCTCCCATTACCATAACCACTCATTCTCATCAGACCTATTCCTCCACCAATGGTCATAACTCCTTAGAATCCCATAATCAACCTACTCAAGGGTCCATAAACCCTCCACCTAGTTCTCCCATAGGTTCCTTTCCTGACTTCTCATCCATTGAAACCCCACCATTGTCACATATAGTTGAGAAGTCTTACACAAGCTCAGGTTAATCCTCCCACTTTAAAAAGTCCACTTGTTGAGCACGCAGTAAAACCAATGGAAATAGATGCTCCCCTCTGGTTAAATATAGTGGAAGTCTTACTATTCATCTTGAAAATGCTCCATCTTCCAACCAAACCTCTCAGTTAGAATTTGTTCCACAACAATCCTATGTTCCCCAAGTAACCCAAAGTGATACCAAGACTATTGAATGCTCCATCTTCCAACCAAACCTCTCAGTTAGAATTTGTTCCACAACAATCCTATGTTCCCCAAGTTACCCAAAGTGATACCAAGGACTATTGAAGTTCCTCCTGAAATGTAGATGGCTGCATCTATAGAGGAAATGGCTTTAATTTCCACTATTGATGCCATGGTTGCAGTCTCATAAGAAGCTGTTGATTTGGGGAAGATTTTGTTTGCCTTGGTGATTATTTTTAGTAGGAAGAAAAGTTAGTAATGAGGAAGGGTGCTAAAAGAGCCAAAGATAATGATTCACTTACACATCAAATAATTTGAAGCCAACTACTACAGATGCAAAAAGGAAGCTTTAGATATAGTAGAATCCATCAGAGCCTTTGCAGGTGCCAATTTCCATACTGTGTCGAATTTGAATAACATCATTGATAAAGAAAAGTCCAAGTTGGCCTCCCTTGAAGCAGAAAACTTGTCACTACGTTCTGATTTTATAAGGAAATTGGATGATATGAAGACCCCAACATCAGAAAGAGTTGGAATACTTGAGAAAACAACTTGATTCAGTATTGCAACAAAAGGGAGAAGTAAGATAAAAATGTAATGGAGCAAGCACTAGAGATCAAAGGCTTGAAAGAAATGCTCCAATAGTTGAGGATACGGTCACCCTATCCTTCATCTTTCAAGCTTACACTAGATGAATTCAAGGCAGAATCCCTTGCCATTAATGATGAATGTAGGAAGTCTCGGAAGAATTTTTTGACTGGGCTTAATGATATCCAAGAGGATTTCTGTCTATTTGAGCATTTGTCTAATGTATTGAAATCAACATGTAGAAAATAAGAATATAGCTAACAAAGCTTTTGAGCAACTGGCAGATTGGCAGTCTTACATCAAGAATGTTCATGAATCCATCCCTCAGTTGGATTCAATGAAGTTAAAACAAGTCAATGTTTCATTGAACCCGTGGGGCATAGTATGTGATGATCAATTCCAGTCTAATCCAAAAGGGTGAGAAGATATGTTGTAGGTTGTGGGTACATACAAATAATCTGATGGGAGCATGGGCATGCCAATTTTCTCTATATTAGTTGACTCAGTCCTTGCTAAATTGAAGGTTCACGGTTGTAGATCAACTGCAGGATGGGTCAACATAATGCATTAGAACACTTAGCAACATCAATCTTCCAGCTTTGAAATTGTTCATTTCATCTATGATTTCCTTAAAAGTACCCCTGAATAATTTCCTAGATACTTGGAACAAAATCAAGGAGAACGCCGGATCTAGTCTCTTATATGTAGGGCGCAGCTCCGGCTGGAACATGCAATGTAGCA